>JARQOD010000001.1:910234680-910293170 GCA_033576555.1 Oophaga sylvatica | reverse complement strand
GATTTCGATAAAATAACATTTAAAAATGCATTGTGAAAGAAGAAAATAGATTAAGTATCAGCAATCCCACTGAGAAAAGCAAATTGATAATTTTTAGTCTCAGATGACTTTCCCTCCAGGCCATTTCTTGAAATCTGCCATCAAAGATCTTAAAATATCTCCTCAGAATCCTAAATATCTTAAGTAGCGCAATCAGAATCATCAGCATAAAGCGATATCTTTTCTGTAACTTCTCCAAAGAGAATTCCTGTAATGTATGTAGTACAGTTCATATAGCGTCTTGTGCTTGGGTGCGATGAAAATACATGAGACACAGGTTTGATATAGAAAGTCTTGTATTCCTTCATACAAGTTGGCAAAAATAGTCACACAGCTTGCAGACACGAGGCAGGAGACACAGCAGGCCAGAGTAAATCTAAGCTCAGCAATCACTCTCCACAAACAGGTTCAGGATCTTCTTCTCTGTTACCGTAAGTCATGCAAACGTGGGTCTTTCAAAGAGCAGGGTTCAGAGTCCACAAGTGTTCAGAGTTCCTCAGTAGGAATAGCTGGAGTACAGGGTCCAAGGCTTTAGGAGTCAGGTACAGGTTCACTGCAGGCTAGATCTGAAGCACTGATTGCTCAGCTGTGGCTGCTTAAGAAGCAAAGGAGGAATCAGGGGCGGGAACATGCAAGCTGGAAACTCCATTCTGACTGAGGGCAGATAGCTGCAGCAAGACAGAAAGTAAAATGGCTGACGAACAAACTGGTTTCAGGAACATGTACACAGAACCTACATTACTCCCCCCTTAGGGGAAACCCGGATGACCTCAGACCAGGCTTGTGTGGGTACCTCTGATGAAAACTGACGGAGCAAGCGAGGAGCATTAACGTTATTGACTGGTTCCATGAGTTGTCTCCACTGGGTAGCCCTGCCATTTAATCAGATATTGTAATGATTTCCTATACAACCTGGAATCTAAAATCCTTTCCACCAAAATTCTTCCTGACCTCGACTAGCCATGGGTCAGGGCAAGGAGAAGAAACGTTCCAGGAAACGTATTGGTGTCGCAGCCTTTAGTAGGGATACATGGAAAGACAGGGTGATTCTCTAGTTCTGGGCAGTTGAAGACGACAAGCAACGGCACTTATAATTTTACTGATTTTATAGGGTCCATGTACTTTATGTCCCAACTTAGACGAGGAATCCTTAATTAAGATTTCTGGTTGACAGCCAGACCAAGTCTCCTACCTTGAAAGCTGGTGCAGGTTTACGAAATTTATCTGCTGCTTTCTTGTACCTTTCCTGAGCGATTCCAGATTCTCCTTTAGAGATCCATATCTTCTGTAAAGACATGATTCTTTCAGCCACTGCGGTAAAGGCGTTTCTATGGGAATCGTGGTTAAATGTTAGGATGATAACCTAGATTAGAGTAAAAAGGAGACGCTTAGTGGAGGCACTCTGAGAGTTGTTATACGAAAACTCAGCTAATGGAAGTAGATCCACCCAAATCATCCTGTAGGTGGCAGATAAAGCAGCGGAGTACTGCTCCAGGGTTTGATTGGTTCGTTCGGTCTGTCCATTAGTCTGGGGATGAAAAGCAGAAGAAAGGTTTACTTTAATGTCCAATGCTGCACAGAAATTTTGCCAAAACCTAGAAGTGAATTGCACCCCTCGATCCGAAATAACCTCATCGGTACTCCATGTAAGCGAAAACATCTTTAATCTTCAAATCTGATGTCTGTTTTGCAGTGGGTAAGCCGACACAAGGGATAAAATGAGCTGCCTTTGTTAGACGGTCAACCACCACTAGAATGGTGTTTTTCCCCTTGAGAGGTTGGTAACTCCACAATGAAGTCCATAGAAATGGTTTCCCCACGGGCGGGACGGGGTGGGAAGAGGCAGTAACAGACCAGTTTGTGAGGAGCGAGGTGTTTTGCATCTTGCACAGACTTACATGAAGTGACATATTTTTAAAACATCTTCCTGCAAGTGGGCCACCAAAGAAACGAGAAAGAATTCCTGTGTCTTTAGAATTCCTCTATGCCCAGCTATTTTGGGAATCGGAATGATTTGCAATACTCTCATCTGACTGTTTCAGGAATATACAGGCGTTGTCCCTGAATCCACACACCATTCTTAAAGACAAGACTTACGTCCCTTGGGGGTTGTGCCAAAAAGGAATCCGCAGGTATGCTTCCTTGATGTCCTTAAGTAGGTCTTGATATGAATTACTCTAGGAATCTAGAGTCAGGAAGAATAGTCTTAGGAGGAGTAATTGGACGTGTCTCTGCTGAGTAAATCCTAGAGAGTGCATCAGCCTTTCCATTGCGCGATCCTGGTCTATAAGAAATGATAAAATTAAATTGGTTTAAGAAAAGATTCCAGCGAGCCTGGCGAGGAGTCAGGCACTTAGCCGACCTGATAAACTCAAGGTTACGATGGGCTGTCAGGACGACTATTTGCTGTGCAGCTCCCTGAAGAAGGTGTCTCCATTCTTTGAAGGGGCAATAATGGCCAACAACTCTCTATTGCCCACATCGTAGTTCCTCTCAGCCGAAGACAACTGCTGGGAAAAGAAGGCACAGGGATGCAAGACATTCTTCTCACCTGTTCTCTGGGGAGAGTATAGCTCAACGGCACAGTCTGAAGCATCACCTCTATTATGAAGGCAACTCGGGGTTGCGATGTACTAGTATAGGTGCAGTGGAAAATTTTTATCTTTTAGACGGGAAAATGCTTCCTGGGCTTGGGGAGTCCAGGAGAACCTAGACTCTTTCCGGGTAAGTTGGGTGATAGGTGACACTACCTCAGAGAAATTTCTAATGAAACGTCTATAGAAGTTGGCAAACCCGATGAAGCGCTGTACCTCCTTCACATTTCTAGGACTTGGCCAATCCTTGTTGGCTTGGGTTTTGCTTCCATCCATACTAATTCCTTGTGTAGACAGTACATACCCCAGAAATTGAATTTCGGTCCTATGGAATTCACACTTTTCAAGTTTGATGTAAAGATGATTTTGTCTTAGACGTTCCAAGACCATTCTCACATGTCCATGATGTTCCTCTGGGAGTTAGAAAAAATTAGAATATCATCCAAATAAATTACCACGAATGTATCTAGGAGATCCCTGAAGATGTCATTCACCAAGTGTTGGAAAGTGGCTGGGACGGTACTCAGACCAAAAGGCATGACTAGATATTCAAAGTGTCCATAGCGTGACCTGAATGCAGTCTTCCATTCATCCCCAGGTCTAATACGGACTAAGTTATAGGCCCCACGAAGATCTAGTTTAGAGAAAATTTTGGCATGTCGCACTCTCTCCAATAACTCAGGGATTAAAGGCAATGGATAACGGTTTCTAATAGTAACTTTATGAGTTCCCTATAGTCTACGCATGGTCTCAGAGATCCATCTTTCTTCTTTACAAAGAAGATGGGTGCACCTGCAGGAGATGAAGAGGGGCGTATGAAGCCCTTGGCTGATTTTCGTCTATGTAATCCTTTAAAGCCTTTAGCTCGGGCCCCGCCAGGGGGTAGATCTTACCAAAAGGTATCTCTGCTCCAGGCAATAATTCAATTGGACAATCATATGGACGGTGAGGAGGAAGCTGGTCAGCGTTCTTGTCACATAAATCCACATAGTCCTGGTATACAGCTGGTAGTTCAGGGACTGACATGGTTCCTTTAGGAACAGAGCAAGCTGAAACTTTTGGACTCATCTGTTTCTCTGGAAAGTGTAATTCCTTGGCTCTCCCAGTTAATGGTAGGATTCTGAGCCTGCAGCCATGGTAGCCCTAGAATAATGGGAAAGTGGGGAGAAGAGATAAGCATAAAGGACAGTTTCTCTTGATGATCTTTACCAAAGAACCTTCAAAGGCTCTGTTTCCTGATCCACTGGTCCAGAGGTCAGCAGGGAGCCATCCACAGTTTCCATCTGTACTGGAGTAGCCTTCTTCACTGAACGTATCCCCTGTTTCAGAGCAAAGGAGACATCCATAAAATTTCCACTTGCCCCTGAGTCGATCTAAACAGAGCTAGACACCCAAGCTGAGTCAACCCAGAGTTTGATGGAAAGAAAGCAATGAGAATTGTTTTTCTTACAACTCAGCTGGGACACCGCTGAGGAAACTTGAAAAATGGCAGCGTTTACACAGTCAACGTCCTCAGAGGTAACGGAGTTTAAGTCCGAGAAATCAAGATCTGTTGCTGCAGATCTCTCTGGAGCCTGAGGCTCGGACCTGACGGATCCCCTCTCGCAACACTCACAATGAATGAGTGCTGCAGTAGTCTTACGAGAACGGCTGGGGCAGTTTATAATGAAGTGCCCTGACTTACCACAATAGAAACATAGATTCTCCTTAAAACGATGTTCCTTGCGTGCATCACTAACCGTCGTTGTAAAGAGTCTACCTGCATGGGTTCAGGTTCAGGTTCCCGTGTAATCCTACTCAAAGGTTCCTTAGCTGGAGAGGAAGGTAGGAAAAGGTTAGTGCGATTGCTTTCGAACCATCTCTCTTGCCTGCGTTCAGTCAGACGAGTATCAATACGGATGCAGTAGTTAATAAAGTCACCTAACGCAGTGGAGGGTCGGCACGAGCAAGTTCATCCTTAATCAGTGGAGATAACCCCTTTCGAAAAATAGATTTTTTTTGGCGGAACTGTCCCAGGTGGTATCAAGGGCCCATCTCCTGAAATCCAAGGCATATTCAGCTACCGAGTGCTTACCTTGGCGCAAAGCTAACATGGCTGTCTTCAGCTGTTACACCTCGATTGGGGTCATCAAACACCTGCCCCATGGCTGAAATAAAAGCATCAAGGTGATTCAAACAATCATCCTCAGTCTCAATCAGAGGGTTTGCCCACATCAAAGCCTTGTTGGTAAGCAACATAATTATAGTAAGCACCTTAGATCATTCAGTGGGAAATTGTGAAGCATGTGCAGAAAAAAAAAGATTGCATTGATTAATAAATCCCCTGAATTTCTCACGTTCACCGCCAAAACGAAAAGGGGGCAACTTGGGAATCCCAGAACTCGGGGCTACAGCAGGAGTCTGGACTCGTTCCTCTAGAACCTCAATCCTGGCTCGCAAATCCTGGGCAGTCTGTCCAAACACTTGCAAATTGTGATTAGTGAGGTCCTGTAGGCTTGAAAAATGGGTCTTTATATTCTGCAAATCTGTAAGGATATTATCAGTCACTCCGCAAAGTTCCTTTATGCGGGCCTCCATTTTCCAGATCTTTTAAGACAGGAGTACTGGAAGAAGAGGAGAGGAGAAAAAAAAAAAACAATAGTGTTTACCTGTGGTAACACTGCAGAGAGAAAAAAAAAATTAAGGGAACTGCTCACCTGGAATGGTTGTGAGAAGTCACAACCACTATCATCACAGAAAGTTCACCCGGACATCTGATATCCACAGTTACAGCAGACAAAAAAGAGAAAAGAAAAAAAAAAAAAAACAATAGTGTTTACCTGTGGTAACACTGCAGAAAAAAAAAAAACACTTAAGGGAATTGCTCACCTGGAATGGTTGTGAGAAGTCACAACCACTGTCATCACAGAAAGTACAACCGGACATCCGATATCCACAGTTACAGCAGACACAGCCTTTCCAGACCCAGCAGACACTAACATTTGGCTTCAGAATCTTGTAATGTATGTAGTACAGTTCATATAGCGTCTTGTGCTTGGGTGCGATGAAAATACATGAGACACAGGTTTGATATAGAAAGTCTTGTATTCCTTCATACAAGTTGGCAAAAATAGTCACACAGCTTGCAGACACAGAGGCAGGAGACACAGCAGGCCAGAGTAATCTAAGCTCAGCAATCACTCTCCACAACAGGTTCAGGATCTTCTTCTCTGTTACCGTAAGTCCATGCAAACGTGGGTCTTTCAAAGAGCAGGGTTCAGAGTCCACAAGTGCTTCAGAGTTCCTCAGTAGGAATAGCTGGAGTACAGGGTCCAAGGCTTTAGGAGTCAGGTCACAGGTTCACTGCAGGCTAGATTCTGAAGCACTGATTGCTCAGCTGTGGCTGCTTAAGAAGCAAAGGAGAGAATCAGGGCGGGAACATGCAAGCTGGAAACTCCATTCTGACTGAGGGCAAGATAGCTGCAGCAAGACAGAAAGTAAAATGGCTGACGAACAAACTGAGTTTCAGGAACATGTACACAGAACCTTACAATTCCCTGCACCTCCACTTCTTGTCTCAGAAGAGAGGATTAAGTCTCCTGAATTATTTTAAACAAAGGGGCTGACCCAGGTCCTCATGTTACTAAAAAAGATGAAGAAACTGAGCTATTGATATAAACCCAAGCAGCTGGACAATATTATAACAATTTAATATACTAAATAAATTCATGCTTGAAACTCATTTTCAATTGAAAAACGCCACTCTACTGTATCAAATGCATCTAATATAGAATTGTCCATTCCCCAGGATTGCTAGACGTCAACTAGAAGTCCAGTTAAAAATGTCAAATATTATCAGATGCGTCTCTCCCAGGAATAAATCCGCATTAGTCCGGGTGTGTAATAGATTCAAAAACTTGTTAAATCTTGAAATCAAGATTTTTGTCAAAAATGTTAAGAGGTTGTCCACTACTCAAACAACCCCTTCTCAATCACTAGGTTCCCCACCTTATAAAATAGTAACAGCTATACTCCCCTCAAATGCAGGCACCTCTTTCAGGGTTCTCGTGACATTGTCACGCTAGTCCTGCAAGCTGATCAGCGGCCGCCTCACTCTTCACTCCTTTGGACAAATCAGACATCCGGAGGAAGTCAAGAGGCAGCCACAGCTCTCATTTTCTCTGTATATTTGACAGTGAAGCGGCCTCTGATTGGCTTCAGTACTCGCATGACATAATGTCAAAAGAGCCCTGGGAGAGCCATTGCCGATACTGATGGAATGGCACCTCTACCACAATGAGTATACCTGTTATTATTTTAAGGGGAAACATGATTGAGAAGAAGTTGTCCGAGTAGTGGACAACCCTTTAATATCAGTGTTAGTCAAAGAAATAAAATAACACAACAAAATCCAAGTTAATAAGATCCTTATCTTTCCTTAAAATAACAATTCACTCCTAATTTACACCTTTGTTTATCTTTCTATGTATGGTAAGTTCATGCTTCCTAAACAGAATATTCCTCACACCCACTGTTTATATATCTAATTCTGGTACGTTCATGCTTCCCTTCCCTGCTGTATACCTGTCACGACTCTGTTGTTGGGTGTCCTTGTTCCCTAGATTACTTCTGATGGTGAAGACGCCGGGGTCACATACCTTGCCCTAGCTCCTGAATCCGCCCTCAGTCTGTATCCTTCCCCCATCCATGGAAGAGGGGAGTAGTAGTGTACCCTAATACACCAACCAGACAAACAAGGTAATACGAACAGGGGTAACGAAAAATACCAAGCATGCAAATATACACACATAAAACAGGGATGCATCCTTGAGTGGAGGATGGGGTTATTTTGTATGGGGGAGTGGAGGATGGGGTTAAACCAAAGTAGGAGAAGAAAGAGAATTATCACACACTCAAAACTGAGCAACAGTCACAGATAAATCCACCAATCACCTACTCAAATAATCACCAACAACTTCCAGCCATGCAGCAGCAAAAGCTATCTCTGACAATGAGTGCTAGCCAGGACCTAGTTTATATAGAATATGGGACTGGCTAACAGTGGACAGCTGAGAGCTTTAACTGTCCATGAGCTCTCAACTGAGCAGATTAACACGTGCATTGCCAAAAGAAATTTACACCATTTAATATGAAAGTGAAGTGCTTCTAATCAGTGCAGGAGTAGGAGGAATCAGACGTTGCGGGCTCCTCTCTGTCATGGTAAAACTGTGACAGTATCTAGCAAACTTTTCTTATTATCTCCCATCTGTTTATTAATCACATTCCTTAATTGTTTGACCTGTCCCCCTACCGTTGTCACCTGGTATCGTTCATGTCCAATTAAAGATTTATAAAGTGTATAAATTTAGAGCAAAAAGACCCTGACCGTGATCTCTGCATGCACCATTTTCAAGAGCAGCTTTTGAGTGCACATTAGATATATAACAAAAGGTAATAGCTACCAGTTTATTAACTGTGCTTACCTATTTATCTTACCACACTTTCACCATGATTTCATATGCCCTTACAGTTTTAGCTCCACTAATCCTTACTTTCCTTCACTAACCCCAAAACCCAGTACTCCCCAAACAAATATCTCACCTTCTCTCTTGCCCCCCACCTTACCTCATTGTAGACCTGCTCCTCAACTACACATCACTCCTACTAAAACACAAAAAAAGCCGGGCACTCTCCCACATCCTCTCCCTCACTCTACTTCTCACTGGTGGCAATATATCTCCAAATCCTAGACCTCCACAGCTGATTCCCCCCATTAATTTTCCCTCCTATCACTTCCCACTTACTAGAAACTACTGTAAACTCTGCAACATAAAACCCATTCCTTTGACCTCTACTCCGCTGCTCTCTTTTTCTGGAGCGCTTTGGAACGTCCATTTCGTCTGCAATAACCTCTGTGCCATCCACAACCTTTATACCTCTCGCAATCAATCTTTCCTGGGCCTCACCAAAACATGGCTGTCGCCCCCCGACATGTCCTCACCTGCTCTGCTGTGTTACAGTGGCCTTCAATTCACCCACTTCTCACCCTGCCAATAGACACGGTGGTGGAGTGGGCCTCTCCTTTCTAACAATTGCACCTTCAACCCCATCCCATCTTTACCCTCCCTCATTCTCCCTTCATTTGAAGTGCATTCTGTCCGTATGTACTCTCCCTACAATCTACAAATGGCCATCATATGAGGCCCCACCACTGCCTTTGACCACTTCTCCACCTGGCTTCTACATTTTCTCTCTGCTGATATTCCTACCATCATCATGGGTGACTTCAACATCCCCCACTGACACCTGCCAGTCTGCAGCCTCTAAAATCCTGTTCCTCTCTTAGTCCTTTGGTCTTACTCAATGGTCATCTGCAGCCAACAGACGGACATACATTACACAATATCTTCACCCACCTCTGCTGCCTATCTAACCTCACCTCTTCCCTTATCTGACCACATCTACTTACTTTCTCATCCCTGTCCTCCTCACCTGCCGTCCATATCCAGCACCTAGAGCACTGCCTCAGAATCCTCACACAGACATTCACAAACTCTTTGACTATTTTATACCACTGTCCTCTATATCTTCACTCCATGACACGGACAGCTCCACCTTTTTCTACAATGCCTCACTCGCATCAGCTATTGACTCAGTCGCCCCTCTTGTGCATGGCAGAGTGCGACAAATCAATAGACAACCCTGGCACAACATTACAGAAAAGATTTGATAAGTGTCAAGGGTCGCTGAGCTGCGCACGAAGAAAACACTCGCAAGAAGACTTAATAACATTCAAAAAAGCAACTTTCAAACTCAAGTCAGCCCTCAAATCTGCTAAACAGCTCTACTTAACAACACTAGTATCTTCTTTATCCCACAACCCCAGTTATTCAACACTTAACTCCCACCACCGCTCCCTCTGACCTCCCTCATCTCTGCAGAAGACTTTGCTGCATATTTCAAAAATAAGATTGCCCAAATAAGACAAGTCTTTACTGCACAACCCCTACGTATTAAAGACAAGTGCCTCTTCCTCATAACCTTCCTACCCACATCACTAAAGGAGAACTTTCTTATTTCTGCTGCAAATATTACTTCACCACTTGTGCACTTGACCCCATCCCATCTCCTTCCGAACCTCACCACCACGCTTATCCTAGCCATAACCTACCTCTTCAACCTATCATTAACTTCTGGTACCTTCCCTTCTGCTTTCAAACATGCTACAATTACACCTATCCTAAAGAACCTATCCCTCGACCTTACCTCTACGTCCAGCTATCGTCCCATATCAATGCTCCCGTTCGTCTCCAAACTCCTCAAACAGCATGTCAATGCTGAACTTTCTCCCACCTCTCATCTAACTCACTCCTTGACAACCTACAATCTGGCTTCTGTCCCCACCTCTCCACCGAAACTGCTCTGACCAAAATTACAAACGACTTACTGCCAAAGCTAATAGACAATACTCTATACTCCTCCTTTTAGATCTGTCATATGCCTTCGACACAGTTGACCACTCCCTCCTACTGCAAATCCTTTCTTCCCTTGGCAACAAAGACCTTACCCTCTATTGGATCTCTTGATACTTTTCTAAATGCACATTTAGTGTCTCCCAGTGTCTCCACTCCTAGTCCTGCCTCTTTCTGTTAATATCCCTCAATGCTCTGTCCTAGGACCCCTGGTCTTCTCAATCTATGCGTCTGGCCTGGGACAGCTCATAAAGTCATATGGCTTTCATCACCACCTACTGTGTATGCTGATGACACTCGGATCTACCTTCCTGACCCGGACATCACCTCTCTGCAGTCCACAATCCCAGAGTTTTTATCAGCCATATCCTCGTCCTCTTTCTTCCTAAAACACCATGTGGACAAAACTGAACTCGTCATCTTTCCTCCGTCTCACCTAATCCTCCTACCCAATCATTCTATCACAATTAATGACACCATGCTTTTCGTAGTACCGAAAGTCTCAGCGTAGACCTAGACATTGCCTTGTCCTTCAAACCGCACATCCAAGCTCTTGCCGCCTCCTGCCACCTCCAACTCAAAAATATTTCCAGAATCCATCCTTTACTCAAACCCCGAGTTTACTAAAATGTTAGTGCGCGCCCTCATCTCCTGTCTCGACTACTGCAATATCCTCTGTGGCCTACCTGCTAACACTCTCGCACCTCTCCAGTCGATCCTTAACTCTGCTGCCCGACTAATCCACCTTTCTCCTCGCTACTCCTCTGCAAATCCCTTGATTGGCTCCCAGTTCCCGAATGTATCCCGTTTAAACTGCCAACACTGACCTACAAAACCATCCATAATCTGTCTACACTATATATCTCTGAAATAATCTCCTGATATCTTCCCACTTGTAATCTCCGGTCCTTCTCTCCTCCATATTTATATGTTTCTCACCCAATCTCCTCAAAAATGTCTCCCGAGTATCTCCCATCCTCTGGAATTCTGTTCCTCAACATGTCTAATTATCCACCACATTCAGAACCTTCAGACAAAACTTGAAAACCCATCTGTTCAAGAAAGCTTACAGCCTGCAATGACCCCTCTGCTACCTTGTCATGACCAACGAAGCTGACATAATTCACTAACCTACTATCTTCCCAATTATCGTGTAGAATGTAAGCCCGTAAGGGCAGGACCCTATCCTTTCTATGCCAGTCTGTCATTGTTAGTTTGTTCACCGTAATTTACTTTTGTATTTTGTATGTAACCCCTTTTCATGTACAGCACCATGGATTCCATAGTGCTCTAAAAATAAATAATAAAAACTCTTCATGCGTGGATGCAAGAGTCTCACACATGCCTCTGGTCATCTCCCAAGTCCACAGGAGCTTTGGGAGATAACTCTACCATACACATACTTCTTAACTGACTTAATCTGAATTTTAAGGAAAGGAAAACTGTAGAGGGAGAATCGCACATATAGGGTAACACTCCAATCATCATTGGTTTCTTCACTTGATAAAGATGCCAGTACAGGCTTGAAACACGTAGTGGACAATAAAGAAGTCTCAAATATTAACGCAGCAATAAACTTTTTCCAGCAGCACACCCAGTGTTTAAACATGTTTTTATCCTATTTGGTATAATCTGAATTTTAATATCTCTGTGAATTAATATGTACACAACTCTCATGTGAAGTGTGAAAAAAAAACAATGACAATCCATTTTTCTCTAAGCATCTCTGCTTCTCTTTCATGCAAACAAATAATTGCACGGAGATCATTTTTAATAAGATTAAAGTCTGGAACTTAGTTCCCTAACATTCCAAGATTTTATATTCATATACAACTAGAACAAAATAAAAAAGCATTCCTCTAGTAGTTCCACCCATCTCCCACCTCCCAACAAAATAACCCATCACTTGAGAGAGTACAAATAACAGACTTCTAATCTGAGAATTTCTACTCCCATTCACCCATAAAAACAAATGTTATATAATAAGGCGCTATATTCATTCTATATTGTAATCCATTCCGAAACCACATTAGGGGTTAGAGAAAAATATAACAGAATGCTTCCAGATAATCCTTAAATTGGCTTTAAAATGGTAGCATGTTTAATGCCATATGTTCTTAAAAATAAAATTTAAATCAGCCTATTTAAGTCTGTCCTTCTGCATCCCTGCTGCTTAGTCAGCAAAAAGCATTATCTTGCGATCAGGGCTGTGGAATCCGTAAGCTAATCCTCCGCCTCCTCAATTTCCCTGACGCCATGACTCCGTATCCACAGCACTGCTTCACTACTAAGCATGTAGAATCATAGAATATTAGAGTTCAAAGGGACCTCAAGTGTCATTGTGTCCAACCCCCAGCTCAATGCAGGATTCGCTAAACCATCTCAACCATTGTGTGAAGACTTCCATTGAAAGAGAACTAAACACCTCTCCTGGCAGCCTGTTCCACTCATTGATCACCCTCATTGTCAAAAAGTTTTTTCGAATATCTAATCTTTATCCTGTTCCTTTCAGTTTCATTCCATTACTTTTCGTCTTTCCATATGCAAATTAGAATAATGATGATCCCTCTACACTGTGACAGCCCTTCAGATATTTCTAGACAGCTATTAAGTCTCTTCTTAGGGTATGTTTCCACTAAGCGCATTTCCTGCGCTTTGGACGGAGCGGAAAACCCAAAGCCCCACCTTCTGTACGCGCGGTGATTCCGCATGTGTTCATTGAACACATGCAGAATCACCACATTGCGCATACATAGACCGGGTTATTTAACTTGCGGAGACTGAGTGTCTCTGCAAGGTAAACAGACATGCTGCGTTCTAAAAAGACGCGCCGCATGTCTGGTTTCGTGGGTGTGTCACCCGCGTATTAGGACGCATAGTGGAGACGGGATTTCATAAAATCCCCTCCACTATGCTGTAACATCTGTATGCAGCGTTCAATCCGCAGCAAATCCGGATGTAATACGGCCAGTGGAAACATACCCTTAGCCTTTTTTTTGCAGTCTAAACATTCCCAGATCCTTAAACCGTTCCTCATAGGACATATGTGGAGCCCAGCTGCGACTGGATCCATATCTTCCAGAAGGTTGCACTGAGAGAATATACCACTAGAGGTCATTATACACATTCACACATGCTCACCTATCCCAAAGACCACCAGAGGGAGCTGTTTAGACATATAAAAGCAGAGTGAACACAGAAAGAACAAGCCATTCAGCCATTGAAGCCATTCAAGGCAGTCACCTCAGAGAGCTCAGTCAGTCTGCAGTAAGGTGAAGTGCAGAGCTGAGATTAGAAAGACTGCAGAGTAATTTAGTTCAAGAGAGAGTGGAAGCTAGTACAGGTGGGACAGAACCCACTCCAGCCTAGTCAGAGCTGAATCTAGTAAGTGCAGCTCAGTGAGAAAGTGTGCCGACGCTAGAAGAGCGGCGAAGAGGCAGCCAACCAACTGCCAGTGTGTGATCGTGTGAGTGCCCGGGTAGGCCGAAGGTGAGTGGAAAGCAAGTGAGGGACAGAGGAGCCTAAATTACTCATCCCAACTATTACCACCGGATACCGGGGTCCGAGCCTATAGGGATCTCCACGACCCATTAGGAGAACCCCGGAGTTCCTGGAGGACTATTAGTCCCAGGAGTACCACAGAGCTGATACGTAACCGGACCAGGAGGACGGAGTCCAGCAGTGCACTGCAAATAGAGACTGTGTACTTCAAGAAAGGGTCCAACCACAAGGTCAGCCAGGTGCAGGACGGAGACCAAGTTAGGCCTAGCTACAAGCAGGTCAGGACTTTATCATAGAAGCAAGGAGAGAGGAGGCCACACACCTACTCAGTGGAGGAATCTGGATGTGCACCCTTCACCCTACAGTGCTCCGGGGAGTGCCTGCAACATCTTCAGTAAAGGTACCAAAGTGACTTATGTATGTGTCTACCTTATTACCCCTAACTGCCGGGTCCTCGTCTGTCCTGCATCCCTACACATCTATCTGCCCTGGAGGACTCAGCCTTACCTGCGGAAGGCTTAAAATCTAGCTGCACAATATTAACCCTTCAGTGGATCTGCATAGCAGCGCTGGTCACCCTGACCAGGTACCACAGGTGGCGTCACGAATTCCCCATTTCAATATTCATTTCACCTGTAAATATCCCACATTAAAGAATGAGCACCAGAGCCACGGACTGAGCTGTGTCGCCGTGACATCCCCCATAGTAGTCTATAGGCTCAGATCCGAGTTCACATACTCGGTCCGCTCAAGATCATGGTAGCTCTTCTCTGAACTTGCTCCAATTTTTTAATCTCTTTTTAAAAATATGGTACCAGAACTGGACACAGTATTCCAAATGAGGCCTGACCAAGAAAGAGTAGAGGGGGATAATTACTTCACGTGATCAAGACTCTGTTTCTCTTAATACATCCTAGAACTGTTTGCCTTTTTTGCTGCTGCATCACACTGTTGACTCATGGGCAGTCTGTGACCTATTAGTATACCCAAGTATTTTTCACACGTGCTGTTGTATTTCTCCCATTCTGTAGATGTCATTTTTGAATTTCTTGCCCAGATGTAGAATCTTGCATTACTCCCTGTTAAATACCATTCTATTAGTCGATGCGCATTGTTCAAGCTTATCTAGATCCTTCTGAATCCTTTCTCTGTCTTCTCTAGTGTTAGCTATGCCTCCTAGCTTTGCATCGGCTGAAAATTTGATTAGTTTACCTTCAGTTCCCTTATCTAGATCATTTATAAAAATGTTGAACTACACTGGGGCCAGGACAGAGCTTTGTGGTACCCCACTTAAACACTTGTCCAATTGGATATTCAAACATTTATTACCAGTCTTTGAGTACGATCACTGAGCCAGTTATGAATCCACCTAACCATAGCTTTGTCAATCCCATACATGGTCATTTTTCCAATAAGGATAGTATGGGATACTTTGTCAAATGCTTTTCTGAAGTCGAGATACACTATATCTACCACATTTCCCTGATCCACATACATAAAGTGCAGCAGAGATTCATGTCAACTAAAAGCCTAGATACTTAGATCAGGAACAGAACAGACATTTATAGGATATTTCATAGCTTTCCCAAATTGTTCTGAAAAAATGTACTGCACATACTGCATTGAACTACTGTACCCAATTTATTATATATTCTAGGATTCGAAGTCGGTCCATTTTATTCCAACTCCAACAAAATGGACAATGACTCCGACTCCACAGTCCTTCTTGCAAGTTGCTACCATTAAATTCCTGAACCTAGGAATGCTTCAATGTATCCCACTGATTCTAAGACTGTTTTTTCATGACATATTGTACTTCATGTTAGTGGTAAATTTTGGTCGATATGATTTGTGTATACCATATATACTCAAGTATAAGCCTACCCGAGTATAAGCCCACCCCCCTAATTTTGCCTAACTTATGGGAAAACTTATCGACTCGAGTATAAGCCTAGGGTGGAAAATGAGGCAGCTACTGGTAAATTTCAAAAATAAAAATAGATACCAATAAAAGTAAAATTAAAGTAGGTTAAATGTTTTTGAATAGCCATATTGAATCAGGAGCCCCATATGCTGCTCCATAGATTATGCCCCATATGCTGCCCCATATATTATGCCCCATAAGGTGCTCCATAGATTGTGCCCCATATGCTGCCCATGTATTATGCCCCACAAGATGCTCCATAGATTGTGCCCCATATGCTGCCCCATGTATTATGCCCCACAAGATGCTCCATAGATTGTGCCCCATATGCTGCCCCATGTATTATGCCCCACAAGATGCTCCAAAGATTGTGACCCATATGCTACCCCATGTATTATGCCCCATATATTATGCCCGATATGCTTCTGCGAATAACAATAATAATAAAAAAAAAAAGACATACTCCCCTCTCGTCGCTGGGGGCCAGGTGCCAGTGTCCTGAGCAGGCAGGGACACCGGCGCGCTATGGAGGACAGGTTCCGGTGTCACCGCTGGCTCACGGCCCCGGCACCCAAGATATTCACATTTCCTTGGTCCGCCGCTGCGCGCCGCTGTGTCTTCCGGGTCCTCTGTCAGTGAATGCTCAGGCTGAGGGCGCTGCGCCCACTAACCACGTCATCATGCCCTCTTACCTGAACATTCACAGCCAGAGGATGCGAGGACACAGCGGCGAGCAGCGGTGGACCGGGGACAGGCGAATATCGCATATACTCACCTCCTCCTGGCGCGTCTCTGCAGCCCCTGCTCTTCTTCCACGGTCTCCGGCAGCTATGCCTAACTTCAGCAGTCACGTGGTACCGCTCATTAAAGTCATGAATATGCGCATATTCATGAATTTAATGAGCGGTACCACGTGACCGCTGAACACAGACGCCGAAGACCATGGGAGAAGAGCAGGGGCTGCAGAGACTGCGCCAGGAGGGGGTGAGTATATAGGACAGCTGCGCTACGCCTTCTCCCGCCGACCCCCTGGTATATGACTCGAGTATAAGTCGAGAGGGGAACTTTCAGCCCTAAAAAATGGGCTGAAAATCTCAGCTTATACTTGAGTATATACGGTATTTATGAAAATATCGAAAATTTGACAAAATATTAGAATATTTAGCAATTTTCAAACCATAAAATGCTATGCCCTTACATCAGATATAGTTATACCACACAATAATTAGTAAATAGCATTTCCCATATGTCTACTTTACATCTGCATCATTTTTTAAACATAATTTTTTTTCAACAAAATATAAATACCGCCTAATTAAAGGGCACTTCCAAAATATTGAATACAAATCTGAGAAAAAAATATACGGAAGTTTGTTTCGCCATGAAAATATATCAATTTTTATTTCAAAAATACATAGCAACAGTGCAAAAAATATACAAAATAATAGGGACAATAATACAAAACCGCTTCTAAGTCATGGTATACAAGTATTCAAAAAAGTTTTTGCACTAGATTTTTGAACAAAAAACAACCTCTAAAATATAAAAAATATCTATAAATATGTGCAAAATTAATAAAGTGCATATGCAAAATATAAACAGCTTAATTATAGGAAAAGGATCCCAAAATTATTAGCATGTGCTATGTTTAGCTGATTAATGAAATTCAAAAAGCACAGATTAAAGCATATAGTATGCTATGGGTAATTAAATAAGGTGCAAGTACATAAAGAGGTAGTTTAGGGTTAATTTCACTAGAGCAGAAGGCTTGTTTATAGGCAAGTGCAAAAAAACAGCTGATCTGGTTAGTGTTCAAATACCAGGCTATAGACAATGCATGTGCATTAAGAGGTAATATATGCAACAAAGCAGTAGGTTCATTTATGAGCAAGTGCTCCTGCCAATTTAAATAGTGAAATGGATAAGAAAATTCAAAAGCCAAATGGTTGAATGTACTATTAAAAAAATAGTGATGTATACCTGAGAGCGGCAGGCACCCCGACGCGCGTTTCGCACTATAGCTTTTTCCAGGGGATGAGTGTCCTAACGCCCTAAGCTAGAGTGCGAAACACGCGTCGGGTGCCTGCCGCTCTCAGGTATATATCACTATTTTTTTAATAGTACATTCTACCATTTGGCTTTTGAAGCCTAACTTGTTTTTTGGTGAACAGTATAGGACATGCGTTAAAACTATAAGAATACAAACGACATAGATAAGTATTGGGCAGATGATCACACAGCTAACACTTACAGTTACAGGAAAGTATACAATGTGATGCAAACTTTAAATGGAAATACACAGATTTCTAATCACATCTTCTATGCACTGGCTGCTATACAGTTAATAACATCTCTGTACAACACTGCATTGCAAGAAAAGATATTACTCTTACCAGATATGCTTTACCAGGATAGCAAACTCAAGTTGGGGAGTTACATGAGGACAAATAAACACGTGTGTCCTATGAGGTACACAGAAGAAAATGGCATCATCCTCTTCCCAGTATACATTGCTTCAATCCCACATGCAACACTTTGCTGTTAAAGACACAGGCTATAAATGCGATTAACGACAGCTATAAATTCAGCCACCACTAGATAGTGCTATAACTACTAAACCAGCACATAATACAAACATATTGCCCTATATTCAGAAGGCAGAACATAGACTGTTCAGTTAAAATGATCTCTTAATGCTTTAAAATGGAAAGCCAAACCAGAGAGACATGGAAGAAAATGGAAGACTACCATTCGAATGGATGGAAGAATAGCCAGAATGGCCAAGGCTCAGCCAATGATCAGCTGCAGAATGATCAAAGACAGTCTCAAGTTACCTGTGAGTACTGTGACAGAAGACGCCTGTGTGACGCTAATCTCTTAGCAAGAAGTCCCTGCAAAGTCCCACTGTAAAAAAAAAAAAGACATGTACTGAAGCGGATACAATTTGCTAAACACATCAACTGGCCTAAAGAGAAATGGAGAAACATTTTGTGGACTGATGAAAGTAAAATTGTTCTTTTTGGGTCTAAGGGCCACAGACAGTTCCTCAGACGACCCCCAAATTCTGCATTAAGCCACAGTACACTCTGAAGACAGTGAAGCATGGTGGTGCAAGCGTCATGATATGGGCATGTTTATCTTACTATGGTGTTGGACCTATTTACCACATACCGGGGATCATGAACCAGTTTGCATATATTAATATACTTGAAGAGGTCATGTTGCCTTATGCGAAGAGGAATACCCTTGAAATGGGAATTTCAAGAAGAAAAAGATCCTAAACACACCAGTAAACAAGCAAAATCTTGGTTCTAGGTTATGGAGTGGCCAGCCCAATCCCGGACCGTACTCCACTTGTGGGGTGACATCTAAAATTCTGTTTCTAAGGCACAGCCAACAAATGCCAAAAAATTGTGGAATGTAGTCTGAGCATCCTAGGCTGGAATAACAGTTCACAGGGGCCAGACATTGGTTAACTCTATGCAACTTAGATATGAAGCAGTTCTAAAAAACTGTGGGTATACAACTAAATATTAGGTTAGTGATTCACAGGAATGCTAAATCCTCAAAACAAAAATAGTACATAATGTGAGTTTGTAAAGACAAATGCAGACACTACTATTTTTTAGAACAGCCCAATGTTCATTTTTTATTTTCTGTAAAGTAGCTAAAAATTATATACATTTCTCTTCATGTTTTGAATTCGAAAACAGTGTGCAATGTTCCCAATGCTGGAAATGAAAACCAGTATAAATATTTTGGGTTAACTCATGTTTTTTAACACACTGCTATTATTTTGAACACTACTATATATCCAATACAAATACAGTTGTGCTGAAAAGTTTACTACCCCAGCAGAATTTTTGCTTTCTTCGCCTTTTTTCAGAGAATAGGAATGATAACACCAAAACTTTTTCTCCACTCATGGTTAGTGGTTGGGTGAAGCCATTTATTGTCAAACTACTGTGTTTTCTCTTTTTAACCCCTTAACCTCCAAGGGTGGTTTTCACGTTAATGACCAGGCCAATTTTTACAATTCTGACCACTGTCTCTTTATGAGGCTATAACTCTGGAACGCTTCAACGGATCTTCACGATTCTGAGACTGTTTTCTCGTGACATATTGTACTTCATGATAGTGGTAAAATTTCTTTGATATTAACTTGCGTTTATTTATGAAAAAAATTTAAATATGGCGAAAAGTTTGAAAATTTTGCAATTTTCAAACTTTGAATTTTTATTCCCTTAAAAAAGAGAAATACGTCACACAAAATAGTTGCTAAATAACATTTCCCACATGTCTACTTTACATCAGCACAATTTTGGAACCAATTTTTTTTTGTTAGGAAGTTCTAAGGGTTAAAAGTTGACCAGCATTTCTCATTTTTACAAAATGTACAAAATCATTTTTTTTAGGGACCACCTCAATTTGAAGTCACTTTGAGGGGTCTATATGTCAGAAAATACACAAAAGTGACACCATTCTAAAAACTTCACCCCTCAAGGTACTCAAAACCACATTCAAGAAGTTTATTAACCCTTCAGGTGCTTCACAGGAGCTGAAGTAACATGAAAAAAAAATGAACATTTAACTTTTTAGTCACAAAAATTATCTTTTACAAACAATTTTTTTTATTTTAACAAGGGTAAAAGGAGAAAATGGACAAATAAAGTTGTTGTGCAATTTCTCCTGAGTACGCCGATACCCCATATGTGGGGGAAAACCACTGTCTGGGCGCACAGTAGGGCTCGGAAGGGAAGGAACGCCTTTTGACTTTTTCAAACCAAAATTGGCGGAATTGAGATTGGATGCCATGTCGCGTTTGGAGAGCCCCTGATGTGCCGCCTAAACAGTGGAAACCCCCCACAAGTGACACCATTTTGGAAACTAGACCCCCTAAGAAACTTATCTAGATCTGTTGTGAGCACTTTGAACCCCCAAGTGTTTCACTAAAGTTTATAATGCCTGGGTGTAAAAAAAAAAAAATATAAAAAAAAAATTTCCACAAAAATGATTTTTTAGTCCCCAATTTTTGATTTTTCCCAAGGAAATTGGACCCCAAAAGTTGTTGTCCAATTTGTCCTGAGTACGCTGATACCCCATATGTGGCGGGGAAAAACTGGGCGCACAGCAGGGCTCGGAAAGGAAGTAATGACGTTTTGGAATGCAGACTTTGATGGGTGTCATGTTCAGTTTGAAGAGCCCCTGATGTGCCTAAACAGTGGAAACCCCCATAAGTGACCCTCTTTTGAAAACTACAGTGGAAACCCCCCATAAGTGACCCTCTTTTGAAAACTAGAACCCCTAAGGAACTCATCTATATCTGTAGTGAGCACTTTGAACCCCCAAGTGCTTTCACACAAGTTTATAATGCCTGGGCATGAAAATAAAAAATCCTATTTTTTCCCACAAAAATGATCTTTTAGTCACCTATTTTTTATTTTTACAAGGGTAACAGGAGAAATTGGACCGCAAAAGTTGTTGTCCAATTTGCCCTAAGTACGCTGATACCCCATATGTGGGGAGAACCACTGTTTCGACGCATGGCAGAGCTCAGAAGGGAAGGAGCGCCATTTGACTTTTTCAAACCAAAATTGGCTGGAATCGAGATTAGACGCCATGTCGCGTTTGGATAGCCCCTTATGTGCCTAAACAGTGGAAACCCCACACAAGTGACCCCATTTTAGAAACTAGACCCCCTAAGGAACTTATCTAGAACTGTGGTGAGCACTTTGAACCCCCAAGTGCTTCATAAAAGTTTAGAACGTAGAGCCGTAAAATTAAAAAATCATATTTTTTCCACAAAAATTATCTTTTCACCCAAATTTTTTATTTTCCCAAGGGTAACAAGACCTCATAAGTTATTGTGCAATTTGTCCTGAGTACGTCGATACCCAATATGTGGGGGTAAACCACTGTTTGGGTGCATGGCAGATCTCGGAAGGGAAGGAGCGCCGTTGACTTTTTCAACGCAGAATTGGCTGGATGCCATGTCGCATTTGGAGAGCCCCTGATCTGCCTAAACAGTGGAAACCCACCACAAGTGACACCATTTTGGAAACTAGACCCCCTAAGGAACTTATCTAGATTTGTTGTGAGCACTTTGAACCCCCAAGTGTTTCACTAAAGTTTATAATGCCTGGGTGTGAAGAAAAAAAAAAATTCCACAAAAATGGTTTTTTAGTCCCCAATTTTTCATTTTTCCAAAGGAAATTGGACCCCAATAGTTGTTGTCCAATTTGTCCTGAGTACGCTGATACCCCATATGTGGGGGGGAAATACTGTTTGGGCGCACGGCAGGGCTCGGAAAGGAAGTAATGACGTTTTGGAATGCAGACTGATGGGTGTCATGTTTAGTTTACAAAGCCCTGATGTGCCTAAACAGTGGAAACTCCCCACAAGTGACCCCATTTTGGAAACTAGACCCCCTAAGTAACTTATCTAGACCTGTGGTGAACGCTTTGAACCCCCAAGTGCTTCACACAAGTTTATAATGCCTGGGCATGAAAATTAAAAATCGTATTTTTTCCCACAAAAATGATCTTTTAGTCACCAATTTTTTATTTTCCCAAGAGTAACAGTAGAAATTGGACCCCAAATGTTGTACAATTTGTCCTGAGTACGGTGATACCCCATATGTGGGAGAAAACTACTGTGTGGGCACACGTCAGGGCTCGGAATAGAAGTAGTGACTTTTCGTAATGCAGACTTTGATGGAATGATCTGCGGGTGTCATGTCCGTTTGGAGAGCCCCTGATGTGCCTAAACAGTGGAAATCCCCACAAGTGAACCCATTTTGGAAACTAGACCCCCCAAGGAACTTATCTAGATGTGTGGTGAGAACTTTGAACCCCCAGGTGCTACACACAAGTTTATACTGTAGAGCCATAAAAATAAAAAATTATATTTTTTTTCCACAAAAATTATATTTTCACCCCCAATTTTTTATTTTCTCAAGGGTAACAGAAGAAATTGGACCCCAAGAGTTATTGTGTAATTTGTCCTGAGTACGCTGATACCCCATATGTGGGGGTAAACTACTGTGTGGGCACACGTCGGGGCTCGGAATAGAAGTAGTGACTTTTCGTAATGCAGACTTTGATGGAATGATCTGCGGGTGTCATGTCCGTTTGGAGAGCCCCTGATGTGCCTAAACAGTGGAAATCCCCACAAGTGAACCCATTTTGGAAACTAGACCCCCCCAAGGAACTTATCTAGATGTGTGGTGAGAACTTTGAACCCCCAGGTGCTTCACACAAGTTTATACTGTAGAGCCATAAAAATAAAAAATTATATTTTTTTCCACAAAAATGATATTTTCGCCCCCAATTTTTTATTTTCCCAAGGGTAACAGAAGAAATTGACCCCAAGAGTTATTGTGTAATTTGTCCTGAGTACGCTGATACCCCATATGTGGGGGTAAACTACTGTTTGGGCGCACGGCAGAGCTCAGAAGAGAAGGAGCAATGTTTGACTTTTTCAACGCAGAATTGACTGGAATTGAGATCAGACGCCATATCACGTTTGGAGAGCCCCTGATGCGCCTAAACAGTGGAAACCCCCCAATTCTAACTCCAACCCTAACCCCAACACACCCTTAACCCTAGTCCCAACCCTAACCCTAATCCTAACTTTAGCCCCAACTCCAACCCTAACTTTAGCCCCAACCGTAACCCTAACCCTAATGGGAAAATGGAAATAAATACATTTTTTTAATTTCCCTAACTAAGAGGGTGATAAAGGGGGGTTTGATTTACTATTTATAGTGGGTTTTTATGTTTGGCAGCTGTCACATGCTAAAAGACGCTTTTTATTGCAAAAAATAGTTTTTGCATCACCACATTTTGAGAGCTGTAATTTTCTCTATATTTTGGCCCACAGAGTCATGTGCGGTCTTATGTTTTGCGGTACGAGTTGACGTTTTTATTGATACCATTTTTGGGCACATGACTTTTTTTGTTCGCTTTTTATTACGATTTTTGGGAGGCAGAATGAACAAAAACTAGCAATTCATGAATTTCTTTTGGGGGGGCGTTTATACTGTTCCGCGTGTGATAAAATCGATAAAGCTTTTTTATTCTTTGGTTTAGTACGATTACGGCGATAACTTATATCATTTTTTTATGTTTTGGCGCTTTTATACAATAAAAACAATTATATATAAAAAATAATTGTTTTTGCATCGCTTTATTCTGCGAGCTATAACTTTTATTTTTTCGCTGATGATGCTGTATTGTGGTTTGTTTTTTGTGGGACAAGATGACGTTTTCAGCAGTACCATGTTTATTTATATCCGTCTTTTTGATCGCGTGTTATTCCACTTTTTGTTCGGCAGTATGATGATAAAGCATTTTTTCTTTTTTTTTTTTTTTTTAAGGGGTTCACTAAAGGGGTGACAGTTTTATAGGGCGATACTAAATATGTGTACTTTTATTATTGGTTGTTTTGTTTTTTTACATTAAAGAAAAAAATTTATTTGGGAATATTTTTTTTTTTTCATTTAGGATTTTTTTTTTTTACACGTTTATTTTTATTTTTTTTTACATTTTTACTTTGTCCCAGGTGGGACATCACTGTATAGGGTCAGATCGCTGGTCTGACAGTGTGCACAGCACTCTGTCACACCAGCGATCTCACTGGCACGGCTGCAGGCTTTCTCAGCGCCTGCTCTCAGCAGGCACTGAGGAAGCCGCCTCCCTGCAGGACGTGGAAGGACCCCGTGGCCATCTTGGATCCGGGGGCCTGCAGGGAGGAAGCCTTCAGAACAGCGCTGTCACATCGCGCTGTTCTGAGGATCTCAGGGGAGCACGCAGGGAGCCCCCTCCCTGCGTGATGCTTTCCTGTACCGCTGGAACACTGCGATCATCTTTGATCGCAGTGTGCCAGGGGTTAATGTGCCGGGAGCGGTCCGTAACCGCTCCTGGCACATAGTCCCGGGAGCGCAGCTGATCGCCTATGACGTACTATCCCGTCCCTGGGAATTAAGTCCCAGTGCACATGGACGGGATAGAAAGTCCGATGACAGAAAGGGGTTAAATCATAATGAGAACCCAAAACATCCAAATCACCCTGATCACAAGTTTACATACCCTGGTGATTTTGGCCTGATAACATGCACAGAAGTTGACACAATTGGGTTTGAATGGCTATTAAAGGTAACATCCTCATCTGTGACCTGTTTGCTTGTAATCAGTGCGTGTGCATAAAAGTGGAGTGAGTTTCTGGGATCCAGACAGACTCTTGCATCTTTCATCCAGCCACTGATGTTTCTGGATTGTGAGTCATGAGGAAAGCAAAAGAATTGTCAATGGATCTACGGGAAAAGGTAGTTGAACTGTATGAAACAGGAAAGGGATACAAAAAGATATCCAAGGAATTGATAATGCCAGTCAGCAGCGTTCAAACTGTGATTAACAAATTAAAAATCAGGGGCTTTGTAAAAACAAAACCACGATCAGGTAGACCAACAAAAATTTTGTCCACAACTGCCAGGAAAATTGTTCGGGATACAAGAAAAACCCACAAATAACATCAGCTGGAATACTAGACTCTCTGAAAACTGGCGGTGTGGCTGTTTCAAGATGCACAATAAGGAGGCACTTGAAGAAAAATGGGCTGCATGGTGAGTTGCCAGAAGAAACCCATTACTGTGCAACGCCACAAAGTATCTTGCCTACAATACGCAAAACAACACAGAGACAAGCCTCAAAACTTATGGAACAAGGTAATTTGGAGTGATGAGACCAAAATTTAACTTTTTGGCCCCAACCATAAACGTTGCATTTTAAGAGAGGTCAACAAGGCCTATGATGAAAAGAACAGCATTCCTACTGTAATACACGGAGGTGGATCGCTGATGTTTTGGTGATGTGTGATTCAAAGGTACAGGAAACTTGGTCAAAGTTGAAGGAAAGATGAATGCAGCACGTAATCTGCAAATACTGGAAGCAAATTTGCAATCATCAGCCCGGAAGCTGCGCATGGGACGTATTTAGACATTCCAACATGACAACAATCCAAAACACAAGGCCAAGTCGATCTGTCATTTGCTACAGCAGAACAAAGTGAAGATTCTGGAGTGGCCATCTCAGCCTCCTGACCTCAATATCATTGAGCCATTCTGGGGAGACCTCAAGCACGCAGTTCACGCTAGACAGCCCAGGAATTTACAGGAACTGGAGGCTTTTTCCCAAGAAGAATGGGCAGCTTTACCATCTGAGAAAATAAAGAACCTCATCCACAACTACCACTAAAGACTTCAAGCTGTCATTGATGTTAGAGGGGGCAATGCATGGTATTAAGAAATGGGATACGTGAACTTTTGATCAGGGTCATTTGGATGTTTTGGGTTGTCATTATGATTTAAAAAGAGAAAACACAGTAGTTTGACAATAAATGGCTTCACTCAACCACTAACCATGAGTGGAGAAAAAGTTTTGGTGTTCATTCATATTCTCTGAAAAAAGGCCAAGAAAGTAAAAATTCTGCCGGGATATGTAAACTTTTGAGCACAATTGTATATTAAAGTTCAATAGGTGAAGACATAATCATTAAAGCTATGTAGTCATGGATTAGAAATCAATACCTACAATCTAAGAGAAATGCATTGCAAGCAGTAGGACATGTAAACAAAAAGGACTAGAAACAATGGAGTTGTAACCCCATGCATATCCCCACCTAAAGGCGTGGCTTCATCAGGGGTGCAGGTGGATGGTATTTTCATGGTTCGTTCTATATGTCACATATAATCAAATAACAATTACCACACATGTGAAAAGACCTGAGAAAACAATGCCAGAACAAGATGATGTGATGTGTACTGCACAAGCGCACTTTCTTGTAGCCAATCCAAAGGCGTCTGATACATTATCACATCTAGAGGCATGCAATATGCATGGGCCCGGCGGATGACCAAATTTGTTGGTACCTCTCGTTTAATGACAGAAAAACCCACAACGGTGACAGAAATAATTTGAATGTTTTATTTTATTTTTTTAAATTCTGTGGAAGCATGGTTGAAAAGCAATGTTTGACTTTAATTTGTTCATTTTCATAGATTTTTGATTTATTATTACTTTTGTCAGATTCAAGTTATTTCTGTCACCATTGTGTGTTTTTCTATGATTAAACAAGGGGTACCAACAATTTTGACCAAGTGTGTATGCAATTGGAATTGACTAAGTGTACCCTGGGCATGCACACCATTGTGCTGCTGCTCATTCAGTCACTTACATCAGTCAAACAATAAAGATCACTGATGCACCTCAAATGTTATTGCACTAGTTTTTCAGTGTTCAGAAATACATCCAATTTGGCACCAATGGGAGCAGGGCCGGCTCCAGGTTTTTATGGGCCCCGGTCGAAAGAGCCTCAGTGGGCCCCTTTAACACAGACCACGATTCATAATACACAGATACTGCAGAGAAATATGGGTATAGTACAATGCCAAACACTTCACTTCTTCCATTACATGACTGATGCCTATTGTAAATTGTACAATAGCTCAAAAACCGCCAAATCCTCACAGCGCACAGAACAGACTGGACAGTACAGTCCTCCATACAATATTATGGGCACCACAGTCTCCCCCTCATCACCCATATAATACCCCATGCAGGATGTCACCCCTCATATAATGCTCCATACAGAATACTGGACCCAAAATAATGCTCCATACAGAATACTGGACCCAATATAATGCTCCATACAGGATACTGGTCCCCATATAATGCTCCATACAGGATACTGGTCCCCATATAATGCTCCATACAAAATATGGAACTCTCCTCTGCGCTGTACTGCGTTCTGCACTTTTACGGCTCAGGAAAGGGCGCTGTGGAAAGACTCCCCATTATCATCATGATTTCCTCATCATCATCATTGCCTCCTTATCACCATCATTGTCTCCCCATCATCATCATGGCCTCCCCATTATCATCAATGCCTGCCCATCATCATCATCATCTCCTCCCCATCATCATCAATGCCTGCCCATCATCATCATCTCCTCCCCATCATCAATGCCTGCCCATTATCATCAATGCCTGCCCATTATCATCATCTTCTCCCCATCATCATCATCAATGCCTCCCCATTATCAGCAATGCCTGCCCATCATCACACACAGACAGCACACAAGCACTCTCTCACATACATACACACACACATACACACACACACACACACAAAGCACCGCACTACATACACACAGACACACACACACACAGAGACACACACACAGAGAGACACACACACACACGTCTTACCCGTCCAGCGTCCGCGCTCTCTGTCACAGCCGGCCGCTGAATGATGACGTCATTCAGCGGCCTGCTGTGAGAGGAAGCGCCGGCGCCCCTGGAGCCCGGAGCTGCGGCAGCGGAGGCACGGGAGAGGTAAGTATTGTGCCATCTGATGCCGGGGCCCTGAGCAAGCGGGGGGGGGGCCCAGTGGCGGCGCTGACACTGCTCTCCTCCGCTAAAGGAGGGGGGGTGCCAGACGGCGAGTGGGCCCCCCCGCCTGCTCAGGGCCCCGGCACTTGCCCGGGTGTGCCGGGTGCTGACGCCGGCCCTGAATGGGAGTTCTGGACACATGACTGTGCCTATAATAACAGATGGTGCACTATTTGGTATCTAGGGTAAAATTGATGGTATTCCAGGAAACATTCAAACCTTATAGAGACATTGATCTAACGACCAAGAAAATCCTTGTAAGAATTGTTACTCACAGAGGGAGGCATGCCCCTAAATCACATTGGCTGATTATAAAACTTGATCGTGCTAATAAAACAGTTGTCACACAATTTTCGGGGTCCACATTTTGGAGTATACAAAAGTGCACAAATGGAAAATTGCCTTGTCTTTAAGAAGTTAAAGGTGGTATTTAGAGTGGAATTTGGAGAAACCACTTGTTATATTAGTTGTATTGAAATATTTATATTGTTCTTGATTGGTTTATTGCTAACAGCAGAAAGTTTTTTTTTTTTTGCTAATTAACATAATTTGCAATTGGGGTTGAATCATTCGGATTGCAACCGTGTCCGCACCTTTACTGTTGCTGATCATTACAAAGTTGCATGAAAATGTACAGGACAGTTGTAAAGAATGTTGTGCCATATGCCCTTATACTCACCTTACCATTCAGCTCTAGGGCCCCTCCACTCCTCACCATTAGGGCTCATTCAGATACCCGTGCAAATTGGTCCAATCATGGCCCGCTAATGTGCGGACTGACTGCAGGTCTCCCGACAGCCTCATAGAAATGCATGAAGCTGCCATGCTCCAGTCAGGAGAGACATGGCCAGTTCATGCATTACAGCCTTGTCTTGGAACGAATTGCGCAGACGTCGAAAAGAACCCTTACACAGTCCGATTCTTATCACAGATGTTTGTAATGAAATCCCTGGGCCAGAACTTCCGACTCTAAAAAGGCAGGGCACAGTTGCACGCATGTGCACACAAGGTCACAGTGCACGTTGTGACGTCATGACGTTGTGATCTTGCGTTTGCTTGTGGAGAACCCAGAGCATAATATGAGACATGAAATTTACAGAGAAAAACTTCTCCACAAATTGAATTACCTGGTTAAAAAAATCCACGTGAACAAGCAAATTAGAATTTTTGCCTGATCCACTCATCTCTTGAAAGGTCTCTGTAAATGCACATGATAGATATGACTAGCTATTGTAAAATGTTTCCAGTGAAAATTTTTATTTGTCTGTTTATATATATATATATATATATATATATATATATATATGATGTGAACAATGTTAATTTTCTCCTTTCCTGTCTGTGACGTCTGACCTCACCCAATGATAACTGGTGAAGCCTGATCGTGTACAGGGTTGCTGTGTACAATTACCGTATGTTGCATTTTAATTGTACAGCATAATTTGAAGCCGGTTGCCATAGTTACACTTTTTATCAGTGTTTTTAATATTTGTGAATTCATAGTAACTCTGCATTAAGGCTTTAATATGTCTCATAACAATATTACTCCAAAGACCAGTGTTTATCATCACCATATTGCTACAAGAGAAACTGTACTAATTAGATTCTAATTTCTTGTTTGGGATTTATATATTTTGTATCATCTGTTGAATTTTGTATTTTTTTTCGGTTCCATCTGCAAGCCATCAGCCGCTGGTATTAGTAGTTACCTTGAGGACATGAACTTGGGAGTTTTCTCCACAAGTCTGTACCTGTAAGATAACATAAAAACATTTAACTATACTGTAAAGTTTCTGGAAAAATAGGTAAATGAGGACAGGCATTAAACATGTAATTGATGAGAATACACTGTGCCTTATGATTAAGTCCCTGAAAAAATCAACATGAACATCAAACAGGCTTCCTAAACAAAATGCCAAATTAACCACTGATTGTGATTTAGTAAATAACCCTTCAATTCTCTTACAATGTGATATAGTTATTCATTTGGTTCTGTACAGTAGTCTGTCAGATTAATTTTATTTTCTACCATCTGTATCAACATAACTGCATGTTTCTTTTTACATCTTTGATCTGTTAGCTTGTTTCCAGCAAACATCAACAGTTCTGCATTCTGCTTTGCTGTGCCTGGACCACCAGGAACCACAGAGCAGATACAAGCAGGGCTGAGCTGTGTTTTAATTCTTCTAATGATAATTTAGTGATGTGAAACTGCAAATGTGGCTATTTTGATGCTTATGGTAAAATATGATCCTTTGCTATATGCATTAGCAGAGTGGCATTTGCAGTATTGCATCATTGGTTAGAACCAGGCATCAAACACAGCTCAGCTTTTTTCATCTCTACTCTGCCTAGCTATTATCATCTTCACTATGCTGGCAGTGTAGAGGACTATGGATCTCTGCTGGAACCATCTTAGGCCCTGTGCACACATTGTAGATTTTGCTGCGAATCCGCAGCAGATCCGGAAACCATGTACAGTGCCATTAAAATGAATGAAAAAAAAAAAACGCAGTGCACATGCTGCGGATTTTTCCGCGCGGATTTAAATCTGCAGCATGTCAATTCTTTGTGCGGATTCCACAACGTTCTCACACCTATTCCATTATAGGTGTAAAACCGCAGGGGAAATCCACACCAAAACCGTGGCAAATCCGCAGGTAAAACGCAAGACGTTTTACATGCAGATTTAGCAAAATCCGCGCGGAAAAATCCGCACTGCAATCTGCAACGTGTGCACATAGCCTAACAGAATAATGATGTAAAAAATGTACACATGTGGCTGTAGAAGGCGGAAGGAAAAATAGGTCAGGCAGAGTTTTGTACAGGATCATGCAGGGAACAAATAATGAAATTAATTCTAAGCATAAATTAGCTTCATAGTATGCCAAATATCTCTGTTGGATGCAGCTCAGTTGAGTACAATATAGCTATGTTGGATGCCTGTAATATTTTACACATTATTCAGTCAGTGAGTTTCCAGCACATCTCTCAGTCATCAATTCATGGAGGTGATGCTAGTTAGGATGGAGGTGTCTGCAGCACTGAGGATAAGCAGGGTGCTGAAGGGATTTGTGGTTCCAGCAGTTTAAGAATAAGACCGCCCATTCAGCGATGTGAAGCTGGAAAAACAGAGATGCAAATGGAGATGAGAAATTACACAAAAGAACAAGAAATAATTTTATGTTGGGCTTGGTTTTGTACATTGACAATAAGTATGCATTTACTGTGCTTTATGAAAATTAATTAAATTATTAAGATGTTGGCTAAATGGAAACTTTGAATGGAAACTTTGAACAGGGCTGAGTTATTCTTTTTTTAGTTGAAATGACAGCTGTTGTCCACAATTGTGTTCAACTCAATGTATTCCTTAGAACTGAAGCCATACATATCTGTGTTAAAGGCATAATTCCATGTTAGACCTTATAATTTTTGTTGTATAGATAGATGTGGGCCCCGTGTTTTGGTATGGCGGCTGTTTTAAATTAAAAGGAATCTGCAAATGCTTGGTTATTTTTATCCACTTTGATACGCATTAAAGAAGCACTCCAATCAAAGTTTTTATCCTCTTAAAGGTAACCTGTCAGCAGGATCGGGCACAGTAACCTACACACAGTGTCAGGTCGGCGCCGTTATACTGATTAAAATGATACCTTGGTTGATGAAATTTGTCTTGTGGTGGTTGTTTAATCTTTATTTTCAGTTTTGTGTTAATGATATGCTTGCGTCCTAAGGCGGGGTTCATGTATGTGGTGCTCTGATTAGGTATTCATTATGCAGACCGCTGACAGGCCACTGATCCCTCACTGACCTGCCCCATAGTTTGCATAATGAATATCTGTATATATATATATATATATATAATATATATAAAATGCCTCTGCAGGCAGATGCCAGCCGTGGCACCTGCTGTGCAGCAAAATCGCATGTTTTGTGTGCCAATAATACATTTTATTCAGGTTATTCAGCTAGAGGAAAAAAAAAATCAATTTGAAAATAGCGCCCGCCGTGCCTGCGCAGTAGCAACTGTGTGACCCGCACCACAATTGTGGGTTACCAGGGCAATGGGGTACCCAGAGCCGAGCCCATGGAAGTCTATGGGATTGTCACAGGTAGCGGTGGCTCGGTCTGTGGCCCTGGCGGTCAGGCGTATGTTGGGGGGTATATTTACAGGGGATAGGTATATATATACAGTTCGTGACGCCACCTGTAGTTCTCTGATCACTAAGACCAGCGCTGCTATGGATCTCTGAGGGGATGGTGAGGCAGCTAGATGTCGGGTCCCCTACAGGTGGGACTCTTCCCTCAGGTCGATAGTTATGGTGGGGTTGTGCAGGGATGCAATTGAATAACTCAGTCTCACACATAAAAGCTTCTTTCCATACCTTTTACTTCAAGTTGTTCAGGCAGGTCCCAGGGAGGCTGTTCGGGGTGGATGAATGCACGTAGCGGTAACAGTTTAGCAGATTACAGGCCTCCTTCTCTTTCCAAATGATGAGTGAGTCCAAGCTTGCCTGTAGCTAAGTTAACTCTATAGTTTTCAGCTTTTCCCACTAGCTGTACTGCCCGGCCGGTTTTGTGATAGAGCCTTATAAGTGGTGAACTAAGTACTTTCTTTTGCCGCGCGCCGGACTCAGAAGCCTTGTTCTCCTGACTCGGTTACGTACTGGCACTCTAAGGGCGGCTTTCTGCAACCTAAGGTCCAGTAAGACTCTGGTTTTTCTATCACTATGCCTGGAGCTATAGTGACGCTTCGGTCTCCAGTGACCGGTGACAATGTGCAGGATAATCCAATCCTTAAGGCACTTCTGAATCCTTCCCACTATGCCCTTCGCCCTGCTTCTGCTTTCAATGTAGCACTGAAGCGTGAAGATAGAAAGTCAGTTTTCTTCCTTGGTCTTACTGAGTAACTCTCAGTTTCCTCAAAGTTCAGACTGAGTAAAAGGTAACTCTGACTAGACTCGGGATGATAACTAGTCATCCGTTACTAGACTCCACTTCGTTGAATTGGCAGGAACTAATCTTCTGCTCACCCAGAGCTCTGACAGGAATCCTCACTGTTTGAGAAGAACTAGCCCTGACTGCTCTGTACGATGACAGGAAGCTAGACTCGACTCTCCACTGTGCTACACGTCACTCCCCTATACACCCCTGTGGGTGTGTCTGAAGTGTAAGTGAGTGATGTCAAGCTTTAACTGTTACCTTACTGTGCATTCTCCAGATCCTGTGTGCCTTACATAACAGGGCTACACACAACTATCTGTGTCAAGCTGTGATCCGATAGCTGCTTCTGTGCATGCGCCAGTGGCGCCATCTTACTGGAGAACAAAAAAAAAATTCATCCTCAAGAAGGCGCCGCCTGCGCAGTAGCAGCTTGGAGATATCAGAGCACCACATACACCAAACCCACCCTAGGGCATGAGAATCTCATTAACGCAAAACTGAAACTAAAGATTAACCCCTTCACCCCAAGGGTGGTTTGCACGTTAATGACCGGGCCAATTTTTACAATTCTGACCACTGTCTCTTTATGAGGTTATAACTCTGGAACGCTTCAACGGATCTTCGCGATTCTGAGATTGTTTTCTCGTGACATATTGTACTTCATGTTAGTGGTAAAATTTCTTCGATATAACTTGCGTTTATTTTTGAAAAAAACGCAAATATGGCGAAAATTTTTAAAATTTTGCAATTTTCAAACTTTGAATTTTTATTCCCTTAAAACAGAGAAATATATCACACAAAATAGTTAAGAAATAACATTTCCCACATGTCTACTTTACATCAGTACAATTTTGGAACCAAAATTTTTTTTTGTTAGGAAGTTATAAGGGTTAAAAGTTGACCAGCGATTTCTCATTTTTACAACAAAATTTACAAAGCCATTTTTTTTAGGGACCACCTCACATTTGAAGTCACTTTGAGGGGTCTATATGGCAGAAAATACCCAAAAGTGACACCATTCTAAAAACTGCACCCCTCAAGGTACTCAAAACCACATTCAAGAAGTTTATTAACCCTTCAGGTGCTTCACAGTAACTAAAGCAACGTGGAAGGAAAAAATGAATATTTTACTTTTTAGCCACAAAAATGATCTTTTACAAACTTTTTTTTATTTTCACAAGGGTAAAAGGAGAAAATGGACAGATAAGGTTGTTATGCAATTTCTCCTGAGTATGCCAATACCCCATATGTGGGGGAAAACCACTGTTTGGGCACACGGCAGAGCTCGTAAGGGAAGGAGCGACGTTTGACTTTTTCAAACTAAAATTGGCTGGAATTTAGATTGGATGCCATGTCGCGTTTGGAGAGCCCCTGATGCGCCTAAACAGTGGAAACCCCCCACAAGTGACACCATTTTGGAACTAGACCCCCTAAGGTACTTATCTAGATCTGTTGTGAGCACTTTGAACCCTCAAGTGTTTCACAAAAGTTTATAAAGCCTGGGTGTGAAAAAAAAAAAATCAATTTTCCACAAAAATGATTTTTTAGTCTTAAATTTTTGAATTTTCCCAAGGAAATTGGACCCCAAAAGTTGTTGTCCAATTTGTCCTGAGTACGCTGATACCCCATATGTGGGGGGGGAAACTGTTTGGGCGCACGGCAGGGCTTGGAAAGGAAGTAGTAACGTTTTGGAATGCAGACGTTAATGGGGGTCATGTTCCGTTTACAGTGCCCCAGATGAGCCTAAACAGTGGAAACCCCCACAAGTGACCCCATTTTGGAAACTAGACCCCCTAAGGAACTTATCTAGATCTTTGGTGAGCACTTTGAACCCCCAAGTGCTTCACACAAGTTTATAATGCCCGGGCATGAAAATAAAAAATCCTATTTTTTTCCCACAAAAATTATCTTTTAGTCACTAATTTTTTATTTTCCCAAGGGTAACAGGAGAAATTGGACCACATAAGTTGTTGTACAATTTGTTCTGAGTACGCTGATACCCATATGTGGGGGGGAACCACTGTTTGGGGCACGGCAGAGCTCGGAATGGAAGGAGCACCATTTGACTTTTTCCAACCAAAATTGGCTGGAATTGAGTTTGGATGCCATGTTGCATTTGGAGAGCCCCTGATGTGCCTAAACAGTGGAAACCCCCCACAAATGACCCCATTTGGGAAACTAGACCCCCAAGGAACTTATCTAGATTTTTGATGAGCAATTTGAACCCCCAAGTGCTTCACACAAGTTTATAACGTAGAGCCGTAAAATTTAAAAATCATATTTTTTCCACAAAAATGATCTTTTCACCCAATTTTTATTTTTCCAAGGGTAACAAGACTCCAAAAGTTATTGTGCAATTTGTCCTGAGTGCGCTGATACCCCATATGTGGGGGTAAACCACTGTTTGGGTGCATGGCAGAGTTTGGAAGGGAAGGAGCGCCGTCTGACTTTTTCAACGCAGAATTGGCTGGACGCCATGTCGTGTTTGGAGAGCTCCTGATCTGCCTAAACAGTGGAAACCCCCATAAATGACACCATTTTGGAAACTAGACCCCTCAAGGAACTTATCTAGATGTGTCGTGAGAACTTTGAACCCCCAGGTGTTTCACTAAAGTTTATAACGTACAGCCGTAAAATAAAAAATCTTTTTTTTTTTTACAAAAATGATTTTTTTGCCCCCAATATTTTATTTTCACAAGGGTAACAGAAGAAATTGGAACGCAAAAGTTGTTGTCCAATTTGTCCTGAGTACACTGATACCCAATATGTGGGCGAAAACTACTGTATGGGCACACGTCGGGGCTCGGTAGGGAAGTAGTGACGTTTTGGATTGCAGACTTTGATGGAATGGTCTGGGGGCGTCATGTCACATTTGGAGAGCCCTGATGCACCTAAACAGTGGAAACCCCCCACAAGTGACCCCATTTTGGCAAATAGACCCCACAAGGAACTTATCTAGATGTGTGGTGAGCACTTTGAACCCCGAAGTGCTTCACAGAAGTTTATAACGCACAGCCGTAAAAATAAAAAATCTTTTTTTTTTTACAAAAATGATTTTTTCGCCCCCAATATTTTATTTTCACAAGGGTAACAGGAGAAATTGGACCCCAAAAGTTGTTGTCCAATTTGTCCTGAGTACGCTGATACCCAATATGTGGGAGAAAAACTACTGTATGGGCGCACGTCAGGGCTCGGAAGGGAAGTAGTGACGTTTTGGATTGCAGACTTTGATGGAATGGTCTGGGTGCGTCATGTCGCATTTGGAGAGCCCTGATGCGCCTAAACAGTGGAAACCCCCACAAGTGACCCCATTTTGGAAAATAGACCCCACAAGGAACTTATCTAGATGTGTGGTGAGCACTTTGAACCCCAAAGTGCTTCACAGAAGTTTATAACGCACAGCCGTAAAAATAAAAAATCTTTTTTTTTTTTTTGCAAAAATGATTTTTTTGCCCCAATATTTTTTTTTACAAGGGTAACAGGAGAAATTGGACCCCAAAAGTTGTTGCCCAATTTGTCCTGAGTACGCTGATACCCAATATGTGGGAGAAAACTACTGTATGGGTACACGTTGGGGCTCGGAAGGGAAGTAGTGACGTTTTGGATTGCAGACTTTGATGGAATGGTCTGGGGGCGTCATGTCGCATTTGGAGAGCCCCTGATGCGCCTAAACAGTGGAAATCCCCAACAAGTGACCCCATTTTGGAAAATAGACCCCACAAGGAACTTATCTAGGTGTGTGGTGAGCGCTATGAAGCCCCAAGTGCTTCACAGAAGTTTATAATGTACAGCCGTTAAAAACAAAAAAATTTTTTTTGTACAAAAATGATATTTTCGCCCCAGTTTTTTATTTTCCCAAGGGTAACAGAAGAAATAGGACAAATTGCACAATAACTCTTGGGGTCCAGAGTACGCTGATACCCCATATGTGGGGATAAACTACTGTTTGGACGCATGGCAGAGCTCAGAAGTGAAGGAGCACCGTTTGACTTTTTCAACGCAGAATTGGCTGGAATTGAGATCAGATGCCATGTCACATTTGGAGAGCCCTGATGTGCCTAAACAGCGGAAAACCCCCAATTCTAACTCCAACCCTAACCCCAACACACCCCTAACCCTAGTCCCAACCCTAACCACAAACCTAACCCTAACACACCCCTAATCCCAACCCTAACCCTAATCCTAACTTTAGCGCCAACCCTAACCCTAACTTTAGCCGCAACCCTAACCCTAACCCTAATGGGAAAATGGAAATAAATACATTTTTTTAATTTTATTATTTTTCCCTAACTAAGGGGGTGATAAAGGGGGGTTTGATTTACTATTTATAGCGGGTTTTTATGATTGGCAGCTGTCACGCTAAAAGACGCTTTTTATTGCAAAAATAGTTTTTTGCATCGCCACATTTTGAGAGCTATAATTTTTGCATATTTTGGCCCACAGAGTCATGTGAGGTCTTATTTTTTGCGGGACGAGTTGACGTTTTTATTTGTACCATTTTTGAGCAGGTGACATTTTTTGATTGCTTTTTATTTCGATTTTTGGGAGGTTAGAATGAACAAAAATCAGCAATTCATGAATTTCTTTTGGGGGAGGCGTTTTTATTGTTCCGCTTGTGGTAAAATTGATAAAGCAGTTTTATTCTTCGGGTCAGTACGATTATGGCGATACCTCATTTATATCATTTTTTTTATGTTTTGGCGCTTTTATAGAATAAAAACAATTTTATATAAAAAATAATTATTTTTGCATCGCTTTATTCTGCGAGCTATAACTTTTTTATTTTTTCGCTGATGATGCTGTATGGTGGCTCATTTTTTGCGGGACAAGATGACGTTTTCAGCGGTACCATGTTTATTTATATCGGTCTTTTTGATCGCGCGTTATTCCACTTTTTGTTCGGCGGTATGATGATAAAGCATTGATTTTTTGCTTCGTTTTTTTTTTTTTTTTTAAGGGGTTCACTAAAGGGGTTAACTAGTGGGACAGTTTTATAGGGGGGGTCGTTACGGACGCGGCGATACCAAATATGTGTACTTTTATTGTTTTGTTTTTTATTTACAGGAAGAAATGAATTTATTGGGGAATATTTTTATTTTTTTTTATTTATTTTGGATTTTTTTTTATAACATGTTTATTTTTATTTTTTTAACTTTTTTACTTTGTCCCAGGGTGGGACATCACTGTATTTCATCAAATCGCTGGTGTGACAGTGTGCACAGCACTCTGTCACACCAGCGATCGCTCAGGCATAGCTGCAGGCTTCTCAGTGCCTGCTCTCAGCAGGCACTGAGGAAGCCGCCTCCCTCCAGGACCCCGGCGCCATCTTGGATCCGGGTCCTGGAAGGGAGGAAGCCCTCAGAACAGCGCGATCACATCGCGCTGGTCTGAGGGTCTCAGGGGGGCGCGCAGGGAGCCCCCACCCTGCGCGATCCTCCCCTGTGCCCCCAGTACACCGCGATCATGTTTGATCGCGGTGTGCTAGGGGTTAATGTGCCGGCACACAGTCACGGGTGTCAGCTGTGATAATCAGCTGACACCCGGCGGCGATTAGCTGCGCTCCCCTCAGGAGCGCAGCTGATCGCCTATGACGTACTATCCCGTCCATGGGCAGAATGGCACGGGTTTTATGGACGGGATAGTACGTCTAATGTCAGAGAGGGGTTAAAGAACCACAAGACGGATTTCATCAACCCAGGTATCATTTTAATCAGTATAACGGCGCCGACCTGACACTGTGTAGGTTACTGTGCACAACCCTGCTGACCGGTTCCTTTTAATATATTGCACTAATCTTATTATTTATTACTATGCACTTTGCCCCTTTTTCCTCTCTTTTTCCATTAGGTCTATGACATCATGTGATTAAAAACGGGAAGAGGGTCATGTGACACATCAAGCTTATTGAGAGTTTCACAAGAAAAACAATGGTGTGCTTGGTTTTAACATACCGTATATACTCGCGTATAAGCCCAGATTTTCAGCCCATTTTTTAGGGCTGAAAGTCCCCCTCTCTGCTTATACGCGAGTCATACCGGGGGGTCGGCGGGGGAGGGGGATCGGGGGTGTCGGATCATACTCACCCCTCCGCCGGCGCGTCTCTGTAGCCCCCCTGCTTCTCCAACGATCTCCTGCTCCTTCCTGCAGCGGTCACATGGTACCACTCATTAAAGTCATGAATATGCACATATTCATGACTTTAATGAGCGGCACCACGTGACCGCTGTAGGAAGGAAGAGCTGCGGAGACCGCCGGGAGAAGAGGAGAGGCTGCAGAGAGTGACGCACCGGCGGGGGGTGAATATAGCGATATTTACCTGTCCCCGATCCACCGCTGCGCGCTGCTCCGACTGACTCCTCTGGCTGTGAATGTTCAGGCAGAGGGCGCGATGACGTAGTTAGTGTGCACCGTGCCGTCTGCCTGATCATTCACTGCCGAGGACCCGGAAGAGGGAGCAGCGCAGCGGTGGACCGGTCTGGTGACAGGTAAATATCTCAGGTGCCGGGGTGAGTGGTGACACCGGCACCTGTCCCCCATAGCGCGCCGGTGTCACCGCCTGCTCAGGACACCGGCACCTGTCCCCCAGCGACGAGAGGTGAGTATGTCATTTTTTTTTTTCTTTTGCAGCAGCGCGGCAGCATAAGGGACCTATACTATGGAGCATAATCTGTGGAGCATATGGGGGCATAATCTGTGGAGCATAGGGGGGCATAATCTGTGGAGCATATGGGGACATAATCTGTGGAGCATATGGGGACATAATCTGTGGAGCATATGGGGACAATCTGTGGAGCATATGGGGGCATAATCTGTGGAGCATATGGGGGAATAATCTGTGGAGCATATGGGGGAATAATCTGTGGAGCATATGGGGGCATAATCTGTGGAGCATATGGGGGAATAATCTGTGGAGCATATGGGGGCATAATCTGTGGAACATATGGGGGCATAATCTGTGGAGCATATGGGGCATAATCTGTGGAGCATATGGGGCATAATCTGTGGAGCATAATCTATGGAGCATATGGGGCATAATCATTTTCCACCCTAGGCTTAAACACGAGTCAATAAGTTTTCCCAGTTTTTTGTGGCAAAATTAGGGGGGGTCGGCTTATACACAGGTCGGCTTATACATGAGTATATACGGTAACTATTCTTTCATGAGTTATTTACAAATTTATGACCACTTATAAAATGTTCAAAGTGCTGCCCATTGTGTTGGATTATCAATGCAACCCTCTTCTCCCACTCTTGACACACTGATAGCAACATCGCAGAAGAAATGCTAGCACAGGCTTCCAGTATCCGTTGTTTTAGATGCTGCACATCTCGTATCTTCACAGCATAGACAATTGCCTTCAGATACGAGATGTGCAGCATCTGAAACAATGAATACTGGAAGCCTGCGCTAGCATTTCTTCTGCGGTGTTGCTATCAGTCATAAACTTGTAAATAACTGGTGGCCACAGTCGCCATCCATCTTGAAAAGTTTTCCCCCTCCCATATATGAATGTGTCAAACAGGAAGCTGATATCACCAACCATTCCCATTTTGTTTAGGTGTATCCATATAAATGTCCCACCCTGTATTAAGAGGATAAAAACTTTGATGGGAGTGCTTTTTTAAGAAAATAGAGGTTTGACACTCCTGTAGGAACAGCAAGAACACTGAACAGACAGGACTTATTGAAAGCAATTATACTATTTTTTTTCTCCACTCCCCATCTTGGCCTAAAAAAACTGATCAAAATCTCAAGCATAAATGAGGCCAATGGTGTTGTAACAACCCTGCTGGCATCACTGCATGGCCTCCCATCCCTCACACACCTACTTGCTCACTGCTCCATGCAGGCCTGGATTTAGGGGGCCTCAAGGGGCCCAGCCCCTGGGCCACCCACCAAGTGGGGGCCTCCCACCAATAGAGGGATAAATATCTCAAAACGTGTAAAATACACGTTTCTTTGCTGTGAGCCATTTCTAATGATAAGAAACATTTAGCAAAAGAGAAACTATTGAAAGTGTAGGGATCTCTCTACGGTCCTACATCTCAGTGGCTGGCGCAGAGCGGCAGAGTCATGGCACCTGACCTGCGTCAGCATCCACTGACCTGGCTAGCCAGACTTCCTTAGTACCCTGTACCTAATGCTTAGCTTATGGAATGCGTCAGCCTTCTCGATCCCCACAGAAGCTTCTAGGCGCTACCTATTCAGCTATATGATCGCTCTCTCGGATTAGATCAGATGAGAGTTTGTTCAGCTACCTTCGAGGAAGGAGGTGGAGCCACGATGTCTGCGCGAGAAGAGGATTCTCCAACTCAAATTAGTTGAAAAACCGATTAAGGACATCTATGTAGCAGGAACGACTTGTAAATTTGGCTATCATGAGCATCGAGTCAGATATACTGCGTGAATTGGACTTTAATGAGAAGTAGCTGATTGAAATGTTAAAACTTAACCTTTAATCTAATATATAAAACAGAACAAAAAGTGCAATACTGCTGATGTGCGTGTGCCAAACCAAACAATAACAAACGAAACACAATATCTATACCTAAAAGACAAAGAAGCCAATGGTTCACCAGAAACCTAATATTGGACGATAATGCCTCTGTACCGACAATATGACCGCACTTATTAAATGGGACTGTACACAGAACAAATTCCCTTGTATTGGCGGTATTTGTCAGGAGTATTATTCCTTTTTATGGGTCGGCTAATTATGTTGAAAACAGCGTTTTTGTATCAAAGATACTGACCCTTTATATGCGCTTCGTCCATATACATTTAATGCATACTTGGTTTTTATGGACATATGATAAAAAGCTCCTTTGGGTTTGGAGCCATAAATAAATGTGCACCTGTCATGTAGATGTGTCAATAACCATGCCCTTTATAGACAAATAAACGCAGTACCCTCAGGGGAGTGACAGTTATAAATGTAATTCTGTCTATATTAACCCCCACTGTGGTTTTCAAACAATTGCGATTGTCTACAATACTCATCTGTGTTTTCGTAGTGTGGGCATGATTCATCTCTCCTGGGGGAGATCCGTTCCATGTGCATAAATCATGTTCATTGGTCTCTACCCAGGGGCGTCGAAAACACAGATGGCTCCAAACCCAAAGGAGCTTTTTATCATATGTCCATAAAAACCAAGTATGCATTAAATGTATATGGACGAAGCGCATATAAAGGGTCAGTATCTTTGATACAAAAACGCTGTTTTCAACATAATTAGCCGACCCATAAAAAGGAATAATACTCCTGACAAATACCGCCAATACAAGGGAATTTGTTCTGTGTACAGTCCCATTTAATAAGTGCGGTCATATTGTCGGTACAGAGGCATTATCGTCCAATATTAGGTTTCTGGTGAACCATTGGCTTCTTTATCTTTTAGGTATAGATATTGTGTTTCGTTTGTTATTGTTTGGTTTGGCACACGCACATCAGCACTATTGCACTTTTTGTTCTGTTTTATATATTAGATTAAAGGTTAAGTTTTAACATTTCAATCAGCTACTTCTCATACCATTTCTTGGATTGAATACTATTGCCATCGCTTATATATATAGTGAATTGGACTTTAGTGACATCATTAGTGATTTTGTAGCACGAAAATCAAGGAAAGTGCCTGGATTGTAAAAAATGAATGATTTTACCTGAATTACTCTGCGTAAATGATTTTTGCAAATAAATTCATTTTGTGTTTTTGCATTACATATTGCAACACCTTGAAAAATGGGCCTCCCTCCAAAATGGGCCCCGGGCCACCACCTCTTAAATCCGGCCCTGGTTCTAGGTCATGCTGTGATTTCTGTCTGCTGCCAGCTCCAGGCTCTATACCTCTGGTCTCCTATCTGCTTTCTGCATGTCTCCTGGCTGTGTCCATAGGGGGGTGACGCCAGAACTCTCTGGTTCTTGTGGAGTCAGGGTGCACTTGACTGACCAATTACCATTAGTCCTCTAGTATTTAAGGCAGCTCCACCCTGTGGATCTTGCCTGTGCAATGTGTTAACTCAGTTAGTGTCTTGCTGCTGAGCTGCCAGGTCTTGCTTTGTGTTCCTCCATCTTCGAGGCTCCACTCCTAGCTTTGCCTTGTACCTGTTTGTCACCCTCCAGGAGGCAGTATATACTGGTCCCGGTGTCTTTGTCCCTGTACCTTGTCTCGTGTCATTACCTTGTCTGAACTCTGTTCTACCTTAGTCTCTCGGTCTCCTTGTCTGTGGTTTCTTCCCTGCTGTGTCTTGCCTTGTGGTCTCTCTGTATCTCTCTCTGCCTCTTGTCCGCACTCCTGCTCTGCTTTGCGCCCTCTCTACACACCTCCTGTGACTATACCTGTGACCAGACGGAGTCTGTGTGTGGTTCCTGTTTCACAGCTCCAGAATCCAGTGAGGATGTTTGCTGATTGCCGAACCCTACTGATGAACAGTCCAGTGTTGAAGGGACAACTACAGCTCCTAATTGGAGCATTATACACAAAGAAGTTCATCTTCAGTTTGCTGTCTGGTGTGCCCATGGGTCATTCGGACCCTGAGATTCTCGTACCCATTCAGGTCTGGGGACCCAGAATGGTGCATTGGTTGAAATAACCAAGTGACAAGAGGTGTCTGGTTTCCTTGTGTCAGAGTCAGTCAGCAGGGTGTTCTTCATCTGGTCTGCTACTCGTCAAGTAAAGGTGTGATGACGGCTCTGAGGAAGAGGAAGCAGTCTCATCCGTGCCAGCCTGCCCTGTGTCTCATCCGTGCCTGCCAGTCCTGTGTCTCATCCGAGCCTGCCAGTACTGTGTCTCATCCATGGCTGCCAGTCCTGAGTCTCATCTGTGCCACCGTCTCCCCAAGTGGGATCAGCAGCCACAGCCAGACACCACCCTGGAGTGGCACCTGGCAGCTGCCTGCCGCACAAGCCTGACCTCACCATCAGAGGCTCCAGTGAAGACCGAGGCAGCTGTCCTAGTCAAGCCCCTTCCAGGGTAGTCTGATTTGTGGCACAGTGGGTCCACAACCCCCCATGGCTCACGCCCATCAGCCAGGGCGCGAGCGTGACAGGTGTATTTAAGGAAAGCTGTTTGACTACCATGTTAAGGAAAGCCTACAGCCTATATTTTGGCTTAAGAATAGGAGATGAGGACAAGTGTTGGGCTCCACACATATGCTGCAATAGATCTGCATCACATCTTACCCAGTGGTTGCATTGGAAGAGGCAATCTATGCCTTTTGCAGTCCCAGTGATCTGGAGAGGGAGACAACTGATCACGCTACCATTTGCTATTTCTGCATGGTGTCCCCCATTAAGAAATGAGTTTCAAGGAAGAAGTGGCCTTTACAGTATCCAAATATTCCATATGCAATATGACACAGTACCACAAGAACCACCAGTTCCAAAAGCACCAGAAACATTTTCAGTTGATTCAAGTGAGGAAGAAGAGGACGCTTGGTGTCATAAAGCATCTTCTTCTCACAATCCAGACTGTCAGCAACCTCAACTGAATCCCACCTTTTAACACAAAGTGAACTGAATGATCTTGTTAGAGATTTGAATCTGACAAGAGTAAGGCTGAGCTCTTAGATTCCAGGCTGCAGCAATAGAATCTCCTAGCGGGCGATGTTCAGATTTCTTTGTTCCGCAGCCGTGATAAAGATCTTGATAATTTTTCATGAAGGGCGATCTTCTGGCATGAAACAACAGTTTAACCCCTTTCTGCCATCGGACGTACTATCCCATCCAGGTGACCTGGGCCCATCTGACCATGGACGGGATAGTACGTCATCGCGATCAGCTGCGCTCACAGAGGGAGGGCAGACAATCGCGGCCGGTTGTCAGCTGATTATCACAGCTGACACCCGGCACTATGTGCCCGGAGTGGTCACGGACCGCTCCCAGCACATTAACCCCTGGCACACTGTGATCAAACATGATCGCAGTGTTCCAGCGGTATAGGGAAGCATCGAGCAGGAAGGGGGCTCCCTGCGTGCTTCCCTGAGACCCTCAGAACAGCGCAATGTATCGCGCTGTTCCGAGGGACGCTCCTCCCTGCAGGACCCTGGATCCAAGATGGCCACAGGGTCCTTCCGGGTCCTGCAGGGAGGCGGCTTCCTCAGTGCCTGCTGAGAGCAGGTGCTGAGAAAGCCTGCAGCAGTGCCAGCGAGATCGTTGGTCTGACAGAGTGCTGTGCACACTGTCAGATCAGTGATCTGATGTTATACAGTGATGTCCCACCCTGGGACAAAGTAAAAATGCAAAAAAAATAAAAATAAACATGTGTAAAAAAATTCCTAAATAATGAAAAAAAAAAAATCCCCAATAAATTCATTTATGTATGTAAATAAAACAAACACACAATAAAAGTACACATATTAGGTATCGCCGCATCCGTAACGACCCGCCCTATAAAACTGTCCCACTAGTTAACCCCTTTAGTGAACCCCTTAAAAAAAAAAAAAACAATGCTTTATAATCATACTGCCGAGCAAAAAGTGTAATAACACGCGATCAAAAAGACTGATATAAATAAACATGGTACCGCTGGAAACGTCATCTTGTCCCACAAAAAACGAGCCACCATACAGCATCATCAGCGAAAAAAATAAAAAAGTTATAGCTCGCAGAATAAAGCGATGCAAAAATAATTATTTTTTATATAAAATTGTTTTTATTGTATAAAAGCACCAAAACATAAAAAAAATATATAAATGAGGTATCGCCATAATCGTACTGACCCGAAGAATAAAACTGCTTTATCATTTTTACCACACGTGGAATGGTATAAATGCCCCCCCCCAAAAGCACCAAACAGGGGTAGTCCGACGTGGGCATATTATTACGCCCAACATCTGTAAAGGGTTAAGGAATGGTTAATTTCATAACTGAACCTGACAACTTTTGAAAACATGTAGAACAGTGTAATGCTTTGTTATATTGTGATTGGTTGCTTTGAAGCAAGAATATTTTTATTCATACATGTTAGGAGTGAAATTTAATGTATGAGTCCATTCATATAGGCACATAAAAAATACACATTGTAAAAACTCAGTATTCACTACTTTCAACTATTTGCTTGTTAAATAGACCCATTATTACATCATTGATCTGCATTAATTCCATTTTTTTAATGTGACTGCCTAATGTAGTTCAATAAAGCCCTAAATGGTTTTACTAATAAAATATGATTTATCTTGCAAAAAACTAGCCTCCACATGGCTACAACCATAGTAAAAATGAAGCGCTATGGAATGAGGCATCACAAATACACATTTTTTTAACCCATTTCTGCTGCGTCCAATTTTTGTTTTTGCACTTCCAATTTTGCTCAAAGCTATACCTTCTTTTTTCCCCAAACGTAGCTGTCTGTGTTCTCCTTTTTTGCTGGTTGAATTATAGTTTTTAATCACAATGTTCAGACATTCGTTGTGCACAAATGGCCTGGTAACCTGATTCTGCTGGTCAGTGAAAAGAGCAACATCAAAAGTTATTTAGATTATTTTTATATTCTCTTGCTTTAAAAATAAAATCTATTGTTTTAAAACATGTGGCTTATGTCACTAATTTCTAAGACACAAAGTGTTTTCATTTTTTTTATCAATAGAGCTGTGTGAGGGGTGAGAGTATGATATCAAATATGTTTATTTTTTTTCTGGAATGGGAAAAAAAAAACGATTGATTTACATTAATTTTTTCAGACTATAAATACTACATTTTTTTGCTATACTCCTTCGGATTTATACCTTCAGTTGAATACAAAGCGCCTCTTCCGTCCAGAATCTAATAACTCAAATGCGCTTTTAGTTATTGCCATGGCCATAAGGCTGCATGGAGCTTTGTTGTTTGTTTTCAACTTACTGTATATACTCGAGTATAAGCCGAGATTTCCAGCCCTCTCGGCTTATACTCGAGTCATATACCAGGGGGTCGGCAGGGGAGGGGAAGAGCGGCTGTCACATATACTCACCGCCTCCTGGCACGGTCTCTGCAGCCCCCCTGCTTCTCCCATGGTCTCTGGCATCTGTGTTCAGCGGTCACGTGATACCGCTCATTAAAGTAATGAATATGCGCATATTCATGACTTTAATGAGCGGTACCACGTGACCGCTGATTGAAGGAAGAGCCGCGGTGCCGGAGACAATGGGATAAGCAGGGGCTGCAGAGACGCGCCAGGAGGGGTTGAGCATGACGGGGAGGACGGGGGGAGCCATGCTATATTCATCTGTCCCCGTTCCACCGCTGCGCACCGCTCTGTCCTCGCGTCCTCCGGCTGTGATGTTCAGGTCAGAGGGTGCGAACATTCACAGCCAGAGGACCCGGAAGACACAGCGGCGCGCGGCAGTGGAACAGGTACAGGTGAATATCGCAGGTGCCAGGGGCCTGAGCCAGCGGTGACACCGGCACCTGGCCCCCATAGGGCGCCGGTGTCCCCGCCTGCTCAGGACACCGGCACCTGGTCCCCAGCGACGAGAGGGGAGTATGCTGTTTTTTTTTTTTTATTCGCAGCAGCATATGGGGGCATAATCAATGGAGCATCATATGGGGGCATAAAATATATGGAGGATCTTATGGGGCATAATCTATTGAGCATCTTATGGGGGCATAACCTATGGAGCATCATATGGTGGCATAATCTACGGAGCAGCATATGGGGGCATAATCTATGGAGCATCATATGGCGGCATAATCTATGGAGCATCATATGGGGGCATAAAATATATGGAGCATTTTATGGGGGCATAACCTATGGAGCAGCATATGGGACATAATCTATGGGACATCATATGGGGGCATAATCTATAGAGCTTCTTATGGGGGCATAAAATATATGGAGCATCTTATGGGGCATAATCTATGGGGAAGCATATGGGACATAATCTATGGGGCATAATATGGGGGCATAATCTATGGAGCTTCTTATGGGGGCATAAAATCTATGGAGCAGCATATGGGACATAATCTATGGGGCATCTTATGGGGCCATAACCTTTATGGAGCAGCATATGGGGCCTATTCTATGGGGCATCTTATGGGGCCATAACCTTTATGGAGCAGCATATGGGGCCCATTCTATGGATCATCTTATGGGGCCATAACCTTTATGGAGCAGCATATGGGGCATAATCTATGGAGCATCTTATGGGGCCATTATTAACCTTTGTGCAGCATTATGTGGGGTGTATTTTGTATGGAGCATCTTATGGGGCCACCATGAACTGTATGGAGCATTATATGCGGCTCCTGATGAAATATGGATATTCAAAAACATTTAACCTTAACCTACTGATGTCTCAATTAATTTTGCTTTTATTGGCATCTATTTTTATTTTTTAAATTTACCAGTAGCTGCTGCAGTTCTCACCCTAGGCTTATACTCAAGTCAATAAGTTTTCCCAATTTTTTGTGGCAAAATTAGGGGGTCGGCTTATACTCGGGTCGGCTTATACTCGAGTATATACAGTATTCTTTTTTTTTTTTTTTTAAATGGTGGTAAAAATGATAAGGCAAAAAAAAGCATTGCGACTTCAGCTGTGATCATAGCTAGTCTCTACGCCTGCTCTACATATGGCAGCCATCATTTTCCTTGAAAAAAAAAAAAGCGCCTTTTTGTTCTCAAATATTGATAAAACCTAAGACATACATATTTCGGTATCATCATATTCTCATATTCTTATCTCAACATCCTTGTTATCTCCAGTATTATATCATATGGATATGGTGGACAGCAGTGTGAGCAGCCTCTTCATACCTCAGCACCCCTGCTATCTCAAGTATTAGGTTACACAGATAAGGGAGACAGTAGTGTGAGCAGCTTCTTCTTACCTTAGCCCCCCTGGTATCTCCAGTATTAGGTTAGACAGAAATGTGAGCAGCCTTTTCTTATTTCAGCATCCTTGCAACCTCCAGTATTATATCATATAGATATGGTGGAATGCAGTGTGAGCAGTCTCTTCTTACCTCGGCATCCATGCTATCTCCAGTATTAGGTTACAAACATAAGGTAGACAGCAGTGTGAGCAGCCTCTTCTTACCACAGCATCCCTGGTATCTCCAGTATTATATCATCTAAACAGGGTGGAATGCAGTGTGAGCAGTCTCTTCTTACCTCAGCATCCTTGCTACCTCCAGTATTATATCATGTAGACAGCAGGGTGAGGAGCCTCTTCTTACCAAACCATCTCTGTGTAATGGAAATATATATGTATTTCATGTAGATCTCACTTGCATGTATACTCCTATATACCAATATATACTCACAGCAAATATATACAATAATCAATTGCTTAGAATGACCCCATGAACCAGATGAATCGGACCAGTGCAAACCAGACAGCTCCTTGGTACTTTCCAGACATCAAAAACAGGAACCAACAGCAGATGGTCCAAGCTGATGTCTTGATTTTTGCTGAATAGCAGGAAAAAGGCGACCGTTACTCATAAACTGCTAAATCAGCCTTTTTGTTATGCCTTAGCCAGAAACCTTCATGTATTCAGACAACCAATAACATAGAAGCTTGATTGTATGTTAATTAACTAACCACCCCTTTCCTATATGCAACTATAAAACCATGTATGATGTACAATAAACCAGCAGTATTGATGGAATGTTATTCTGTCACCCTGTGTGTACAGTCTTCATTAGAGTTGAGCGATACTTTCCGATATCCAAAAGTATCGGAATCGGAATGGTATCGCCGATACCCAAAAAATATCGGCGATACCCGATACCGAAAGTCCAATGTAAGTCTATGGGAACAAAATATCGAAATTAAAAAAACCCCATTCTTGCCTTGTAGGTTAATTGTACATGAAGGAAAACAACAAAGAGTAATGTAGAATGTATTGGGGGAGGTTGAGGAGACATTAAAGGCATAGATGTTTAACCCAATCCAATGGAATAGCATTAATTTTTTTTTTTTAGGAAATACGTTCGGATTGACGAAGAAATTGACAATGTTGTTAACCTTTTTTCTATTTTGGCAAATATGTATGTTTCACAACTTCCATGCTCTTCACCTTTTTAACTTTTGACACACTTTCTCCTTCATAATCTTCAGCAGCATCATCTTTGTCATCAAATTATTCTTCATTTTCACCTTCTTTATCTTCTTCTAAAACTTCTTGCTTTTCATGTTTTTGTTAACATTACTCATATTGTTCTTTTTAAACTATTATTCTTCTTCATATTATAGTCCTTCATCTTCTTCATCATATTCTTATTTGTGACATAGATTCCTGTACTTGTAATCTGTAAAAGTATGATTTTTTCATCGTTCCGTTCTTGCTGCCACAAAAGATTTAAATTACAACAGTATTTGTCCGTGTTCAGTTTAGCCTGCAGCATCAGGCATTTACCAGGGGCACCACGAGGAGGAACGGACTCACCCCATACACTGCTTAGTCTTCTTCTGCTTATACTTTAGAGCATATATTTTGCTCTTCATTTTGGTCTTATACTTCATGTTCTTCTGCCTTTAGATCTTCTGCTTATTGTTCTTGTGTCTCTTGTTCTGTATCTTGTATTTGTAGCACAACCTTGTACCAGCTGATGTTACTGGGACACGGTTACTAAGCAGGAGGTACCTGTGCTCCAAAGCACTACCAAGGACCAGCAGACGTTGCTGGAACTCGGATACCGAGATGGAGGCACCTAGGCCAAAGGCACTGCGGAGAACCAGTTGACGGTACTGGAACCCGGACGGGTAGCAGAAGGTACAAGAGCCAATGCAAGTAACGAGGACCAGCTGACTGTGCTGGAACCCGGAGGGGCAGCAGAAGGAAAAGAGCCAATGGCACAACCGAGGACCAGCTGACGTTACTGGGACACGGTTACTAAGCAGGAGGTACCTGTGCTCCAAAGCACTACCAAGGACAAGCAGACATTGCAGGAACTCGGATACCGAGATGGAGGCACCTAGGCCAAAGGCACTGCGGAGAACCAGTTGACGGCACTGGAACCCCGATGGGTAGCAGAAGGTACAAGAGCCAATGCAAGTAACGAGGACCAGCTGACTGTGCTGGAACCCGGAGGGGCAGCAGAAGGAAAAGAGCCAATGGCACAACCGAGGACCAGCTGACGTTACTGGGACACGGTTACTAAGCAGGAGGTACCTGTGCTCCAAAGCACTACCAAGGACAAGCAGACATTGCAGGAACTCGGATACCGAGATGGAGGCACCTAGGCCAAAGGCACTGTGGAGAACCAGCTGACGGTACTGGAACTCGGACGGGTACCATAAGGCACCCATGAAAATGTAAGTTGACAGGCCGCAAGCCGTCTGCAGTTACCAAATCACACAGTCCTACAGTGGGTGCTTGTCCTATTTTCACAACGGAAAGAGCCTTTATTTACATATCCCACAGCACACATAGGAATCACCTAAACTGCAGGCACCATAGAGTCGGATAACCGGAATTCAACATGACAGGACAACTTATTTGAGGCTAATTTACGTTGACACTGCCAGGAAACAGCTGTGGTGCTGTAACCAGGGTGGGCATGAGTCAGTACCCGTGCCAATTACTTCCGAGCAACAACTGGCGGTGTTGGAGCCCAGGGATGAGAGGAGGACAGGGTGGAGGCAGCATGACTTTTTGTCGTACACACAGCAGGGGAACAGCTGCCATTACTCAACCCCAGTAACACAGGAGCAAGTGTTGACTGTGCTAACAGCACTTACAGGCAACAACTGGCGGTGTTGGAGCCCAGGGTCCAATGCATCGACTTCAATTGCTTCCACCTCCTCTCAGGAACACAGCACTGTTGATCAACCATCTGTCTCTTCACCGCCTGCCAAATTGCCCAGTCAGTCAGAGAGTTCTGTACAGGAGCCAGCTGAGTCTCTGCTTCTGTTCTCAGAATCTGTTGGTTTGCAAACAGGGGCACAGCCAAGCAGCATTCTGGAATGTGAAGAAGAGGGAGTATGCAGTGATGCGCAACAGCTGTGTCTCTCTGAATCTGAAGAGGCGGGTGAGACAGTGCCGATGGTCAGCACACCGCAGAACGCATCTGATGATGATGAGACTCAGGTGCCAGTTTCTGTTGAGCATGGTGGTGGCCAGACCACCCAACAGCAGCAGGTGTTGGAAGAGGTTAGTGGAGATGATGAGGTCCAAGACCCAACATGGCGTGAGGAACAGGAAGGTGGTGGTAGCAGCTCTGAGGAAGCGATTGCCCCAACGGTACAAACAGGAGGGAGAGTTAGGCTGCATACTCTGTTGCCTGTAGCCTCCATTTTGGCACCTGTTCGGATTTCTCTTCCAAAAGTCTAAACGGACGCTCCCAGGACTTGCACTGCGTGGTCCTTTTTTCACACACTTGCAGATGATATTTGCTATGTCAAATGCAAGCTGTGTAATCAAAAAGTAAAAAGAGGTAAAGTGTCAGTAACCTCAATACCACAAATATGTGTAAACATGTGCGGAGAAAACACGTAGTTGAGTTACAAAGACACACTGAAGATGTACAGTCTATAGAGAATCACTGCACAAGTTTAACTGCATATGTCATGGTTAAATTTGAAATTTTTATTGCACACTTGATGTGAAAAAAGAAAATAGCTATGAGACTACTGACTGACGTTTTGGGCAACGCAGTGGCCTTTATCAAATAGTCGCTGGAAGAGATAGAAAAATTTACAGTCAATGACAATGTATAATATATACAATATATACAATAAATACATAGGGTGAAGAATATATATACATAGGAATTAGGCAACATGTTAAACATTTGGGTGATACTGTAGAACACGGAGAATTATCCCTCTAGGGTATGCGGGTGGATAATGTAGTTTTTTGTTGATTTTTGGGAGTGTGTAGAAAACAGGGGTGATGGGGTATTGAATATTAAGGAATGTCATAGTCTTACAGTCTATGGTGATCAATTAAAGATGTTTTGTCAGGATACGATCAATTTTTTGACAGATGTAAAATGTAGGGTCACAATTGAGTTGTCTGTAGGTTAGGTTAACTGACAGTTGTCTATGAATTTCGGCAATAGATTGGGTCTTATTCATAATAACGATAGCACCCCCCTTATCTGCTGGTTTAATAATAATGTTGGGGTTATCTTTCAGAGATTTTATGGCTTGTTTATCTGTGGGTGTCAGGTTGTGGCGTATCGGGTGTAGGCCCAATCTCGGCAAACCATCCACGAGCACAGGCTCTGAATGCTGGCATTGCAAAACTCCTGTCCCTTGAAATGCTGTCATTCAGGCTGGTGGAGACTGACAGTTTACGGAACTTAATGGCATTGGCAGTCCCACAATACAATGTGCCAAGCTGATTTTATTTCAGCAGGCAAGCCGTCCCTGGTCTGCAAAAGCATGTTGTTGAGGTTAAAATTAAACATGCGCTACTAAACTCCGTCAGTAGCAATGTCCACCTGACCACCGCTGCGTGGACCAGTACCCATGGCCAGGGACGATACCTTTCCCTTACTGCCCATTGGGTCAATGTTGTGGAGCCGGGTACAGATCTTGCGAGTGGCGCTGTACGTGTTCAGGCAACTACAAGGATTGCGGGAATCAAGTCTGTACACATTGACTCCTCCTTCTCCATTTCCTCAGAAACATCGTTGCAGGAGCCGTCACGGTCTACCTCCACATGGACCCGTGAACGCTTAATAAGAATCTTTAGTTATATAGCGCCAACAGATTACGCAGCGCTTTACAGTTTAACAGTTTCAGAACACAAGTCATAAGTAACAACGTTACCAATACAATAATGAAAGCAATATAATCCGCACATGCTCGTGAGAGCTTACAATTTACAAATATGTGGGGGAGATACAAAGTACAGGTGTTTATATACAATGGTGTATTTAGAATGATGGCCCAGCCATTTTGAGGGAGTGAGGGATGGATGGAGATAGTGAATGGGCTACACACACACACTTACACATAGAATGACTTTGATTAGTGAATGTGATAGGCCGCTATGAAGAAATGTGTTTTGAGTGAGCGCCCGAAAACATGCAAATTGTGGATAGTTCTAATTTCTTGGGGTACAGCATTCCACAGTATTGGCGCAGCGCGGGAGAAGTCTTGGATTCGGGAGAGATGTTCTTTAGGTGTAGGTGGCAATAGCGGGCAACAGATTGTATATGGGAGGTGAAGGAGAGATTGGTGTCAAACATAACACCCAGACAGCGAGCCTGTTGACCGATATGAGCACAGACGTGGCCAAACGTCAACAGGCCGTCCTGAAATTAATTTCCATGGGGAATCAAAGCCACACAGCGCTGGAGCTCTGGAATGCCATAAAGCAAGAGAGCGACATGTGTATTTTGCCAGCGAATCTCCAGCCAGGCTTGGTAGTGTGTGACAATGGCCGAAATCTGGTGGCAGGTCTGGGCCTAGGCAACGTCACTCACATACCATGTCTGGCACATGTGCTAAACTTGGTCATCCAGAGTTTTTTGAGGGACTATCCGGATCTTGATGCACTGCTGCACAAGGTCCGCCTACAGTGCGCTAACTTGCGACGTTCCACCATGGCCAGATCGCGCATTGCAGCTCTGCAACGCAGATTTTGCCTTCCTGAACATCGCATCATATGTGACGTAGCCACCAGGTGGAATTCCACGTTACATATGTTGGAGCGGTTGTGTGAGCAGCAGCCAGCAGTAATGGAGTATCAGCTGCATCAGTTGCAATCAACTCGCAATTTGCGCCGTTCACTTCACCACTACTGAGTGGGCCTCTATAATAATAATCTTTATTTATATAGCGCCAACAGATTCCGCAGCGCTGTACAGTTTAACAGTTTCATAACACAAGTCATAAGTGACAACGTTAACAATACAATAATTAAAGCAATATAAGCCGCCCCTGCTCGTGAGACCTTACAATCTACAATGAGGAGGGGGAGCTACAAAGTACAGTTGTTTATATACAATGGTTTATTTACAATGATGGTCCAGCCATTTTCAGGAAGTGAGGGATGGATGGAGATAGTGAATGGGCTACACACACACACAGTTACACGTAGAATGACTTTGATTAGTGAATGTGATAGGCCGCTCTGAACAAATGTGTTTTGAGTGTGGAAGTAGGGCTGTTAATGGGGATGTTGAAGTCTCCAAGGATAACGGTTGGTACTTCTGAGGACATGAAAGTGCGGCAGCCAGGCAGAGAAGTGGTCAAGGAACTGTGTGGGCGAGCCTGGGGTCCGATATATTACCGCTACTCTAAGGGAGAGGGGACGAAAGAGCCTGATGGTGTGGACCTAATAATTTGCAAAATCTTAATATAAAATTTACATGTTACATATTTACATCTACTATAAAACATTTAACCATTAAGCCTACTTACAGAACAAGGAAGTGTAAAAAAACTTGTGCTTAAAAAAAAAGTGCAAATAAAATGTGAGAAGGGCAGTGTAACAAATAATTTAGGAAAAAGATAAACTAACATCAAGTGCTGTGTGCTGTGTAAGAGCCAGACACATTAACATGAAATCAGTCTGGAATAGCGGTGATTTTCTCCCCATAACCCGAGTAACATTCTGGGGAGAGGGGTGTAGAGTCAACGATCAGCAACTAGCTACGGTAGATCAAATACCTGCAAAAAAAAAAAAAAAAAAAAAAGGTTATTTAACATTCATAAGATACATTTTATTTTATCAAAAAAAAAAAAAAATTTAACATTCATAAGATACATTGTATTTAAAAAAAAAAAGAAAAATTTATTTAACATTCCTAAGATAAAAATTTTTTTAAAACATAAAAACTATAATACACAGCAGGATCTTTAGTAAAAACCAGACTTACCACTGTAACCTCTTAATCCTTGCAAGCTTCAACACAACGTTGACAAGGTACACAGCAGGGGTGGTCGGTCTCCTAGACAACGAGCAAACTCCTTCATGTTGAGAGAGGCCACCATCTCCTTAGCTTTCTGGTACTTTTCTGTGGGAATGAGCTTGTCTCCAACCAGCCAGGAATATCCATTGAATGGCACACCATGGTTTGGTATTAGCACCCAGTACCAAAAGTGAAGCCAACCACAGTTCCCATTTCTCATGAACTTTATTTGATATACTGGCTGGCCAAACATTAGTTTCTACAAAGGCGCTGAAGACCCTGAGTGGCAGTAGGTGCAAGTCTCTCCAGCATGACCTGTTTGTTAGATATTTGCCGTCTACACCTAAAGAACATCTCTAGAATCCGCCCTTTTCTCACCATGGAAACAACAAAAACCCTCACTGTAGCATTGATCCACTCCCGCCTGGACTACTGCAATGCTCTATTACTTGGCCTCCCCATTACTCGACTATCCCCTCTCCAGTCCATCCTTAATGCAGCAGCCAGGGTCATCCATCTGGCTAATCGGTACTCGGACGCGTCCGCTCTTCGCCAGTCCTTACACTGGCTGCCCATTCATTATAGGATCCAATTCAAAGTACTGGTTCTCACCCACAAAGCTCTCCACAGTGCAGCACCCCCCTACATCTCCTCCCTCATTTCTATCTATCGGCCTAACCGACTGCTGCGCTCTGCAAATGACTTTCGACTAACCTCTGCAGTAATCCGTACCTCCCACTCCCGACTCCAAGACTTCTCCCGCGCTGCGCAAATCCTCTGGAATGCTCTACCACAAGAAATTAGGACTATCCACAATTTGCCTGGTTTCAGGCGCTCCCTCAAAACACATTTGTTCAGAGTGGCCTATCACATTCAATAACCAAAGTCGTTCTATGTTTAAGTGTGTATGTGGAGCCCATTCACTACCTCCATCCATGCCTCACTCCCTCAAGATGGCTGGACCATCATTGGAAATGCACCATTATATATACACACCTGTACTTTGTATCTCCCCCACCTCATTGTAGATTGTAAGCTCTCACGAGCAGGGTCGGCTTATTTTGCTTTAATTATTGTATTGTTAACGTTGTTACCTATGACTTGTGTTTTGAAACTGTTAAAGTGTAAAGCGCTGCGGAATATGTTGGCGCTATATAAATAAAGATTATTATTATTATTATTATATCAGAGGGAGAAGAGGATTGGGCCTTGACAAGGTGCCCGATTGCATCTTAAGTCTTATTGAATGTTGGAGCCAGTCCACCGTACAAAAGCAGCCATAGAGTGTCCGGGTACCTGCTTGGATTTCGATCAAAATGAAGACTACTTTGATGTACATGTACACCAATTCGAGAAAAATGACAAGGATGAGGCAGTAAGACACGCTCAGCAGAGTACAAGCAGCATTGCTTGAAGAAGTAACTTGAGCGTGATCAAAATTGAATAAATTAAAATCTCAGACTACAGTGAACACAACTCTTAGCTGTGAAAGGGCTTTTTGTGTCCTTCTACAGTGTTTTCAACCAATGTATTGGATACGGATGGAAGCACGTCACACTATAATTTCAATTGAATGGAGCAGCAAGAATTACACTAAAGAAAAAAAAAAAAAAAGAGTGTGAGAGTGACATGTGCAGATGCCTACATACAGCGTTGTATGCCGAGCAAACTGCAGCGCGTCACCTGCACTCACACACACACCTTGCAGAGCTGTGAAAAAAACACTGCAAGGCAAAAGGAAGATGTACACAGCGGTTGGTAAAGTAGCCTGCCTAAAGCACAGTACACAAAATCGCAATCTCTAACTGTCCCTCAGAGTCAGCAGAGCAGCGTTCTGTCCCAAACTGAATTAACAGCACAGTGACGCTAAAATGGCGGCTTTATCCGACAACAATACCTTCCTTGTGTCACGGTTAGGGTAGCGTGTGTCTATTATATGAGTGTCTGTAAAATGTAACGTTACGCAGACTTATTCTGCCCTTGGGACGCAAAAATAAGACAGCAGTAATCATTTACTGTATAAAACTCCACCTATGCGCAACAAAACAAGCACGTTCCCTCTTACGGTTCCTGCGCTGACATGTGAGTAGGGAGTTTGGAGACGTTCCTGAATTTATCCCAGGTATCCAAGCATATCAGGCCGATAGGAGCATTAAAACCACCCACGGTGGTGACTTAAATATGGTGAATCGAACCAGTGAAGAACTGTAGGTCGATGCGAATGAATGTGCGATCACATGACACACGTTTATAATAACCCTTGCTAGACACGAGTAACTTTGTAGACATTTGGACACACCTGAACCCAGATGGCAGTGAATATTCATTCTATTCGGCGCCACATGACTCTTGGTCCAGAATAGATTATATATTGCTAGCACAGGAGCTATTAAGGGGAGTGGAAGAGGCAGATGTGCACAGCGTAGCTATATATGACCACGCGCCCGTATCAGTGACCCTGCCAGATATGGTGCAGATGGGGCCAAACCAAACTTGGCGCTTCCCGACCTATTTGTTAATGGATGAGAAGTTTCGACATCATGTGAAGCAATGGTGTTTTTAATATGTAAGGGTTAATGGAGATACTAGGGATAGGCCGGAACTTTTATGGGCAGCAGGGAAGGGAGTAATGCGCGGGAAACTAATAGGTTATCAGACAACGCTAAAAAAGAAGATGGCGACAAACTACTCGCAGGCTAGCAGGATATTACGCGATAGGTACACGGCAAACAAGACAAGTTCATCAACACAGGTTAAAAATAGATGTAAGCAGGCTAAGGCTGACTTACACGTATGGGTT
>JARQOD010000001.1:910136339-910234580 GCA_033576555.1 Oophaga sylvatica | reverse complement strand
TGGGGGTGTCAGGTAGCGCAGCTCGGTCCGTTGCCTGGGCGATACAATAAAAATGTGGGAATATTAACAGGGGATTTAGAAAGTTCGTGACGCACTGTGGTTCCTGGTCAGGGTGACCAGCGTGCAGGGTTAGATTTTGAGGGGTAGTGTTTGAGCATTCCGATACCGCAAGTATCGGGTATCGGCGATATTCGCGTTATCGGAATTCGATACTTAATTCCGATATTTTCACATATTTATGAAGAAGAATCTAATCTTTAGTGTAGGCTCATCCGTGATACATAATTAGTCAACACTGATAGAAGTCACAGAATGGGGCCTTTACACTACTGTACATGCTGCGGTTCACTGTAATATGGAGCTTTATTTGTGATGCAGATTAGCTCAGTTAGCTTCTATAACATGGCCGCTGTAGTCTCTGAGCGTGTCACTGCCCTCCTTCACTTTTACTCTAAGTTAGGGCTGCTCCATTTAGTGGAAACAAAATCTAATCTATTATGGACGCTTATCCGTATACATACATGTTGCAACCTATAGAAGCCAAAGGGCCTTTAACGCTACTGAACAGTTTGTTTGCAGTGTTCACTGTAGTCTTAGCTTTCAATTTTGTGAGTGCAGTTACGCTCCAGTTTGTTCTTCAACCACTGCGTTTGTAGTCTCTGACGTGTCACTGCCTCATCTTCACTTTTTTTTTCTCTAATTGGTGCTGCTGCTCATTTAGTGAAAAAAATCTAATCTATTAGTGTGACGCGCTTCCATCCGTATACAATACATTGGTTGCAAACACTATAGAAGTACACAAAGGGGCCTTTAACAGCTACTGAACAGTTGTTCAGGTTCACTGTAGTCTGTGAGCTTTTCAATTTTGTGAGTGCAGATTACGCTCCAGTTTGTTCTTCAACCACTGCCGGTTGTAGTCTGCTGAGCGTGTGTCACTGCCTCATCCTTCACATTTTTCTCTAATTGGTGCTGCTCCATTTTAGTGGAAAAAAATCTAATCTATTAGTGTGACGCGCTTCCATCCGTATACAATACATTGGTTGCAAACACTATAGAAGTACACAAAGGGGCCTTTAACAGCTACTGAACAGTTGTGTTTCAGTGTTCACTGTAGTCTGTGAGCTTTTCATTTTGTGAGTGCAGATTACGCTCCAGTTTGTTCTTCAACCACTGCCGGTTGTAGTCTGCTGAGCGTGTGTCACTGCCTCATCCTTCACATTTTTCTCTAATTGGTGCTGCTCCATTTTAGTGGAAAAAAATCTAATCTATTAGTGTGACGCGCTTCCATCCGTATACAATACATTGGTTGCAAACACTATAGAAGTACACAAAGGGGCCTTTAACAGCTACTGAACAGTTGTGTTTCAGTGTTCACTGTAGTCTGTGAGCTTTTCATTTTGTGAGTGCAGATTACGCTCCAGTTTGTTCTTCAACCACTGCCGGTTGTAGTCTGCTGAGCGTGTGTCACTGCCTCATCCTTCACATTTTTCTCTAATTGGTGCTGCTCCATTTTAGTGGAAAAAAATCTAATCTATTAGTGTGACGCGCTTCCATCCGTATACAATACATTGGTTGCAAACACTATAGAAGTACACAAAGGGGCCTTTAACAGCTACTGAACAGTTGTGTTTCAGTGTTCACTGTAGTCTGTGAGCTTTTCATTTTGTGAGTGCAGATTACGCTCCAGTTTGTTCTTCAACCACTGCCGGTTGTAGTCTGCTGAGCGTGTGTCACTGCCTCATCCTTCACATTTTTCTCTAATTGGTGCTGCTCCATTTTAGTGGAAAAAAATCTAATCTATTAGTGTGACGCGCTTCCATCCGTATACAATACATTGGTTGCAAACACTATAGAAGTACACAAAGGGGCCTTTAACAGCTACTGAACAGTTGTGTTTCAGTGTTCACTGTAGTCTGTGAGCTTTTCATTTTGTGAGTGCAGATTACGCTCCAGTTTGTTCTTCAACCACTGCCGGTTGTAGTCTGCTGAGCGTGTGTCACTGCCTCATCCTTCACATTTTTCTCTAATTGGTGCTGCTCCATTTTAGTGGAAAAAAATCTAATCTATTAGTGTGACGCGCTTCCATCCGTATACAATACATTGGTTGCAAACACTATAGAAGTACACAAAGGGGCCTTTAACAGATACTGAACAGTTGTCTGCAGGGTTCACTGTAGTCTGTGAGGAATAACCACACTTAGGCCTTATAACTTTTCTGACTTTCTTTATCAATCTACCAAGATGAAGAAGTCAGTGAGTAAGGCACGTGGTCGTGGCCGTGGATTTGCAGCAGGGAGAGGACGTGGGGATTCTGTGGCTGCTGCCGCACCCAGTGACACAGCATCCACCAGTTTTCCCCGTGAGCGTTCCTTTATGCGCACTTTTGTAGGAGCTCAGCGTACCCCCCTGCTGCGTCAAGAACAAATTGAAGCCGTTGTTGGTTGGATGGCAGCCAATGCATCGACTTCAATACCTTCCACCTCCTCTCAGGACCACAGCACTGTTGAACAACCATCAGTCTCTTCACCGCCTGCCAAATTGCCCAGGCAGTCAGAGAGCTCTGTACAGGAGCCAGCTGAGTCTCTGCTTCTGTTCTCAGAATCTGTTGGCTTGCAAACAGGGGCCCAGCTAAGCAGCATTCTGGAATGTGAAGAAGAGGCAGTATGCAGTGATGCGCAACAGCTGTGTCTCTCTGAATCTGAAGAGGCGGGTGAGCCAGTGCCGATGGTCAGCACACCGCAGAACGCATCTGATGATGATGAGACTCAGTTGCCAGTTTCTGTTGAGCATGGTGCTGGCCAGACCACCCAACAACAGCAGGTGTTGGAAGAGGGTAGTGGTGGAGATGATGAGGTCCAAGACCCAACATGGCGTGAGGAACAGGAAGGTGGTGGGAGCAGCTCTGAGGAAGAGATTGCCCCAACGGTCCAAACAGTAGGGAGAGGTAGGCTGCAGACTCGCTTGCCTGTAGCCTCCAGTTTGGCACCCGTTCGGAGCAGTTCTCTTACAACAGCCAAACTGGGCGCTCCCAGGACTTGCTCTGCGTGGTCCTTTTTTGATACAGTTGCAGATGATATTTGCTATGTCAAATGCAAGCTGTGTAATCAAAAAATTAAAAGAGGTAAAAGTGTCAGTAACCTTAATACAACAAATATGTGGAAACATGTGCGGTCAAAGCACTTTGTTGAGTTACAAAGACACACTGGAGATGTAGGCCAACCTACAGCAGCACCTACATCTTCAGCTCGTGTTGGAGCCTCTTCCTCCAGTTCACACACAGGTGTTTCGGCTTCCTCACAGGATCGCCATGGAAGAACCTCTGTCACTGTTGTCCAGAGACACAGTGTTATTCCACGCACAGCTGCAAGTTCCCTGTCATCCTCACACACCCAGGCCACAAAACAGCCATCGGTAGCACAGGCATGGGATAAAAGACGGCCATACTCGGCAAACCATCCACGAGCACAAGCTCTGAATGCTGGCATTGCAAAACTCCTGTCCCTTGAAATGCTGTCATTCAGGCTGGTGGAGACTGACAGTTTCCGTGAATTAATGGCATTGGCAGTCCCACAATACAATGTGCCCAGCCGATTTTATTTCAGCAGGCAAGCCGTCCCTGGTCTGCAAAAGCATGTTGAGGCAAAAATTAAACATGCGCTACTAAACGCCGTCAGTAGCAAGGTCCACCTGACCACCGATGCGTGGACCAGTACCCATGGCCAGGGACGATACCTTTCACTCACTGCCCATTGGGTGAATGTTGTGGAGCCGGGTACACATCTTGCGAGTGGCGCTGTACGTGTTCTGCCAACTCCAAGGATTGCCGGAATTAAGTCTGTCCACATTGACTCCTCCTCCTACTCCAGTTCCTCAGAATCATCGCTGCAGGAGCCGTCACGGTCTACCTCCACATGGACCTGTGGACGCTTACCTGATGCGACCGATATGAGCACAGCCGTGGCCAAACGGCAACAGGCCGTTCTGAAATTAATTTACATGGGGAATCGAAGCCACACAGCGCAGGAGGTCTGGAATGCCATCAAGCAGGAGAGCGACGTGTGGTTTTTGCCAGCGAATCTCCAGCCAGGCTTGGTAGTGTGTGACAATGGCCGAAATCTGGTGGCAGCTCTGGGCCTTGGCAAACTCACTCACATACCATGTCTGGCACATGTGCTCAACTTGGTCGTGCAGAGTTTTTTGAGGGACTATCCGGATCTTGATGCACTGCTGCACAAGGTCCGCCTAGAGTGCGCTCACTTGCGACGTTCCAGCATGGCCAGATCGCGCATTGCAGCTCTGCAACGCAGATTGCGCCTTCCTGAACATCGCATCATATGTGACGTATCCACCAGGTGGAATTCAACGTTACATATGTTGGAGCGGTTGTGTGAGCAGCAGCCAGCAGTAATGGAGTATCAGCTGCATCAGGCGCAAGCAACACGCAATTTGCGCCGTCCACACTTCACCATTAATGAGTGGGCCACTATGAAGGACATGTGCCACGTTTTGCGTGCGTTTGATGAGTCAACGCGGATGGCGAGTGCAGATGATGCACTAGTCAGCCTGACTGTCCCCCTTATCTGCCTGCTTCAAAAAACACTGCAAGCAATAAGGGATGAGGTTTTGGAAGAGGTGGAGGATGAGGAGTCACAAATTCCATCACCTTCTGGAAAGTCAGCGCAACGTGGTTCCTCACAAAGGGCTGGGCAGGGCTCACTTTGTGAGGAGGATGAGGAGGAGGAGTCAATGGAGGAGGAAGACATCGCTCCAGAGGGAGGTACACAACGCTCTAGTCAGTATGTAGAGCGAGGGTGGGGTGATGCAGAGCGGGTGCAGAGATGACGCCTCATTGCAGAGGACAGCGTTTCTTTGCCAGTTGGGAGTCCTGCAGCACACATGGTTGATTTCATGCTGCAGTGCCTAAGAAAACGACCGCAGCTATCGCCACATTCTCACAGACGTCCTGATTATTGGGTGTACACCCTCCTAGACCCTCGCTACCGGGACAACGTCAAAAGCCTCATCACACCGTCGAACCGGGAGCGTAAAATGCGGGAGTACCAAGACACACTGGTGCAATCCCTAATGTTCTACCTTACTGCCGAGAGCACTGCTGCTGCTACTGCTTTACAAAGCAGCTCTGTGCGTCGAGGCAGTGTAGAGAGCTCTGCAACAAGAGGGAGCACACGCAGTGCCTCTGCACAGGGAAAGACCAGTATGTTAAAAATGTGGCAAAGTTTTGTGGCAGCGCCACAAATGTCTACACCATCCGAGAGGGCTCCAGTCAGCGGGAGGCAACGTATCCGTCAGATGGTGACAGACTACTTGGCTTTGCCTCTCAGTGTACTCCCAGATGGCTCTTCCCCATTCAAGTTTTGGGTCTCTAAGCTGGATACATGGCCAGAGCTTAGCCAGTATGCATTGGAGGTGCTGGCTTGCCCTGCTGCCAGTGTATTATCGGAGCGCGTCTTTAGTGCTGCAGGTGGTGTACTAACAGACCGTCGCATGCGACTATCCTCCGATAATGTAGACCGGCTTACTTTTCTGAAAATGAACAAGGCATGGATCTCGCCAGAATTTGTCTGTCCGTTTTCAGATTAAATAACTGGTTCGCAACGTTATCCATGTCTCCTGTTATGTTCATCTTTCTACCACCTGAACTCTACTCCCTGGGCTCCAACACTGCCAGTTGCTGCTCAGAAGTGTCGTGTCCACAGAACAAAACACAAGCTCTACTGTTAGTGGGGTTCAGTAACGCCAGCTGTTCCCCTGCTGTGTCAACGGCAAGAAGTCTCCTGTTCCCGACACATGGACAGAAAAACACATGACCAACATGCTCCAAATAGGGAAGAGCCGTCACCCTGCTTGTTATGCTGAAAACATGAAATTGTGAAGTTTTGCAGGCCTAGAATGATACATTTTAATGACAAATATGGACAAATAATAATTTGTCATCACAGCGCATATCTGCACATGTCTATTAGAAATGGTAACAAAAAATAAAACATAGTCTACTCTTCACATTTTTAAATTAATGCATAAAAGTACATTTCATACTTATGAATTAATGCTTTTTAAGGAACTTTATCTGTACCTGTAAGATAATGCAGTCAATGGATGTACGAATCATTAAATCCTCATCATCATCATCACGAGTTTTATTTATGACAGACATTATAAAATACACATACTGATGCCAACTGTAACTTCAAACACCATATATGAAATGGCCAGCATGTAAACATGGTAATAATGTCCAATAATAAATTATTACATCTAGAAAGTGCATCATGCATACTGACAATAGGTTGTTATACCTGCAAGTGCTGTTGAAACAACCACAAGAGATATAAATTAATACTGGTATATAGGTATCACATTCACAGTGCATAGTTACTCATGGACAATGTTGATGTAATACTGTATCTCAATTAAGTCAGCGTGAACCATTAGGCTTGTTAGTCTTGTACATTGTTAAAGAGGGAACGTAATTTTTTTGTTTGTCATAGGTGGAGTATTACACATTAAATTATTACTGCTGTATTTTTTTTTGCGTCCCTAGTGCGCAGAACGCAGCCTAACCTCACATTTTATAGTCAGCTAATTGCCACACGCTACCCTACCCTACGCGTGACAGTAGGAAGGTAGTGTTGTTGGATAAAGCTTTGCGCAACCAGACATTCTTTTACCCTCTTCAACACTCTACAAGCAAAAAATGCATGATTTCAGCCACAGACTTTATTGACGTACAGTATAACATCGGCATTACCCATCAGAGGCTGTCCACTGTCTGATACAGACATAGAATATACCTTTGCTATCCGTAGCCTTTGTTTCACCTACACTTGCAGGCACACACTTAAATTGTGACAAACAATGCCTAATGTTTTTTTTAAATGGTTATTTTTTATCGTACATTATTGTGTCATCAATCATCACATTGATGAGTCCATGCTGGACATGTCATACATGCTATAGAAAGTTACGATTTTATGAACTTAAATAATTGAAATGTCTGTGACTGTCACATAAAATTTGCGATGATGATGATGAGTGACTATTACAAAATCCATTGTCTTCACTATGTTATGGTTTAACATAGCGTTCCTTAAGCATTATTCATAATAAAAAAAATGGACTTTTATTCTTACATTTACAACACTATATTTTGTTACCAATTTTTTGGGTGTTGTGTTGGTCCATTTTTTTTTGGCATGTGCATATATGCGTTTATATTTGTATTTTCTTTATTTTTCCTTCTTGAAATTAGAAAACATGTGTATCTTTGTACCGTGTTAGCCAGTAGATAGAAAAATATTTAGACTTCAGAGTCAGCAGTGGTTGATACCTTTTAATGGATAACTGAAAAGATGGAAACAAATTGCAAGCTTTCAAGGCTACTCACGTCTCTTCATCAGGCAAAGACTAAATAAAAAAATTAAGCATCACATATTTCTATACACAACAGGACACAGGAATAGTGCAATAGGTAAGACAAGTAAGTGACGTGTATCAGAACTGTCATTATCTCACAGGGATGAACATAAATATTGGAACAGTTCCTACATAAGGATATAAAGTTTGATTGCCCTCTCATTGGCTTTTTTTTTTTGGGTTTTCATGACCCTGGAAGGGCATAGACGCAGATTCCTTAATTGATATAGAATGACATAAATCCATGTGATCTATTCATTCCATCACTAACAGTGTCAAAGGTCATGATGAGCTTATATTCTGAAACCTTTGTACGTTTCTCATATTTGAAGTTATATTTTAATACCAGTAATTCCATATCCATCATGCTATGACCGGGCATACAAAAGTCTTTTGCCACAGGTAAATTCATTAATTTATCTCTGATTGTGTGGCGCTGATAATTCATCCTTGTTCTCCTTTTTGTTGCCGGTCTCCCCTCACTTGTCCCTCCCTCACTTGTCTTAGCTATTCCTGTGTCCTGTTGTGTGTAGAAATATGTGATTCTTCATTTTTGGCTTTACTCTTAGCCTGATGAAGACACCTGAGTAGTCTCGAAAGCTTTGAATTTGTTACCATATTTTCAGTTAGCCATTAAAGTTCACCAGAGACTGTCAAGTAAAAATTTTATCTGTAATTGAATTCACATTATGTCGTAGTAACTATTTCTGTTTGGTATACATTTGCATGCCGTACAGCATAACTCATTTTACCTACACCCTTGACCTGGTAACACGCCTTTCAAATCTGTTAGCAAGTCTACATTGTCGGTTACGGTTCAGTATTCAGCTTCCCGCGTTTGAACGCAAAAGTCTGCTGCTCCACAGTTTTTTCTATTCCTGGCTACACACGCCTTGTTCTCGAATCTGTTAGACAGTCTAACACTTCATCTGTGTTACTGGTTCAGTAATACAGCTGTTCACCCTGTGTGAACGGCAAAAAAGTCTGTGCCTCCACCATGTTCTCTTCATCCCTGGGTTACAACACCGCCAGTTGTTTCTCGAAGTGCTGTTAGCACAGTCTACACTTGCTCCTGTGTTACTGGGGTTCAGTAATGTCAGCTGTTCCCCTGCTGTGTGAACGGCAAAAAGTCCTGCTGCCTCCACCATGTTCTCTTCTCATCCCTGGGTTACAACACCGCCAGTTGTTTCTCGGAAGTGCTGTTAGCACAGTCTACACTTGCTCCTGTGTTACTGGGGTTCAGTAATGTCAGCTGTTCCCCTGCTGTGTGAACGGCAAAAAGTCCTGCTGCCTCCACCATGTTCTCTTCTCATCCCTGGGTTACAACACCGCCAGTTGTTTCTCGGAAGTGCTGTTAGCACAGTCTACACTTGCTCCGTGTTACTGGGGTTCAGTAATGTCAGCTGTTCCCCTGCTGTGTGAACGGCAAACAGTCCTGCTGCCTCCACCATGTTCTCTTCTCATCCCTGGGTTACAACACCGCCAGTTGTTTCTCGGAAGTGCTGTTAGCACAGTCTACACTTGCTCCTGTGTTACTGGGGTTCAGTAATGTCAGCTGTTCCCCTGCTGTGTGAACGGCAAAAAGTCCTGCTGCCTCCACCATGTTCTCTTCTCATCCCTGGGTTACAACACCGCCAGTTGTTTCTCAGAAGTGCTGTTAGCACAGTCTACACTTGCTCCCGTGTTACTGGGGTTCAGTAATGTCAGCTGTTCCCTGCTGTGTGAACGGCAAACAGTCCTGCTGCCTCAACTTTAATTTCCATGGGTACCTTCTGCTACCCATCCGGGTTCCAGTACCGTCAGCTGGTTCTCCGCAGTGCCTTTGGCCTAGGTGCCTCCATGTCGGTATCCGAGTTCCAGCAAGTCTGCTGGTCCTTGGTAGTGCTTTGGAGCACAGGTACCTCCTGCTTAGTAACCGTGTCCCAGTAACGTCAGCTGGTCCTCGGTTGTGCCATTGGCTCTTTTCCTTCTGCTGACCCTCCGGGTTCCAGCACAGTCAGCTGGTCCTCGTTACTTTCATTGGCTCTTGTACCTTCTGCTACCCATCCGGGTTCCAGTACCGTCAGCTGGTTCTCCGCAGTGCCTTTGGCCTAGGTGCCTCCATGTCGGTATCCGAGTTCCAGCAACGTCTGCTGGTCCTTGGTAGTGCTTTGGAGCACAGGTACCTCCTGCTTAGTAACCGTGTCCCAGTAACGTCAGCTGGTCCTCGGTTGTGCCATTGGCTCTTTTCCTTCTGCTGACCCTCTGGGTTCCAGCACAGTCAGCTGGTCCTCGTTACTTCCATTGGCTTTTGTACCATCACCAACAGGACAAAGAAGGTTAAGACAAACTACAAGATACAGAACAAGAGACAGAAGAACAATAAGCAGAAGATCAAAAAGCAGAAGAACATTAAGTATAAGACCAAAATGAAGAGCAAAATATATGCTCTAAATTCTAAGCAGAAGAAGACTAAGCAGTGTATGGGGGTGAGTCCGTTCCTCCTCGTGGTGCCCCTGGAAAATGCCTGATGCTGCTGCAGGCTAAACTGAACGCGCACAAATACTGTTGTAATTAAAATCTTTCGTGACAGCAAGAACGGAAGGATGAAAATTCAGAGTTTTACAGATTACAAGTACAGGAATGTCTGTCACAAATAAGAATATGATGAAAAGGATGAATAGGAAGAAGATGAAGAAGTAGAATATGAAGAATAATAACTGTTTAATAAGAACAATATAAGTAATGTTAACAAAAAGATGAATGGCAAGAAGTTTTAGAAGATTAAGAAGGTGAAGATGAAGAATAATTTGATGAGAAAGATGATGCTGCTGAAGATTATGAAGGAGAAAGTGTGTGAAAAGTTAAAAAGGTGAAGACCATGGAAGTTGTGAAACAGACATATTTGACAAAATAGAAAAAAGGTTAACAACATTGTGAATTTCTTCGTCAATCCGAACGTATTTCCTAAAAAAAAAAAATTAATGCTATTCCATTGGATTGGGTTAAACATCTATGCCTTTAATGTCTCCTCAACCTCCCCCAATACATTCTACATTACTCTTTGTTGTTTTCCTTCATGTACAATTAACCTACAAGGCAAAATGGGGTTTTTTTTATTTCGATATTTTGTTCCCATAGACTTACATTGGACTTCCGGTATCGGTATCGGGTATCGCCGATATTTTTTGGGTATCGGCGATACCATTCCGATGCCGATACTTTTGGATATCGGAAAGTATCGCTCAACTCTACTGAGGGGTTGTTACTGGGCAGCAAGATGTTAAGTCTCCCACAGGCGAGACTGATCCCTCGAGATATATGGCGGTGCAGGGGTGCAGGGCAATGAGGCAGACACACACAAGACAGTCTCTTTCTGTACCTTTACTGGTGTATTTGCAGGCACGTCCCGGGAAGCTGCTCAGGGTGGAGGATGCACGTCCAGTAATCACTGAGTAGGTGTAGGGCCTCCTTACGTCTTTATATGTGTGAGTTTCTGACTTGCATAAAACAAAGCCTAACTCCGTGTGAAACAGCTACGCCCGGCTGACATTGTGGTAGAGCCTTCTTTTGGACAGAACTAAGTCTCTATCTGCAGCGTCCTGCTAGACTCCTGTTCTTCCTGACCCCGGTTACGTATCAGCACTGTTGGGCCCCTCTGTGACCTGAAGTTCAGCAGGGTCTCCGGTTTTTCCCACTAGCCGTGAAGGTACTAGCAGCTCGGACCCGGTGTCCGGTGGTGCAGAGTGGAGGTAAGCTATCGTTGCTATTTCTCCTCAGTCACTCTCTCTTTCCCTTTTTCCACTTGCCTGTCGTCCTACTCACACCTTTAACATAAGCACAGGCAGCAGTAGATGTCAGCTTTCTTCTCTTCACCGCTCTCCAAGCGTCGGCACGCTTGCTCTCTAACAGTACCTCAGTTGACTCGGTGTTACAAATACTGCAGTTCCCTTCCTTCACTTCCTTCTTAGGCTCTGTCCGAAGTAGCTATCAGGACATTCCGTCAGACTGATCTGTGCACACTCCGAGAGTCACTTTCCACTTTCCTAGGGAACTATCAGTCAGCACGATCTGAGGTAACTTTCCTCTCAGCTCTTCAACATGCTCTGACACAGACTAGTGTAATCTGAGCTCTGACAGGAATCCTCTCACTCTGGTGTTCTGAGGAGATCTGATCTGTCTGAGGTACAACCAACAACTAGCTAACGTTCAGCTAGACTGTCTTCATCTCACTGCTCTATCTCTCCACACCCTTATATACCTGTGTATTCTAAAGGGCTCCCTCTGGTGGTACCAGGGAAATGTGAAGTGTGAATGAATATCGGGTGATTGTGAATTACCTTATATGCATCCTCCTGGGTAATATGTGGCACCAAGCGCAGCTGGGCTACACATCCCCCCCTAGTTAATATCAGCACTCCGGGCTGAAAAAGAAAACAATTTTTATAACATCAACAATAACATAACTCATCCCTTGCGGGAGGTAAGGACACTTCAAACGTTACAATGTGTACAAATGGCAAATAGAAAATATCAAAATGCTTTCACACAATGAATACAGGATTCTTGTGGAGGACCCGTACCAAACCTCCCACGGTGGTCCTGGGTGGGCTGCAGGACTTCTCTGCTGCAAACCTCACTCAAGGCCACACCATACGGGTTTTTCTTCTGAGGTAGAATGGCTTTACGTAAAACCAAGATGGGGCACCGAGTGCCAACTATTTACATTACAGTTCTGTGCTGCAAGAGTCCTCAGCACGCAGTCCTTCAAATTAGCATTTCACATATCACTATCACATTACCCAACTGGGGTATACTACTTCAGCATGTAAACATCATCATATAACATTCTCAATAAAGTGCAATTCTCTGCAAACTTTCTACAGTTCAGTAAACCCTGTCTGGGTCCTACTGTTCTTCTTTGAATATGGTTGCACCTTCCACACCTGGGGCTGGAAGCATGCGGTGCGCTCTGGAACGCATCACTAAGAGATCGTGTCCTGCTACCAGTGTCTGAGTAGCTACAGTCCTCTTTTCAATTTTGCGATTTGCTGGAGGCCTTACAGGTGCCTCTTCTAAGTACAGGTTTGGCTCAATAGGGATCGCTGTAGCAGTCGCTATGCTCTGCAGGTTTCCAATGGTGACGCATGACATGCAATGGCTCAGTAGGGGGCGCACTTGCAACTGTTGCGCTCTGTTGCGTTGCAGAATAGGACGCAGGATAGGATGCAGGTGCGCGGCCGGGCGCTGATGTGGCTGGGGCTTGGGACGCTGAGACACGGGGTACGTTTCCGGCTTCAGGGACGGGGTCGCTGATTCGGGAGACTTCAGGGCATACCACCCCTTAAGACCCCAGTGTCGCGTGTAGGTGACAATATCCCCTTTAAAGGTTAGACCCTACATCACCAGCGGTGAACGAAGATCCTCTGAGAGAACTCGGCTGCGGTATGTACCCCCAACCTCCTCGGAACTTAGAGGCACACTACATCCCCTGGCGCCGCGATTCCCGGAGCGTACCTTTATCTCGCCGGACGATCTCCTTGTCCGCAAGATTCTGCTCCCGGTACCTCTGGTGAAGCTGCTGCGCCTCTCGCTGCTCCTGCTGCTGTCGCTGCTCATACTCCCGGCGTCGCCACTCGTTCTCCTTCTGGGCGCGTATTCCACGTCGTCCAGGTACTCCATCTCCTCCCAATCAATCTCCACTGCATCAGGCAGGATTCCTTCCATCGTCCCTACCGGGGGACTGCATTCCGCTGCGCCTCTGGTTCCAGGCCTGGCTGGCATTCTGGTCCGGGCAGGGCCTCCTCAGCCTCCTTCCCTCCCGCCGCGTCCTCGGCGGAGTCAGGATCAGTTCTTTTGGGGCCGGCCTCCGGTTCTTCATCAGCCGCTGGGTCCAGTGGTGGCGCGGGTGGCATTTGCGCATCTTGAGGGGAGAGCAGTGGGTCCCACAGCAGCCGCTGTTTCAGGACATGCCAGCTTTGCTCCATCGCCTCCATCTCTGCGCGGTGTCGGGCTATATCTCTCAGCACCGCATCCACTTCTTCCATACGGTAGTTCATTTCTTTGTCCTCCGACCTGGGGAAGGTTCGGGTACAGGCTGCACCACTTCAGGGGAACGGGGTCTGCGCACCGCCATTCCCCACACAGTGACTCCTGTCCTTCTGCCATCTCACGCCAGGCCAGACTGTGCTTCCATCTGGAACAATCTGGTCTTTTCCGTGGAGGCGGGACTTTCGCTTTCTCTTCTTAGCATAGAAGATGAAGAGGAGGCGGATCTCCTATGCAGTGGGGCAGGCTCGGACATTATAATACCACTTAGACAGGGCGCCCATCACTTTCCGCCACAGGGGGGGTGCGCCCACGAATGCACGCCCCCTTCTTCACCAGCGCCTCAGGGGCGAATATGGCGGCAAAATGGCGGAAAATGGCGCCAAAAATCGCAAAAACGTAACACAGTCTTTTTGCACAAAACAGTCCATTCAGGCACACAGGACTCACATATTGCGAGCTTCGGATCCTGTTCGTGACGCCAAGTTTAAGATGAGTCGCACGTAGCAGGGCTTTGGGGTACTCGGCACCGAGCCCGTTCACTTCACTGGGGGATGTCACGGGTAGCGCAGCTCGGTCCGTTGCCCTGGGCGATCACCATAAAAATGTGGGAATATTTACAGGGGATTTAGAAATGTTCGTGACGCCACCTGTGGTTCCTGGTCAGGATGACCAGCGCTGCAGGGTAGATTCTCTGAGGGGTTTTACTGGGCAGCAAGATGTTAGGTCTCCCACAGGCGAGACTGATCCCTCGAGATATATGGCGGTGCAGGGGTGCAGGGCAATGAGGCAGACACACACAAGACAGTCTCTTTCTGTACCTGTACTGGTGTATTTGCAGGCACGTCCCGGGAAGCTGCTCAGGGTGGAGGATGCACGTCCAGTAATCACTGAGTAGGTGTAGGGCCTCCTTACGTCTTTATATGTGTGAGTTTCTGACTTGCATGAAACAAAGCCTAACTCTGTGTGAAACAGCTACGCCCGGCTGACATTGTGGTAGAGCCTTCTTTTGGACAGAACTAAGTCTCTATCTGCAGCGTCCTGCTAGACTCCTGTTCTTCCTGACCCCAGTTACGTATCAGCACTGTTGGGCCCCTCTGTGACCTGAAGTCCAGCAGGGTCTCCGGTTTTTCCCACTAGCCGTGAAGGTACTAGTAAGCTCGGACCCGGTGTCCAGTGGTGCAGAGTGGAGGTAAGCTATTGTTGCTATTTCTCCTCAGTCACTCTCTCTTTCCCTTTTTCCACTTGCCTGTCGTCCTACTCACACCTTTAACATAAGCACAGGCAGCAGTAGATGTCAGCTTTCTTCTCTTCACCGCTCTCCAAGCGTCGGCACGCTCGCTCTCTAACAGTACCTCAGTTGACTCGGTGTTACAAATACTGCAGTTCCCTTTCCTTCACTTCCTTCTTAGGCTCTGTCCGAAGTAGCTATCAGGACATTCCGTCAGACTGATCTGTGCACACTCCGAGAGTCACTTTCCACTTTCCTAGGGAACTATCAGTCAGCACGATCTGAGGTAACTTTCCTCTCAGCTCTTCAACACGCTCTGACACAGACTAGTGTAATCTGAGCTCTGACAGGAATCCTCTCACTCTGGTGTTCTGAGGAGATCTGATCTGTCTGAGGTACAACCAACAACTAGCTAACGTTCAGCTAGACTGTCTTCATCTCACTGCTCTATCTCTCCACACCCTTATATACCTGTGTATTCTAAAGGGCTCCCTCTGGTGGTACCAGGGAAATGTGAAGTGTGAATGAATATCGGGTGATTGTGAATTACCTTATATGCATCCTCCTGGGTAATATGTGGCACCAAGCGCAGCTGGGCTACACATCCCCCCTAGTTAATATCAGCACTCCGGGCTGAAAAAGAAAACAATTTTTATAACATCAACAATAACATAACTCATCCCTTGCGGGAGGTAAGGACACTTCAAACGTTACAATGTGTACAAATGGCAAATAGAAAATATCAAAATACTTTCACACAATAAATACAGAATTCTTGTGGAGGACCCGTACCAAACCTCCCACGGTGGTCCTGGGTGGGCTGCAGGACTTCTTTGCTGCAGACCTCACTCAAGGCCACACCATACGGGTTTTTCTTCAGAGGAGAATGGCTTTACGTAAAACCAAGATGGGGCACGAGTGCCACATTACATTACAGTTCTGTGCTGCAAGAGTCCTCAGCACGCAGTCCTTCAAAATAGCATTTCACATATCACTATCACATTACCCAACTGGGGTATACTACTTCAGCATGTAAACATTATCATCATACAACATTCTCAATAAAGTGCAATTCTCTGCAAACTTTCTACAGTTCAGTAAACCCTGTCTGGGTCCTACTGTTCTTCTTTGAATATGGTTGCACCTTCCACACCTGGGGCTGGAAGCATTCGGTGCGCTCTGGAACGCATCACTAAGAGATCGTGTCCTGCTACCAGTGTCTGAGTAGCTACAGTCCTCTTTTCAATTTTGCGATTTGCTGGAGGCCTTACAGGTGCCTCTTCTAAGTACAGATTTGGCTCAATAGGGATCGCTGTAGCAGTCGCTATGCTCTGCAGCGTTTCCAATGGTGACGCATGCACATGCAATGGCTCAGTAGGGGGCGCACTTGCAACTGCTGCGCTCTGTTGCGTTGCAGAATAGGACGCAGGATAGGATGCAGGTGCCGGCCGGGCGCTGATGTGGCTGGGGCTTGGGACGCTGAGACACGGGGTACATTTCCGGCTTCAGGGACGGGGTCGCTGACTCGGGAGACATTCAGGGCATACCACCCCTTAAGACCCCAGTGCCGCGTGTAGGTGACAATATCCCCAATAATTAGATCCCTTCCCGGGTGCCCCTCTGGCAGGTGAGACTCCACATCCCTGCGATTAACAAAGACCTCCTGGTACAGGCCTGGTTCATGGATGAACTCCCAGCCTCCCTGGAGTTTGAAGTCTCTAACGGCCCCCTGGTGCCGCGGTTCCCGGAGCGTACCTTTGTCTCGCCTGACGTTCTCCTTGTCAGCAAGATCTTTCTCCCGGTACCTCTGGCGAAGCTGCTGCACCTCTCGCTGCTCCTGCTGCTGTCGCTGCTCATACTCCCGGCGTCGCCACTCGTTCTCCTTCTGGGCGGCGTATTCCACGTCGTCCAGGAGCTCCATCTCCTCCCCATCAATCTCCATTGCATCAGGCAGGATTCCTTCCGTTGTCCCTACCGGGGGACTGCATTCCGCTGCGGCCTCTGGTTCCAGGCCTGGCTGGCATTCTGGTCCGGGCAGGGCCTCCTCAGCCTCCTTCCCTCCCGCCGCGTCCTCGGCGGAGTCAGGATCAGCTCTTTTGGGGCCGGCCTCCGGTTCTTCATCAGCCGCTGGGTCCAGTGGTGGCGCGGGTGGCATTTGCGCATCTTGAGGGGAGAGCAGTGGGTCCCACAGCAGCCGCTGTTTCAGGGCACGCCAGCTTTGCTCCATCGCCTCCATCTCTGCGCGGTGTCGGGCTATATTTCTCAGCACCGCATCCACTTCTTCCACACGGTAGTTCATTTCTTTGTCCTCCCGACCTGGGGAAGGTTCGGGTACAGGCTGCACCACTTCAGAGGAACGGGGTCTGCGCACCGCCATTCCTCCACATAGTGACTCCTGTCCTTCCGCCATCTCACTCCAGGCCAGACTGTGTGTTTCATCTGGAACACTCTGGATTTTTCCGTGGAGGCGAGACTTTCGCTTTCTCTTCTTAGCATAGAGGATGAAGAGGAGGCGGATCTCTCTTGCAGTGGGGCAGGCTCGGACATTGTAATAGCACTTAGACAGGGCGCCATCACTTTCGCGCCACAAGGGGGGTACGTCCACAAATACACGCCCTCCTTCTTCACCAGCGCCTCAGGGCGCGAATATGGCGGCAAAATGGCGGAAAATGGCGCCAAAAGTCACAAAAACTGCACACAGTCTTTTTGCACAAAAACAGTCCACTTAGGCACACAGGACTCACATATAGTAAGCTTCGGATCCTGTTCGTGATGCCAAGTTTAAGATGAGTCGCACGTAGCAGGGCCTTGGGGTACTCGGCACCGAGCCCGTACACTTCACTGGGGGATGTCACGGGTAGCGCAGCTCGGTCCGTTGCCCTGGGCGATCACCATAAAAATGTGGGAATATTTACAGGGGATTTAGAAATGTTCGTGACGCCACCTGTGGTTCCTGGTCAGGGTGACCAGCGCTGCAGGGTAGATTCTCTGAGGGGTTGTTACTGGGCAGCAAGATGTTAAGTCTCCCACAGGCGAGACTGATCCCTCGAGATATATGGCGGTGCAGGGGTGCAGGGCAATGAGGCAGACACACACAAGACAGTCTCTTTCTGTACCTTTACTGGTGTATTTGCAGGCACGTCCCGGGAAGCTGCTCAGGGTGGAGGATGTACGTCCAGTAATCACTGAGTAGGTGTAGGGCCTCCTTACGTCTTTATATGTGTGAGTTTCTGACTTGCATGAAACAAAGCCTAACTCCGTGTGAAACAGCTACGCCCGGCTGACATTGTGGTAGAGCCTTCTTTTGGACAGAACTAAGTCTCTATCTGCAGCTCCTGCTAGACTCCTGTTCTTCCTGACCCCGGTTACGTATCAGCACTGTTGGGCCCCTCTGTGACCTGAAGTCCAGCAGGGTCTCCGGTTTTTCCCACTAGCCGTGAAGGTACTAGCAAGCTCGGACCCGGTGTCCGGTGGTGCAGAGTGGAGGTAAGCTATCGTTGCTATTTCTCCTCAGTCACTCTCTCTTTCCCTTTTTCCACTTGCCTGTCGTCCTACTCACACCTTTAACATAAGCACAGGCAGCAGTAGATGTCAGCTTTCTTCTCTTCACCGTTCTCCAAGCGTCGGCACGCTCGCTCTCTAACAGTACCTCAGTTGACTCGGTGTTACAAATACTGCAGTTCCCTTTCCTTCACTTCCTTCTTAGGCTCTGTCCGAAGTAGCTATCAGGACATTCCGTCAGACTGATCTGTGCACACTCCGAGAGTCACTTTCCACTTTCCTAGGGAACTATCAGTCAGCACGATCTGAGGTAACTTTCCTCTCAGCTCTTCAACACGCTCTGACACAGACTAGTGTAATCTGAGCTCTGACAGGAATCCTCTCACTCTGGTGTTCTGAGGAGATCTGATCTGTCTGAGGTACAACCAACAACTAGCTAACGTTCAGCTAGACTGTCTTCATCTCACTGCTCTATCTCTCCACACCCTTATATACCTGTGTATTCTAAAGGGCTCCCTCTGGTGGTACCAGGGAAATGTGAAGTGTGAATGAATATCGGGTGATTGTGAATTACCTTATATGCATCCTCCTGGGTAATATGTGGCACCAAGCGCAGCTGGGCTACACACTGAGGCCACACGACCTCTCCCCCACTAAATCAGAGCTCTGGTGTGAACTGGACGCAAAACAACAGATACTGAAATAACAGGAGACTAGAAATACAGAAAAGACTGACATAAGCTGTGGCAAAAGAAAACAGAGTCCAGCACAGGTCCCAGCAGGGAACTCGGCTGAACTCACACCAGCAAGGCAGAGAAAAGCAAAAAGGGAAAAAAAGCAACAGATAAAAACAGACAAATAACTTATCTGAAAGATGAAGGACAAAGCAGGGAGCAAACAGACTTCCAGAAGGCTCAGGAAGAAAACCAAATCACCGGCAACAACTAAGGGAAGGCTACTCACTTATATCTCTCCAGTCAGTAACACCTGATCTCCAATCATCCTCTTCAGGTGATTGACTTCTATCAGCCAAACCAGCTCCATTACCAGCAGCAACCCACAGAGGGAGCCCAAGCTCAGAAGCCAGATCAAAAGTGTTCACAACACACAGGCTCAGCATGTCCGCTCCACCAGCACCACTAGCTGCACCACGTCCACGGCCACAATTTGATGATCTCATGTTTCTATCTTGTTCCACAGGCTGTGTGGCACAAAGAAAGCAGGCAGCTTGGGTGTGATGTCTTCACAGGTGGAGCATACAGTGTAATGTGTAGTCTGCTTCCAGGTTAGTGGGCTTGACTGGCTTGCTTGGTGGGCATGACTATGTTACCTCCCATCCACTATAATTATAAAATCAATGAAGTGGTGGCGCCAGACCCTCACTTATAGTATAAAAAACTTCTTGTCCATGTGGACTTTATAAAATAAAGTTTATTCAGTCTGGAAACATTGGGCAGCATTTTGCACAGTCCCCTATCACATGAGGGAAATAACATCATACCTGGAAAGAGACCTGGAAAGAGACCATACATTCTGGCATCTTGCTTTGTTTAAGCCCAGCGTGTATGATCTGCCTCTGGGTTAGTGGGTGTGACCAGCTAAGCAAGACTACTTGGCTGTCCCCTCCTCTATAAACTTTATGGCTGTGTGCAGATCCTGGCACATACGAATGTATGGGCTGCTTTCAGGTTACTGCAAGAGGCTATTCCCAGATGCCTATTGTCTGTGCCGGTGTCTGTGATTGACTGACATCACAGTACTGTAAAAATAAATAATTAAAAAAATGATTCTCAGCGCAAGTAAAGCGGACAGCTAGCTGCCACCCCCATCTGCCTGGCTTTACTTTGGCTGGCAGAGAAAATACAGAGAAGCCCAATTTTTTTTAATTATTTAAATAAATAATTTTAAAAAATTGCTTGGGCTCCTGCCATAATTTGATGGCCAGCCAGGTAAAGCTAGGCAGCTGGGGGCTGGAATCCTCAACGCAGGGTGCCCAAGCGTTCTGGGCCCCCCTACGCTGAAAACCGCAGCCCGCAGCCGCCCCTGAAAATCGTGCATTGTTTCTTAGCGTCATTTTCAGGCGCTTTACCCAACTCATCCGACGGCCCTGATGGCAGTGGCACACTGGGTAATAATGGGGTTAGGGCCAGCTTTGTATTATAAGCTGGCACTAAGCCCGAAATTCATGGAGTCACGCCAAATTACCCATGGCCACCATGAATATCTAGTAAAGAGTAAAATAAAACAGAACACAGAGAAAAAAAATATTTTATTAGAAATAAAACAGAAGACTTTTAGGACTCCATCTTTATTACCCCAAAAAAAACCTCCAACGTAGTCTGCTACATCTGTTCGAGGAGACAGACAGGTCTGCTCACACAGACGAGCAGGCACAAACTCAGTTGAGAGCTGTCAGAGACTTCACCCGAGTGCACAGCTGAGGCCAGTCAGCTGCGCCCCCGGGTAACCTCCACTGACATCGCTGCAACACTGCCGAAAAGTGAGAGCTTGTTGGCGTTAATGCATCTGAAAAACGCATTGTATGCAAACCCAGCATAAACGTGATGTGAAAAGGCCCTAACTCTATGACAGTGTTAACGCAGCGTTAATGCTGGTCTATGACACACACCCTACGGGAATGTGAACCTAGTCTAACCCACTACATTATAATCAATGCTTAAAGTCATGTTGGGTTCTGCCGGCAAATCGGGATTTCCGACGCCATTTACGTACTGAGCTGTCAAGGAGCGCAATGTTCTGACAGCTCAGTACGTAATTGGCGTAAGGAGTGCGGTCTGCGGTACTGTAACCAGTGAGACACTGAGGTTAATGAATTATTAAAAAAAAAATTTGACGTGGGCTTCGCCCTATTTTTGTTTCCAGCCAGGTACAGCAGGCAGGCTCGGACTTCCCCCGGCTGCCTATTTGCACCTGGCTGGAAACAAAAATATAGGGAAGACTTTTTTTTAAAAGAAATAATTAAAAAAAAAACTATTTGGGCTTCGCCCTATTTTTGTGTCCAGACAGGTACAACTAGGCACCTGGGGGCTGGAATCCGCAGCGCAGGGTGGCCCAAGCTTTCTGGGCCCCCCGCTGTGAATTGCAGTCGGCAGCCACCCCAGAAAATGGCGCGCTCATAGAAACGCCATCTTCTGGTGCTGTATCCAACTCTTCCAGCGGCCCTGGTGCCGGATGGCTCGCTGGGTAATAATGGGGTAAGGGCCAGCTTTGAATTATCAGCTGGACCTAAGCCCAAAATTCATGGGGTCACACCAATATTAGGCATGGCCTCCATGAATTTCTTGTAATCAGAAAAAAAAAACTCAGCGGACACTACTGCAGCAGGTCAGTTGGCCTTAGTTTTCTTATTAACCTGGGTCTGCTCGTACAAGCAATCAGTGTATACCGATGGATGTGGGTCCCCTCCAACAGGTGAGCGGTACCATTGTTGCTTGTGGCTTAACTCCTTAGCGGCGTCTAATACCTATCACGCTTGGTCACCGCCTTTTCTGTCTCTTAGCAACATTTGTGGCAGAAATCTCCTCACATCTGGAGAGGTTCTGGTCATGGACAAGATCAGCCCCAATCTTACGTTACTCTGGTCTCAGTGAGGTGCTTCCACGAGAGGATGTTGTTTGATTCCTCTCCAGCACGATCCTCTCCCTGTTCTCATTAGCTTAGCTGCAGACTGCCCTTAGGATGACTGCATTTCCTCTTCCTGTGTTTCACATTAGTCACATTGTAGTCCCACCCAAGACATTTTACAAGCATCTCACAGTCTTTCAGCAATGCTTAGGCAACAGCAACATCTTGTGACTGAATAACAACATTACTGTAGAGAAGCAAATCTTTTTATAATAGGTACATTTTTATACTGATGTGGATACAGGTATATACAATTATACCACTCTGGTGAGCCGACACACATCTCACAGGCCACCTCACTAGAGGTTGACATCCTTGGCAACCTTCCCCATACTAATTTGTCTTGCGCATAGTGATTCGGAGGTACACCACCTTTAGATATGGCTGTCCTATGCAAAGTCGTAGGATCAGACATGGTGGGCACAAAAATTGGGGAAGAAGCTGCCAGGTACTCAACTTCTTCCCTGGGTGGTAGCCCAGGAATATCTAGAGGCTCTGTTGATATTGGGACCACCCACCATCTTTTATCCACAGGAGGTTCTGCTGCTCTCAAGGTAAGAGTAAGTACCTCCCTCGTGGCCATAGGGTTTTCAAAGGTGCAGTTTCTCAACATGTCACGGTGTAGATTCAGTGAGGGTTTCCAAGTCCCTATGGGCTGTACCTCATAGACTGAGATGGTCGGGTTTACCTCCCTTTTCACCTTTTCACTACATATGGGACTTCCTGTCACCACCATCCAACTTCCCAGATGGCCTCTTGGCCCTAACCATCACCCAATCGCCTGGAACATACTCGTCTTTCCGCATGGGTCTCCAGTTGGGGTGCACCACTTGTTTCAGATGCTCCCCCACAACCTCATCAGCATTAACATCATCAGGTAGTATTCCATGATGAAGCCAACAAACCAACATTCTGGTTAGGGACTCTAAGTTCACACAGCCATTTTTTAACTGTTTTTGGTATATATTTGTCCTTGTATGGATATCTGATACTGCATTGTTATTTTCTGTATTTTGAATTGTGACTTGGAATTTTCTTCACTTTATTGCTCTCTATATATTGCTGATGTTATCATGGGAATAAGGGGTCTCAAATCTGGGTCACAAATCTGACAAGTAATCTTCAGATCTGTGGATAGCTGAGTCTGATTAAAATTACCATCAAAAAGTGGTGTTCCCTGATGAAGCCAATAAACCATTGATACTGTGACGCTAGACACTACTCACGGATGTCACACTGCAGGGTCAAAAGCTAAGACAGAGGAGTGATACCAAAGAATATCAAGCAGATCAAGCAAAGGATCAAAGCAAATGGATGGTCAGAACAAAGTCCAAGGTTAGGCAGCAGTAGATCAGAGCACACAGCAACAAGGCAAACACACACCAGTGAGCAAGAAGCTACAACTGGCACTGGTCTGGGGCAGAGCCAGGTAATTATGTGAACAGGAGATACATGGATGAAACTCAAGCAACACCCAAACTTCGATAGGACGACTAAACTGTTAATCAAGACACTGACAGCTCAGCATGCCCCAGCTCTAGATTGAATGACAGACAGTAATTCACTGCATACAGACACACAGAAATGTGGAATTGTTACAGTACCCTGTCTTTAAAGGGGGGCCAGCGAACCCCCAGGGTTCTCAGGACACCTATGATGGAAGGCCTTGACCAGCCAATCGGCCTTTACGTCCCGAGCTTGAACCCAGGATCTCTCCTCCGGTCTATATCCCTTCCAATGGATGAGATACTGGAGGAAATTACGGACTTTAGGAGAATCGACAATTTTTTGTACATCGTACTGTAAATTGTCATTGACAGAAACCAGAGTAGGCGGGAATGATGGAGACAAAACAGAAGGGAGAAACTTCTTTAACACTGATCTATGGAACAAATTAGGAATGTGAAAAGATGGATGGAGTTTTAATCTAACGACCTCCAAAATTTTATATGGACCAATAAACTTAGAGCCCAACTTCACTGAAGGCACTTTGAATTTAATATTTTGGATGACAACCAAACCTTTACATCTATTTTGAAAATAGCATCAGCAGAATGTTTCCTGTTGGCCTTCCGTTTCTAGTGAAGCTGAGCCACCCAAATATTTTTCTGAACCTCCATCCAGACATCCTCAAGATTCTGTACGGTAACCTCTACTCCAAGACACCCAGAACTCATCCTAGAGAATTCACCAATATTGGATGAAAACCATGATTACAAAAAAAAAGGCAAGGTACCAGTAGACTGGTGAACCCGACTGTTAAACGCAAACTCAGCAAGGGGCGAGACTGAGGACCAGTCATCCTGCTGAGCCGCAGCAAAACACCCAAGAATTTGCTCCAATTGATTTGTCCTTTGGCTTCAGGATGGTAAGCAGAGGAAAATGACAAATCTATCCCCAATTTCTTACAAAAAGCTCTTCAGAATTTGGAGACAAATTGCACTTCCCTATCAGATACAATGTTCAAAGGAATTCCATGCAATCTTACCACATGATTGATAAACAACCTGGAAAGTGTTTCCCCATTGGGCAACCCTGATAAAGGAAAAAATGAGCCTGTTTATTGAATCAGTCAATTACCGCCCAAATAACAGGCTTCCCTCCCAAGAAAGGCAGATCAGTAATGAAATCCATGGAAAAATGAGTCCATGGTCTTTCTGTAATTGGCTATTGACATCTTTAGCACATGCGCAAACCTCACAAGCGGATACAAAATGTTTAATATCATTAAGCATGATTGGCCACCAAAAGAGTCTATCAATAGCTTTCTGCATAGAAGTGATGACCACAACATGAAATCATGAAACTCCTGCAACAGACGTATTCTTAGATATATAGGCACAAATAATTTAGATCCTGGAGTGGCGAAAGGAGCTAATGACTTAACGTTATGGATTTCTCCTGTCAATCTCAAGTAAACCATAGACATCACAATACCCTGAGAAGAATTGAGGATGAAGGTTCTGGAGGAGAAACTGAATCACAGCTGCATGATAAAGCATCAGCCTTAACATTCTTGGACCTTGGTCTGAATGTGATGGAAAAGTTGAATCTAGTAAATTATAAGGACCATCTTGCATGTCTTGGGGTTAAACGTTTAGCAGATTCAATATAAGCTACATTTTTATGATTCATCACAACAGTGACCTGATGAATAGCTCCCTCCAAAAAATACTTCCATTCTTGAAAAGCCAATTTGACAGCGAGCAGCTCGTGATTCCCAACATCATAATTTCTTTCAGCAGACAAAAATTCCCTAGAAAAAAAACATGGTGGTACATTGGTCAGAGCTTTGGGACCTTGAGACAAGACTTCCCCACCTCAATCTCTGAGCCATCCACCTCTACAATGAATGCTTTCTGGAGATCGGGTTGGATAAAAACTGGAGCAGACATGAAATAATCTTTTAATTTATTAAATGCCCCTATAGCATCCTGCGACCAAACCTTAAGATCCCCCATTACATGTGAGGTCAGTAAGGGGTTTAATGATCTGAGAAAAAAAAAAAATTTCTATAGTAATTGGAAAATCCCAGAAATTGTTGCAAAGCTTTAAGGTCCCGAGGTTGAACCCAATAAATTATAGTCTGCACCTTTCCAGGTTCCATCTTAAACCCTTCAGCAGATAAAAACAACAGATGTAAAACAAACTGAACGTGCTTGTAGTGTGAATCCACAACAGGGGACAAAATTAGAATGTCATCAAGGTATGCTACAGTAAACCTTCCAATGATATCAGAAAAAATGTGATTCATAAAATTTTGAAAGACTGCCAGTGCATTGGTTAAACCAAAAGGCATGACCAGATTCTCAAATAGTGGATAGAACAACACGGCACTCACAAAAATGAGAAAAAGGTGCACAAGTCGGGTATCCAACCCACTTCAACTAGACCAGAAAAATACTTGGCACTCAAATTGTGGAAAATCAGTAAATTCCTTTTATTTTGCATCCGGACAAACTGTATATTGAACGTTTTCGGTCCACAATAGGACCTTCATCAGAATTTTTACAAAAGGTGTCTGGGAAATACATAGACAAAAGAAAATAATTTATACACGTATGATTCGATGCAAATTTACAAATGTCACGTCGAGATAAAACAATTCATGTACAAAAAAAGTTTAACATCAGCAGAAGATGGATATGAAGGTAGTGGCTGTGGAGATTTCAAAGTTGGGTGAACAATGCATAATAGTGATTCCCAAGCTGGATAGGTAGTCAAGGAATGTAGAGCTGTGAGAAAACTTCAAATGAGCTCAATAGAGTATATGCAGGATTCAGTAAAGGATACCATCTCTAGGTTCTATTTCTGATAAGCAGCAAGCTATATCCATGAAAAAGGGTATCAAAGGGACCATTGTGCTGAAAGGGGAAAAAAAGAACATATAAAAAACGTAATGGAGAAATACATTTTATTAGGAAATACCTGGGGTATAATCCAATGCAAAGGAGGTCAAAGTAATCCACAGTTTGTCAAGCTAGGAAACAGAAAGGTAAGAATAGCAATGTGGAAAAAGAGCGCAGGTTACAAGGAGAAATTAAGAACCAGAAGTTCTAACAGTTCTAGTATGTGACAAATGGACTAGGTGGTTACCTGGATGCGCTGGAAATATGTAAGTAAAGCACTACATTTAATGGACTGGAGTCTCAAGGCAGAGAGTGAAAACTGGAAATAAAATGTAGGTACAATGTAAAATCCAGGTAGCGTCCTTCTCTGAGCGGCGGCAATTTCCCACTGCACCCAGCTGATCCTCACACAGGTAACGCGGGGGAGATGAGGCTTTTAGCTGTACTCCATGGTCCCAGCATATGGTGATCCTTTTATATTCATTTTTTTAGCGCTTTCCAGCTGAGCTCTGTGCTCTTACACTGATGCGCTGCCTTCCCTGATAACCAGGTACACTTATGGTCAAGTATTTTTCTGGTCCAGATTCTCAAATAGTCCCTCTGATGTTAAAAATGCCATCTTCCACTCATCACCCTTTTGCATGCATATCAAATTATAAGCCCTTCTAAGATCAAGTTTAGAAAACCACTTAGCTCCAGTTAGCTGATTATAAAGGTCAGTGATGAGTGGAAGTGGGTATGTATTCTTAACCATAATCTTGTTTAATTCACGGAAATCGAGGCAAGGGCAGAGACCCCCATCATTCTTTTTCAGAAAAAAAAACCAGCAGCTACAGGGGAGGAGGAAGGACGGATATGACCCTTCCGTAAACTTTCGCTTACACATTCTTTCATGGCGGTACGTTCAGGTCCCGACAAATTGTGCAGGTGAGCTTTAGGCAAGTTAGCATAAGGAAAAAGATTTATAGCACAATTATAAGGATGATGGGGAGGTAGTATCTCTGCCTCTTTTTCTGAGAACACATCTTCGAAGTCTTTCAGGTATGCCTGCAGACCCTCCACATTAGCCGCGCAAATTTGTACAGAACTAAGACATTTCTTATGACAGTTAAGGCTCCACTTAACAATATCCTTCTGACACCAATCAATAACAGGATTGTGAATACGCAACCCTGGAAACCCCAACACAGCAGGTAAATTATTTACCAGAGTGAAGTGTTCCTACTTTAAGTGTGAAATCCATCATTGCCAGCTGGACAACGTTCTGGAGCAATGGTGTCTTGACAGTGGCATCAATTTGAATGGGTGTTTCTAATCTAAGTGTCCCTAATCCTAATTTAAGGACCAGTCCTGAATCAATGAATTTGGCAGCAGACCCACAGTCAGTGAAAGTTTGAGTAGATAACCAGAGGTTCTAAAAACATAGTTCCACATTAAGCAGTACGTTATTAGAGGATTAAAAACTTACCTGAAAGCCTGGGTGACTCTTTGACAATCACCCAGGCTTAGGCATTTCCCGTTGGCTTGCTTAGTTGGGGGCATATCATGCAGTCCCGAAGAAAATGACCAGCGCAACCATAGTAAAAGCAGAGTCCGAGATTGCGCCGATGTCTGCTCTAAATGGCCCGAGAGCTGTCATCTCCAGCCTCCATTGGTTCCTCCCTAGAGAAGTGGACAGGTTCCGGGAGAAAGACCAAATCCCCTTGCCACTCATCATGCCTCTTCAGAATTTGTTGATCCAAACAAATAGCCAGGGTTATGGCCTGTCCAAGGAACAAGGCGGAGTGTTGTGAATGTTTTAGAAATGAATTCTGAGCAGAAGCTCCCTCTGGTGGTTACAAACAGTACTGAACCATTCAATGAGGATTGGCAATCAGGAATCACAGACTGGTCTTATATAAGGCATCATGGTTGCCGGTGATCAATTGTTCTTGTCTCAACTTTGTTTCCTGGTTCACTTGGAAGCTTGCTGAGTCTTGCCTCTTCTCCTGCTCTCAGATAAGATATTTTCTGTTTTTTCTTTTTGTGCTTTCCATTTGCATATTTCTCTGCATTTCTGTGAAGTTAGCCAGGTCCCCCTCTCCGGGGGGCTTGGGCTCCTCTCAGTTCCTCTGGAGCCACTTTTATTTGTTCATTTGCCTTTTCCAGTTTTTTCAGTGGCTGCGGCTTGGTTTTGTTACACCAGAGAACTAATTTAGGTGGTAGAGGTCGTGTGATCTCAGGTGTTTTTGCAATTAGTAGCGTTGGTTTTTTTTTAGGGTTTTTTTTGGATTGCAGTAAGTATCCGTCCTATCCTTTTTCTGTCTAGGCAGATTGGGCCCCAACGTTTGCTCATACTATTTTCTGTCTGTGTCTGTATTTCCTCTTGTCTAACCGCCATTACATGTTTGGGGGCTTCCTATGTTCTTTGGGGATCTGCTCCGGGGCAGATAGCTTTCCTCTTTCTATCTTTAGGTGTAGTTAGGCTCTCAGGCTGTGACGAGGCGTCTAGGACCAACGTTAGGAACGCTCCACGGCTGTCTTTAGTTGTGGTGGTTAGTCAGGGTACTGCAATCCAGTAGATTCCAACCTCTCTGGTGTATTGCCGTTTTTGCCTGCTCTCCTCAGCTACCAAAACATAACAGTATCACCGACCAGATTGAAAATTATATTGTACTCACAGAAGGGAAAAATAGTGTGGAAAGAAAAAAGGTTGTCAGAGTTGTCAGAGATTTTTTTTTTCTGTTTGTTGCATTTTTTCCCTCTTTTTCTCTGGGTGCTGAGGAGGATTTTTTTTTCTCTCTCAATGGAGTTTGCACAGTTGTCTGGCCGTGTGGATCAGCTTGCCACTGAAGTTCGGAGTATTGCTACCTATCTTGCTAGGTTGCCAGTTGTGGAACCCAGGATCCCCATGCCAGATTTGTTTTTGGGGGATCGAGCTAAATTTCTGAATTTCAAAAATAAATGTAAGTTGTTTTTTGCCTTAAAACCTAAGTCCTCAGGGAACGCAGAACAGCAGGTTCAAATTGTCATCTCTCTCCTTCGCGGCGATCCTCATGATTGGGCTTTTTCCCTGACACCTGGGGACCCTGTTTTAAGTAATGTTGATGCATTTTTTCTGGCTCTGGGGTTATTGTACGATGAACCTAATGTCACTGATCAAGCTGAAAAAACCTTGTTGGCATTAAATCAGGGGCTTGAGGACGCTGAGTTGTACTGTCAGAAATTCCGAAAGTGGGCAGTCCTGACCAAATGGAATGACGATGCTTTGGCAGCCCTTTTTCGGAAGGGTCTGTCAGAGAATGTAAAAGATGTTATGGTGGGTTTCCCTGCTCCCTCTGGTCTCAATGATTCTATGTCATTAGCGATTCAAATTGACAGACGTTTGCGTGAGCGTAGAAGTATGCGTGGAATAGTGTTGCCTTGTGAACCAGCTTCTGAACCCATGCAGTGTGATAGAGAGGCTTCTGGGGCACAGCGTCATGAGTTTCGAAAACGCAATGGGTTATGTTTCTACTGTGGTGATGCCTCTCATGCTATTTCAGTCTGCCCTAAGCGGGGAAGACGTTTTGCACGTTCAGTTGTCTTGGGTAGTGTTCAGACTAAATTTCTGTTGACTGTTACCCTGATTTGCTCCCTGTCCACATTTTCTGCTCAGGCTTTTGTTGATTCGGGAGCAGCTATTAACTTGATGGATTTTGATTTTGCTAAACGTTGTGGGTTTCCCTTGATATCCCTACGGAAGTCTATTCCCCTACTGGGGATTGATTCTACCCCTTTGGCTGAGAATAAACCCCAGTTCTCTACTCAGGTGATAATGAGGGTTGAACCTGATCATCAGGAGAGTTGCAAATTTTTGATGCTGTATAATCTGCATGACATTATTGTACTAGGTTTCCCTTGGTTACAGTCTCATAATCCTGTTTTGGATGGGAAATCTGTGTCTGTAACCAGTTGGGGCTGCCAATGTGTTAATGTCAACACTCCTGTTTTTTTGCCTCTCCCCAGGCTCAGGATGCTCCTGACTTTTTGACTGATTTTTCTGATGCGTTTAGCGAAAGTAAATCTGCATCCTTGCCCCCCCATAGGAGCTATGACTGCGCTATTGAATTAGTGCCTGGTAGTAAATTCCCTAAAGGTCGCCTTTTTAACTTATCTGTACCTGAACATGACGCTATGCGGTCTTATATCAAGGAGTCATTGGAGAAGGGTCATATCAGACCATCCTCTTCACCCTTGGGTGCCGGTTTTTTCTTTGTGGCCAAAAAGTATGGTTCATTAAGGCCGTGTATTGATTATCGTCTCTTGAACAATATCACTGTGAAATATCAATATCCGTTACCCTTGATTTCTGACCTGTTTTCCAGGGTGAAAAGTGCTACTTGGTTTACCAAGCTTGACCTCAGGGGGGCGTATAACCTTATTCGCATTAAGCACGGGGATGAATGGAAGACGGCGTTTAATACCCCAGAGGGGCATTTTGAGTACCTAGTGATGCCCTTTGGGCTCACTAATGCTCCTTCCGTCTTCCAGTCCTTCATGAATGACATTTTCAGGGATTTTGTGGATAAATTTCTGATTGTTTATTTGGATGATATCTTGATTTTTTCCAATGACTGGGATTCTCATGTGAAACATGTTCGGACTGTGTTCCAGATTTTGAGAGAGAATGCTCTGTATGTGAAGGGATCAAAGTGTCTTTTTGGCGTACAGAGGATCTCATTTCTGGGATTCATTTTGTCTCCATCTGTTATTGAAATGGACCCGGTCAAGGTTCAGGCCATCTGTGATTGGGTCCAACCTACTTCATTAAAGGCTCTTCAGAGATTCTTGGGTTTTGCCAATTTTTATCGTAAATTTATTGGTAATTTCTCTGTTATTGTTAAACCATTGACTGATTTGACCAAAAAGGGTTCTGATGTGGTGAATTGGCCTCCTGAGGCAGTCTCTGCGTTTCAGGAACTTAAGCAGAGATTCACTTCTGCTCCTGCTCTATGGCAGCCCGATGTTTCTCTGCCATTTCAGGTGGAGGTTGATGCCTCTGAAATTGGGGCAGGTGCCGTTTTGTCCCAAAGAGATCCTGAGACCTCTAAAAGTAACCCTTGTGCTTTTTTCTCTCGAAAATTTTCTCCAACTGAACGTAATTATGACGTGGGTAATCGGGAGTTATTGGCCATGAAGTGGGCTTTTGGAGAGTGGAGACATTGGCTGGAGGGAGCCAAACATCAGGTGGTGTTCCTCACTGACCATAAGAATCTGGTTTATCTGGAATCAGTCAAGCGACTTAATCCTAGACAGGCCAGGTGGGCCTTGTTTTTCACACGTTTTCATTTTGTGGTTTCCTTTCTTCCTGGCACTAAGAATGTTAAGGCGGATGCCCTCTCGAGGAGTTTCCTTGCGGACTCTCCTGAGTTATCTGATCCTGCTGTTATTTTGAAAGAGGGTGTAGTTCTTTCCGCCATCTCGCCCAATTTGAGACTGGCTCTGGAAGGGTGTCAGGAGGATAAACCCGAGCGCTGCCCTATTGGGAAATTGTTTGTCCCAGACCAGTGGAAGAAGAGTGTGATGTCTGAGATTCATTGTTCCGCGTTGGCCAGTCATCCCGGAATTTTTGGTACCAGAGACTTGGTGAGTCGGTCCTTTTGGTGGCCTACTTTGTCTCGTGACGTCAGGGAGTTTGTGCAGTCCTGTGGGACTTGCTCTCGCTCCAAGCCTTGCTCTCGCTCTAGTGGTTTGTTAATGCCATTACCTGTGCCCAAGAGGCCATGGACCCATATCTCTATGGATTTTATTTCCAACCTCCCTGTTTCTCAGAGAATGACCGTTATCTGGGTAATCTGTGATAGGTTTTGTTTTCCAAGATGATACATCTTGTGCCATTACCTAAGTTACCTTCCTCTTCCAAATTGGTGCCTTTGTTCCTTTAGCACGTGGTTCGGTTACATGGCATTCCGGAGAACATTGTGTCTGACAGAGGAGTCCAGTTTGTTTCCAGATTTTGGAGGACTTTTTGTTCTAAACTTGGTGTTCAATTGTCTTTCTCCTCTGCTTTTCATCCTCAGACCAATGGACAAACTGAGAGAACAAACCAGACATTGGAGACTTATCTGAGATGCTTTGTGTCTGCTGATCAAGATGACTGGGTCTCTTTTTTGCCTTTGGCTGAGTTTGCTCTTAATAATAGGGCAAGCTCTGCCACATTGATGTCTCCATTTTTCTGCAATTTTGGGTTTCACCCTCGATTTTCTTTGGGACAGACGGAGGCTTCTGTCTGTCCGGGTGTTGACTCTGTTGTGGAGCATATGCAGCAGATTTGGGACCAGGTAGTGGAGAGGTTGTCCCTCTCTCAGGAGAAGGCCCAGCGGTTTGCCAACCGGCATAGGACTGATGGTCCTCGGTTTAAAGTGGGGGACTTGGTCTGGTTGTCCTCAAGAAATATTCCTATGAGAGTTGCATCTCCTAAGTTTAAGCCTAGGTTCATTGGACCTTATAAGATCATGGAGATTCTTAATCCTGTTTCCTTTCATTTACTTCTTCCAGGGACATTTAAGATCCATAACGTGTTCCACAAGTCCTTATTGAAGAGGTTTGTCGAGCCAGTGGTTCCTATGGCTGCGCCTCCTGACCCTGTTTTGGTTGAGGGCAATCTGGAGTATGTGGTTGAGAAAATATTGGATTCTCGTTTTTCTAGACGGAAACTCCAGTATTTGGTTAAGTGGAGAGGTTATGGTCAGGAGGACAATTCTTGGGTGTTTGTTTCGGACATCCATGCTAGGAGACTGATCCGTGCGTATCACAGAGCTCATCCTGACCGACCTGGTGGCACAAATGAGGGGTCGGTGACCCCTCCTCAAGGGGGGGGGTACTGTTGTGAATGTTTTAGAAATTAATTCTGAGCAGAAGCTCCCTCTGGTGGTTACAAACAGTACTGAACCATTCAATGAGGATTGGCAATCAGGAATCACAGACTGGTCTTATATAAGGGAGGTTCCCTCCCATCATGGTTGCCGGTGATCAATTGTTCTTGTCTCAACTTTGTTTCCTGGTTCACTTGGAAGCTTGCTGAGTCTTGCCTCTTCTGCTCTCAGATATTTTCTGTTTTTTCTTTTTGTGCTTTCCATTTGCATATTTCTCTGCATTTCTGCGAAGTTAGCCAGGTCCCCCTCCCCGGGGGGCTTGGGCTCCTCTCAGTTCCTCTGGAGCCACTTTTATTTGTTCATTTGCCTTTTCCAGTTTTTTCAGTGGCTGCGGCTTGGTTTTGTTACACCAGAGAACTAATTTAGGTGGTAGAGGTCGTGTGATCTCAGGTGTTTTTGCAATTAGTAGCGTTGGTTTTTTTTAGGGTTTTTTTGGATTGCAGTAAGTATCCTTCCTATCCTTTTTCTGTCTAGGCAGATTGGGCCCCAACGTTTGCTCATACTATTTTCTGTCTGTGTCTGTATTTCCTCTTGTCTAACCCCCATTACATGTTTGGGGGCTTCCTATGTTCTTTGGGGATCTGCACCGGGGCAGATAGCTTTCCTCTTTCTATCTTTAGGTGTAGTTGACCTCTCAGGCTGTGACGAGGCGTCTAGGACCAACGTAGGAACGCTCCACGGCTGCCTTTAGTTGTGGTGGTTAGTCAGGGTACTGCAATCCAGTAGATTCCAACCTCTCTGGTGTATTGCCGTTTTTGCCTGCTCTCCTCAGCTACCAAAACATAACAGTGGAGTATGTAGAGCCACAGCGTCCTTGAGTGTATCTAAGAGTGTATCCTAGAGGCCTCTGTGGAATTGGTACCTGAGGGCTGCATCATTCCGCAGCACCTCCGTGGACCATTGCCAGAACTCGCTACAGAAATCCTCAGTGGGTGTGGCCCCCTTCCCTGTGTCAGTGTCTTAGCCTCTGCGAACTGGACCTGTTCTGATTTTTCATAAATTAAACCTAGCGCATCAAAAAAGGCAGTAACCAAAGACCGTTCTAGAGCTAGTGGGCGCAAAGAAATGCCCAAATCTAAAGGCTTTCTTGCAGTAGGGACACAACTATTCCCACTTGCTGGGACTATCCCCTGAAGACTGGCGTCTAAGTATAAAAAATAACCTACAGCTCTCCCTAAACACCCTGAATTGATCTTTCTCCCTAGAAAATTTATCAGGGAGAGCTACTACTGGTTTGGGAGAGATCATCAGAAGGTACAGCTGTCATAGTTAATGCTGGCAGTGGAGGGTTCTCCGTCGCATCCCTTGCACTAGTAAACTGACCCTGCAGCTGAGATTGTGACGCTTCTAATCTCTGGTGCTCCCTGGCCGGATCCTGATACAAAAGAATAGTCAGATCACAGTCCAAGGGTCTTAATACCAGGAAGACAGCAGATCAAGCAAAGGGTCAAAGCAAATGGATGGCCAGAACGAGGTCCAAGGTCAGGCAGCAGTAGATCAATTACAGAACAACAAGGTAAATATACACCATTGAGCAAGAGGCTACAATTGGCACTAGTCTGGGGCAGAGAGCTAGCTACATATCCAGGTAATTGCCTGAACAAGAGGCACATGGATGAAACTCAAGCAACACCCAAACTTCGATTGGACGGCTAAACTGTCAATCAAGACACTGACAGCTCAGCAACATCCCATAGAGCAACTGAGTTGTCCTTCAAATACTGACAGCTCAGCATGCCCAGATGTTAATTGGATGACAGACAGTAAGTCACTGCATGCAGACCCACAGAAAGGTGGAATTGTTACAGAAACATTTGGTGACTCTAAATCACTTTACCTTTATTGAACTGCCTTTTTTATTGCTATATATTTTCCATTTTTCAATATATAATACTGTATTGTTATTTTCTGTATGTTTTTCATCTGTGACTTTATTTTTTGATTATTTATTTTTTTGGTGTTATTTTATATTCTAATCACTGACTTGTTCTTACCATATTGTTATTACCATGGAGGGAGATCTGAAGGGGATCGGTCATCACAAGGAAAGGAAAGGTCCTTTGAGAAAGCCGTGGTGAAACGTTGCGTCGGGGGTCACCAGGGCACTCCATTTCACATTTGAGATGGGTAAGTGGCAGTTTGCATTTCAAGTGATTTACTAGGGGGTTTACACAACTTTATCTATGCAGATATATGTTGGACTTACATGGCCATGCATATGTCTTTGCACTTATTTAATATTGCCATGCAGTTTCTTTGCCTCTAGCATTCATGCAGATTTTGCCATTGGCATTTCATTAGTTTATACTGGGTGCTCTTTACTCGTCTATAGTTTAACAGGTTGCCTTGTGTCTGTCTTTGGATGTTCCTACTTGCTACCTGTCTGATTTTTCATTATAAATTATGATGTTTTTAATTCTGTATAAATAAAATTGTTTAAGGTCTTTTAAATACTTCTTTGTGGTTATGGTTACCTGGTTTCTCTTCAGTTTAAAACAATACAGCAAAAAGGCAGAGATGCTCATCTGCCCAGGCCTTCAAACATATGCAAATACGTAAGCTCGTAATCCTCGTCACGGATCCCCACGCTTACGAGTCCCTACACTAAACAGCAATAGCACAAAAAGAGGACTTAAAAATCCTCCAAAAATTCAAAAAATACAGCAAAAAGGCAGAGATGCTCACCTGCCCAGGCCTTCAAACAAATGCACTATCAGGATGCAGTGGACCCATATAGTTAAGATGGCGGCAACACAGGTGCAAGAATACCGATGAGACAACCGCTCATAACCTACCAATCTATGGACGGGGCGCCTGCTTGGTATATTAATGCAGAATGAAGAGTTGTATGTGGTGCTGTCACAATATGGCAATGCACAGCTTCCAGATAAACAGCCTATTAGTTACACCCTTCTCAGAGGCGTAGCTAGGGGTTCAGCTCAGGGGGGGCAAAAATCTGAGTGGGCCCCTAACGGTAACCGTGATTACAACTCACGTGGCGCATTCTTAGTCGTGGGTATAGGAGAACCTCATCAGAAGATAACCATGCTGTAACTGAAAAAAAATCTCTCTACAAAAAACAATAAAACAATACTGATATTTCCGCCATATGGTGACCTCGTAATGGTAGGGTAGATATCAGTGCTGCGGAATATACAAGAGTTTACAATACAGTTACAGACAATAACTTACAGGTGACGTTCTTTCTGATCGATCACTTTTACATCTTACTCAGACCGACATGATGACTTCTCCAGCCAGGACTCGTCTGCAGAGATTACAAAAAAGACACATTTGACTTCTCACATTTAGGGCCAGTATCCATCTATCTCCAACCTGCACAAACTACTCAACCCAATACTGAGCCGCTGCTCTGTCCCTACTACTACACCTGCTGTGTGGTACAAAAGCAATGCTCCTCATACTGCCTCACATAATGCCACCATTGTGCCCTTTACATAGTAGAAAGTCTCTTTTGTGCCCCCACAGTAACTCTCTCACTGTATGATGGCCCCCACAGTAGCTTTTAATTTGTACTGTATAATGGCCCCCGCATTAGCTCCCATACTGTATAATGACCCCTACATTTGTTCCCATGCTGTATAATGACCCCAGCGTTAGCTCATCTGCTGTATAATGGCACCCGAAATTAGCTCTAACACTGTATAATGGCCTCCAAAATAGCTACCACGCTGTATACTGGCTCCCACATTAGCTCATCTGCTGTATAATGGCCGCTGAAATTAGCTCTAACACTGTATAATGGCCCCCGCTACAGCTCCCATGCCTTTGATTCTGGTCTCTGTCTGTCCCTGTCTGTGGGCTGCTACTTGCACAGCCCTGATATATATGACAAAGAGCTAAATAGAAGAAAATAGAAACAGATAATGGGTGTGTACAGAGGCCAGCATATGTGAATACCTCCCTTAATGTACCCAGGTGACCCTAAAAGAAATACTCTTGTCTGGACAAGACTCCAAAGAGGGAAACGGAAAGAAAGAGGGAATTAGAAGAGAGGGAGGTAAAATATTACTCATGTAAAGAAAGTGCACCCCATGGTACGTCTTCTTTTTTTTCCCTTTTTTGTCTTTGGGGGGTCTTGTTGTCCAGACTGAGTATACGTTCAGGGGTCTATATGTGATCATCTATATGCACCTACTGGCTATTTGTATTTTCTTCTATTTGGCTCTTTATCATATATATTCATCCTCAACTTTGTGGGGATTTTTTTTTTAATAAAAAGTTATATAATGGGTTTTCATGATTGCCTGGATTTACAATATGAGATGATAGGACCCTCACCTCGGCTACAGGATCAAGTCACAGGGTGTGTGTGTATATATATATGTATGTCTGTATATATGTGGGTGTGTGTGTAATATGTGTATATGTGTGTTATATAATGTGTGTGTCTGTATAATTATGTGTGTGTGTGTGTGTGTTGGTGTGTGTGTGTGTGTGGTGTGTGTGTGTGTGTGTTTTATATATGTATGTCTGTATATATGTGGGTGTGTGTATATATGTGTGTATATGTGTGTTAGTATATATATATGTGTGTGTCTGTATAAATGTGTGTGTGTGTGTGTATATATATATGTATGTCTGTATATAGGGGTGTGTGTGTGTGTGTGTGTGTATATATGTGTGTATATATATATATGTATGTCTGTATATATGGGTGTGTGTGTGTGTGTGTGTGTGTGTGTGTGTGTGTGTGTGTGTGTGTGTGTGTGTGTGTGTGTGTGTGTGTAGAGACATTTGAAAGCAGCACTATCAGTGTATAATATATGGCTGTCAAACATTCCAGGCATTTACAGATCTTCAATATAGCAGTAAAAAAATGAAGGCGGCACACAATTTAGACAAAATGAAAAAACAGTTTTGGTTCTCCTGGAAAAAGGTTCTCCGTATAACCGACATGTGGCTGAGCCCCAATGGGCTATTAAAACACTATTTTTTTAATGTTGTCAATAGTGCGCTGCCTTCATTTTTTTGCCACTATATATTTTTACGTATGTACGTATGTAAAGAGGGAAAGACACATATTCTTATCTGTGCTGTCCTGCAGCTGGGGTGACTTCTATCAGGGCAGTGCATGATCAGTGGCTCTATCTGAGGCTGTAAGGTTCTGTGTACATGTTCCTGAAACTCAGTTTTTCCGTCAGCCATTTTACTTTCTGTCTTGCTGCAGCTGTCTTGCCCTCAGTCAATATGGAGTTTCCAGCTTGCATGTTCCCGCCCTGATTCTCTCCCTCTTGCTTCTTAAGCAGCCACAGCTGAGCAATCAGTGCTTCAGAATCAAGCCTGCAGTGAACCTGTGACCTGACTCCTGGAAGCCTTGGACCTTGTACTCCAGTTATTTCCTTTGTGGAACTTTGGAACACTCGTGGACTTTGGAACCTTGCTATTTGATAAATCCACGTTTGCATGGACTTATGGTAACAGAGAAGAGATCCTGAACCTGTTGTGAGAGTGATTGCTGAGCTTAAGTTACTCTGGCCTGCTGTGTCTCCTGCTTTTGTATCTGCAAACTGTGTGACTATTATTGCCACTTGTATGAAGTAATACAAGACCTTCTATATCAAACCTGTGACTCCTGTGTTTTCATCGCACCCAAGCACAAGACACTATATGAACTGTACTCTTTACATTACAAGATTCTGAAGCCAAACGTTAGTGTCTGCTGGGTCTGGAAAGGCTGTGTCTGCTGTAACTGTGGATATCAGATGTCCGGTTGTACTTTCTGTGATGATAGTGGTTGTGACTTCTCACAACCATTCCAGGTGAGCAATTCCCTTAAGTTTTTTTTTCTGCAGTGTTACCATAGGTAAACACTATTGTTTTTTTTTCTTTCCTCTTTTGTGTTTGCTGTAACTGTGGATATCAGATGTCTGGTTGAACTTTCTGTTATGATAGTGGTTGTGACTTCTCACAACCATTCCAGGTGAGCAGTTCCCTTAATTTTTTTTCTCTCTGCAGTGTTACCACAGGTAAACACTATTGTTTTTTTTTTCCTTCTCCTCTCCTTCCAGTACTCCTGTCTTAAAAGATCTGGAAAATGGAGGCCCGCATAAAGGAACTTTGCGGAGTGACTGATAACATCCTTGCAGATTTGCAGACTATAAAAACCCGTTTTACAAACCTACAGGACCTCACTAATCACAATTTGCAAGTGTTTGGACAGACTGCCCAGGATTTGCGAGCCAGGATTGAGGTTCTAGAGGAGCGAGTCCAGGCTCCTGCCGTAGCCCCGAGTTCTGGGATTCCTAAGTTGCCCCCTTTTCGTTTTGGCGGTGAACGTGAGAAATTCAGGGGATTTATTAATCAATGCAATCTTTTTTTTTCTGCACATGCTTCACAATTTCCCACTGAACGATCTAAAGTGCTTACTATAATTATGTTGCTTACCAACAAGGCTTTGATGTGGGCAAACCCTCTGATGAGACTGAGGATGAATGTTTGGATCATCTTGATGCTTTCATTTCAGCCATGGGGCAGGTGTTTGATGACCCCAATCGAGGTGCAACAGCTGAAGCAGCCATGTTAGCTTTGCGCCAAGGTAAGCACTCGGTAGCTGAATATGCCTTGGATTTCAGGAGATGGGCCCTTGATACCACCTGGGACAGTTCCGCCAAAAAAATCTATTTTTCGAAAAGGGTTATCTCCACTGATTAAGGATGAATTGCTCGTGCCGACCCTCCCACTGCGTTAGGTGACTTTATTAACTACTGCATCCGTATTGATACTCGTCTGACTGAACGCAGGCAAGAGAGATGGTTCGAAAGCAATCGCACTAACCTTTTCCTACCTTCCTCTCCAGCTAAGGAACCTTTGAGTAGGATCACACGGGAACCTGAACCTGAACCTATGCAGGTAGACTCTTTACAACGACGGGTTAGTGATGCACGCAAGGAACATCGTTTTAAGGAGAATCTATGTTTCTATTGTGGTAAGTCAGGGCACTTCATTATAAACTGCCCCAGCCGTTCTCGTAAGACTACTGCAGCACTCATTCACTGTGAGTGTTGCGAGAGGGGATCTGTTAGGTCCGAGCCTCAGGCTCCAGAGAGATCTGCAGCAACAGATCTTGATTTCTCGGACTTAAACTCCGTTACTTCTGAGGACGTTGACTGTGTAAACGCTGCAATTTTTCAAGTTTCCTCAGCGGTGTCCCAGCTGAGTTGTAAGAAAAACAATTCTCATTGCTTTCTTTCCATCAAACTCTGGGTTGACTCAGCTTGGGTGTCTAGCTCTGCTATGATCGACTCAGGGGCAAGTGGAAATTTTATGGATGTCTCCTTTGCTATGAAACAGGGGATACGTTCAGTGAAGAAGGCTACTCCAGTACAGATGGAAACTGTGGATGGCTCCCTGCTGACCTCTGGACCAGTGGATCAGGAAACAGAGCCTTTGAGGGTTCTTATGGGTAAAGATCATCAAGAGAAACTGTCCTTTATGCTTATCTCTTCTCCCCACTTTCCCATTATTCTAGGGCTACCATGGCTGCAGGCTCAGAATCCTACCATTAACTGGGAGACCAAGGAATTACACTTTCCAGAGAAACAGATGAGTCCAAAAGTTTCAGCTTGCTCTGTTCCTAAAGGAACCATGTCAGTCCCTGAACTACCAGCTGTATACCAGGACTATGTGATTTATGTGACAAGAAGAACGCTGACCAGCTTCCCCCTCACCGTCCATATGATTGTCCAATTGAATTATTGCCTGGAGCAGAGATACCTTTTGGTAAGATCTACCCCCTGGCGGGGCCCGAGCTAAAGGCTTTAAAGGATTACATAGACGAAAATCTAGCCAAGGGCTTCATACGCCCCTCTTCATCTCCTGCAGGTGCACCCATCTTCTTTGTAAAGAAGAAAGATGGATCTCTGAGACCCTGCGTAGACTATAGGGAACTCAATAAGGTTACTATTAGAAACCGTTATCCATTGCCTTTAATCCCTGAGTTATTGGAGAGAGTGCGACATGCCAAATTTTCTCTAAACTAGATCTCCGTGGGGCCTATAACTTAGTCCGTATTAGACCTGGGGATGAATGGAAGACTGCATTCAGGTCACGCTATGGACACTTTGAATATCTAGTTATGCCTTTTGGTCTGAGTACCGCCCCAGCCACTTTCCAACACTTGGTGAATGACATCTTCAGGGATCTCCTAGATACATTCGTGGTGATTTATTTGGATGATATTCTAATTTTTTCTAACTCCACAGAGGAACATCATGGACATGTGAGAATGGTCTTGGAACGTCTAAGACAAAATCATCTTTACATCAAACTTGAAAAGTGTGAATTCCATAGGACCGAAATTCAATTTCTAGGGTATGTACTGTCTACACAAGGAATTAGTATGGATGGAAGCAAGACCCAAGCCATCAAGGATTGGCCAAGTCCTAGAAATGTGAAGGAGGTGCAGCGCTTCATCGGGTTTGCCAACTTCTATAGACGTTTCATTAGGAATTTCTCTGAGGTAGTGTCACCTATCACCCAACTTACCCGGAAAGAGTCTAGGTTCTCCTGGACTCCCCAAGCCCAGGAAGCATTTTCCCGTCTAAAAGATAAATTTACCACTGCACCTATCTTAGTACATCCCAACCCCGAACTTGCCTTCATAATAGAGGTGGATGCTTCAGACTGTGCCGTTGGAGCTATACTCTCTCAGAGAACAGGTGAGAAGAATGTCTTGCATCCCTGTGCCTTCTTTTCCCAGCAGTTGTCTTCGGCTGAGAGGAACTACGATGTGGGCAATAGAGAGTTGTTGGCCATTATTGCCGCCTTCAAAGAATGGAGACACCTTCTTCAGGGGCTGCACAGCAAATAGTCGTCCTGACAGACCATCGTAACCTTGAATTTATCAGGTCGGCTAAGTGCCTGACTCCTCGCCAGGCTCGCTGGAATCTTTTCTTAAACCAATTTAATTTTATCATTTCTTATAGACCAGGATCGCGCAATGGAAAGGCTGATGCACTCTCTAGGATTTATTCAGCAGAGACACGCCCACTTACTCCTCCTAAGACTATTCTTCCTGACTCTAGATTCCTGGGAGTGATTCATAATCAAGACCTACTTAAGGACATCAAGGAAGCATACCATGCGGATTCCTTTTTGGCACAACCCCCAAGGGACGTAAGGGTGAGTTTCCACGGTCAGGATACGCTGCGTGTTTGGCGCTGTGCGCTGGCGCAGCGCCAAACACGCAGCGTCCAGATGTTACAGCATAGTGGAGGGGATTTCAAGAAATCCCGTCTCCACTATGCGTAACAATACGCAGGTGGCAAACCTGCGTAAACGGACATGCGGCGCGTCTTTTTAGACCGCAGCATGTCCTTGCGCATTGCGGCGACGGTGCGTCGCCGCAACAGAATTAACACAGGGCTATGTAGCCCTGCGCTCTTTCCGGAGGTGTTCCGGAGGTGTCCTGAACACCTCCGGAAAGATCGCGCGTCATAAAGGGGGCGGGGCTTAGACGGAGCGGAATTTCCGCTCCGTCCAAAGCGCTGTGGTTCCGGACCGTGGAACCACAGCCTAAGTCTTGTCTTTAAGAATGGTGTGTGGATTCAGGGACAACGTCTGTATATTCCTGAAACAGTCAGATTAAGAGTATTGCAACTCATTCACGATTCCAAGATAGCTGGGCATAGAGGAATTCTAAAGACACAGGAATTTCTTTCTCGTTTCTTTTGGTGGCCCACTTGCAGGAAGGATGTTTTAAACTATGTCACTTCATGTGAAGTCTGTGCAAGATGCAAAACACCTCGCTCCTCACCAACTGGTCTGTTGCAACCTCTTCCCACCCCGTCCCGCCCGTGGGGATCCATTTCTATGGACTTCATTGTGGAGTTACCAACCTCTCAAGGGAAGAACACCATTCTAGTGGTGGTTGATCGTTTAACAAAAGCAGCTCATTTTATCCCTTGTGTCGGCTTACCCACTGCAAGACAGACATCAGATTTGATGATTAAAAATGTGTTTCGTTTACATGGAGTACCAGATGAGGCTATTTCGGATCGAGGGTGCAATTCACTTCAAGGTTTTGGCAAAATTTCTGTGCAGCATTGGACATTAAAGTGAACCTTTCTTCTGCTTTTCATCCTCAGACTAATGGACAGACGGAACGAACCAATCAGACCCTGGAGCAGTATCTTCGCTGCTTTATCTGCCACCTACAGGATGATTGGGTGGATCTACTTCCACTGGCTGAGTTCTCTTATAACAACTCTCAGAGCGCCTCCACTAAGCAGTCTCCTTTTTAATCCAATTTAGGTTATCATCCTAATATTCTTCCTCGATTTCCCATAGAAACGCCTTTGCCAGCAGTGGCTGAAAGAATCACGTCTTTACAAAAGAATATGGATCTTCTAAAGGGAAATCTGGAATTGGCTCAGGAAAGGTACAAGAAAGCCGCAGATAAATTTCGTAAACCTGCACCAGCTTTCAAGGTAGGAGACCTGGTCTGGCTGTCAACCAGAAATCTTAAGTTAAGAATTCCATCATCTAAGTTGGGACATAAATACATTGGACCTTATAAAATCAGTAAAATTATAAGTGCTGTCGCTTGTCGTCTTCAACTGCCCAGAACTATGAGAATCCACCCTGTCTTTCATGTATCTCTACTAAAGGCTGCGACACCCAATACGTTTCCTGGACGTTCTTCTCCTTGCCCTGACCCAGTGCTAGTCGATGGTCAGGAAGAATTTGTGGTGGAAAGGATTCTAGATTCCAGGTTGTATAGAAATCAGTTACAATATTTGATTAAATGGCAGGGCTACCCAGTGGAGGACAATTCATGGGAACCAGTCAATAACGTTAATGCTCCTCGCTTGCTCCGTCAGTTTCATCAGAGGTACCCACACAAGCCTGGTCTGAGGTCATCCGGAGGTTGTCCCTAAGGGGGAGTAATGTAAGGTTCTGTGTACATGTTCCTGAAACTCAGTTTTTCCGTCAGCCATTTTACTTTCTGTCTTGCTGCAGCTGTCTTGCCCTCAGTCAATATGGAGTTTCCAGCTTGCATGTTCCCGCCCTGATTCTCTCCCTCTTGCTTCTTAAGCAGCCACAGCTGAGCAATCAGTGCTTCAGAATCAAGCCTGCAGTGAACCTGTGACCTGACTCCTGGAAGCCTTGGACCTTGTACTCCAGTTATTTCCTTTTGTGGAACTTTGGAACACTCGTGGACTTTGGAACCTTGCTATTTGATAAATCCACGTTTGCATGGACTTATGGTAACAGAGAAGAGATCCTGAACCTGTTGTGAGAGTGATTGCTGAGCTTAAGTTACTCTGGCCTGCTGTGTCTCCTGCTTTTGTATCTGCAAACTGTGTGACTATTATTGCCACTTGTATGAAGTAATACAAGACCTTCTATATCAAACCTGTGACTCCTGTGTTTTCATCGCACCCAAGCACAAGACACTATATGAACTGTACTCTTTACATTACAGAGGCACAATGAGATTTATGGCAGCTGATTTGAATTGACAGAGACATCTGATCTGTTTAAAAGTTCAAGTAGCCGCCATAAATCTAGTGTGCCTCAGATACAAGACTGCAAACACAAGAAAATAAACAATCCAGGACTTGTAAGGAGGGGAGCAGCATCCTGCCCCATCCTCACTGCAGACACTTCCGGGGCCCCCATGCTTGCAGCAGCCTGAGTTCTTACTCGCAGCACCATCTTGTCTTGCTCCTCTCTAGCGGGATGAAGCTGGTGCTGCATGGTGACGTCTCTCCTGCAGACACACAGGGTGGAATGTGGGAGTGTCTGCTGTTTGTAGGAGGCAGCTTAAAGGTACAGCGCCAACATCTAGAGTCCTGGAGGTGTCTGCTCCGGTCTATAGAACAGACAGTGTTAGTGCAGCCAGGGAGATTATCTCCCTTCACTACAGTGGCGCTTAACTACATCGGCGTGCTGCGCAGTCCGACATAGTTAACAGTGGAAGCAGCTCTGGGTGGGCCCCCTCAGAGCAAGGGGCTTGGGGCGACCACACCCTATGCCCCCCTGGTAGCTACGCGGGCTGCCTAGCGCTATCAAAATGCATCCCATGGGAAAAGACACCACAGTTTACAAGACTGAATGGGCTCAACTGCACCCTGAAAAATAAAGTGCAAAAAACATATATAAAAAATGTGCGGTATTAGTTGATATTTTGGCCAAAATACGTAAGCTCGTAATCCTCGTCATGGATTCCCACGCTTACGAGTCCCTACACTAAATAGCAATAGCACAAAAAGAGATGTTTACCTGCCCAGGCCTTCAAACAAATGCACTATCAGGATGCAGTGGACCCATATAGTTAAGATGGCGGCAACACCGGTGCAAAAATAGCGATGAGACAACCGCTCACAACCTACCCATCCATGGAGGGGGCGGCTGCTTGGTATATTAATGCACAATGAAGACTTGTATGCGGCGCTGTTCACATTATGGCATTGCACAGCATCCAGTTAAACAGCCTATTAGTTACACCCTTCTATTAGATCAGGCGGGCTGCCCAGCGCTATCAAAATGCATCCCATGTGAACAGACACCACAGTTTACAAGACCGAATGGGCCCCACTGCACCCTGAAAAATGAAGTGCAAAAAACACATATATTCTCTTCAGTTTCCAATGTTTGTCTAAATCCATCCATGAATATATATTTTTTACATCTGTTTTTGTAGTGATCCAGTAAAATTATGGAATCTTATTTTTTACCACATAGTAATATTGTGTAAGCATAAGAATGTGCGCCCCACCAGGTACATTAGTGGTGCCCACCTTTTTGTTTGCTTCAAAAAACTATTACAATATATATGAAGGTTACTTTGAAAAGTGGAAAACTCATCTGAGCTGAGCCACAGTAGAACTAATGTCATGTTCATTTACTATCTTAAAGAGTCTAATTTTCCCAGAAAACCTTCAAATCTGTCTTCAGACAAGGATTGCACAAAGTGATATTATGAAAGACGTATCCAGGGAATTGCATATCGTCACCCTATTAGTGATGGCTGAATATAAAATTGTATTTGGGTGCTAATTCCTGTGAATATTTATAGATCTTGCTAGAAGTGTGCAGAGGAAACTCTTGGGATGGCATATTTGCCAAAATGCTGCCCTATTCAATCAAGAAAGGATACTGTAGTAGGGATGGTATTCAATTCATTACTAGGATTTATAAATCTGATACGAGAGACAATCTGTCATGAGCTCCATAACTAGCGTATACAGTGGGGTGAAAAAGTGTTTGCCCCTTCCTGATTTCCTATTCTTTTGCATGTTTGTCACACTTAAATGTTTTAGATCATAAAACAAATTTAAATATTAGACAAATAAAACACAAGTAAACACAAAATGTAGTTTTTAAATGAAGGTTTTTATTATTAATGTAAAAAGAAATCAAAACTTACAGGGGTCTGAGTGAAAAAGTCTTTGCCCCCTAGACCTAATAACTGGTTGGACCACACTTAGCAGCAACAACTGCAATCAAGCATTTGCGATAACTGGTAATTAGTGTTGAGGAATACTGCTCGATATCTAAAAATATCGGATCGGAATGGTATCGCCGATATCACTAAATATCGGCGATATCCGATTCCGATACCGGAAGTCCCATGTAAGTCTATGGGAACAAAATATCGCAACTAAAAAAGACACTTTCTTTCCTTGTAAACACAAAATATACATACTTAGAATACATATATATATATATATATATATACATGTCATTGTGACATATATATATACATATATTTATAGTTTATTCACTTCTACATAGTAAAATAGCCTCTGATTCAATTGCCGGGTAAAGCCGGAATTTGTGAAAAGACAGAAGCACCCGAGGGTCCAGTCGCCACAGAGATGTTGCATCGCACCCAGCGAACAGGATTCAGAAGCTCGCTATAAGCGAGTCCTGTGTGCCTTAATTGAACTGTTTTTTTGCTTGAGAATTGCAAAAATCATCATAGACTGTATTTGCCATTTTTCCATCATATCTGCGCCACGAGGCACAGGTGAAGAATAAGGGCGTGCTCTCGTGGGCGTACACTCACTCCGTGGCGCGAAAACGATGTCCGCACACTCTAAATGTTACTGCAATGTAAGATCGTGCCCCACAGCTCTGGAGTTCCGCCTCCTCATCCTCCTCAGTGGGCGTAAACGAACGCGAAGGTCCCGCCTCCCTACAAAAGATGTCGCCTCTCCTGATGCTAATGACACATGTGACTTTGCTGAGATGGCGAATGGACGTGAGCAGAAGTGGGAAGGGATGGAGGAGTCAGAGCTCTCCCCCCACGGAAGCGACCCGATCGCCACGGAGCCACCGTTTGGCACCCGGCCTGGAAACCCTCCTACGCTGGAAAAAGTGGAGGATACCCTGAGAGACGTGGCCCGGCACCGGGAGGAGGTCGCCAGGATGGAAGCGAGCTGGCGGGCCCTAAAACTACAATTGGAGCGGCGCCAATCCCTCTTACCCCCTGAAGTGTCTGTACCGGAAGGTGAGGCACCCATTCCAGTAGAGGAGGCCGTGCGGGCATCCCAGCCCTTGCAATCTGAACCGGTTGCCAGTATCTCAGTGGAGGCACCCGTTCCAGTACAGGAGGCCGTGCGGGCATCCCAGCCCTTGCAATCTGAACCGGTTGCCAGTATCTCAGTGGAGGCACCCGTTCCAGTACAGGAGGCCGTGCGGGCATCCCAGCCCTTGCAATCTGAACCGGTTGCCAGTATCACAGTGGAGGCACCCGTTCCTGCAGAAAACGCCGCACCAGCACCCCAGATCCCGCTGTCTGCCCCGTCGCTGAGGCAGAAGAAGAGACACCCGTCCTCATGGAGGAGGCCGCGCAGGCACCAGAGCTCTACCTGCCTGTACCGGAGCCCCGACCGTCATCTGTTCCAGAGCCGGCTGCTTCCGCCGCAGGTGAGCGCCGCCAGGACTGGCGGCGCCAGGAGAGCTGCCGCAAACCGTACATCGTAAGCTGGCGTTTGATGGTGGAGACATGGAGATGCTGGTGGAGGAGAATTACAACCGGCGTCAGGAGGAAGAGTGGAGACGTCGGGAGCGGGAAGCAGAGCGACAAAGGGAGCAGCGAGAATCCCAAAAGCTTCGGCAACGTCACCTGGAGAAGGACCTGGCAGAGAAGGCACGTATGAGAAAGGATAAAAGTACGGTGAGGGATCCGCGGCGTAAGGGTGCAGTACGGAACTTTAAGTTAAAAGGTGGTTGGGCTTCATCCAGGAGCCTGGACTTTATTTAGAAGTTTTTGTAACCCGGCGGGACGTGGAGGCTCACCTCCCAGAAGGACAACCCGGGAGGGACCTGTTGCCAGGAGACTTGGTGACTTACACCCGACACTGGGGTTACAATGGATGGTACGCCCTAAATGTTACCAGGTGCGACCCCTACTCCCAGAGTGTCAGGAAACTGACAGACCCTACGAGCCTTCAGCCTCCCCCAACCAGGCCTCTGCACAAGTGCCCACCCCACGCCGTAAATCTCCCCAGCCTCCCTCAGTGGTCTCCTCAGCAGCCCCAGCTATGGACATGATAATGATAGCTGGCCCGTACCCGGCGCCTGTTAGGCCCCCTGGGGTTCGTTTAGTCCGGGACATAGGGGTCCAGACCCGGAGGGAGATGAAAGAGGTGGCCACACAGACCCAGATAGCGGGTCACGACGTCACTGTACAGGCCACACGACGTCATCAGGTCTGGGTGGACCCTCCTGTCACGGATGTTTGGCAAGCTCCAGAAGAGTACCAGGTGGTACCTGGAAGAGGCCAGCCAAAGAAGTCTAAATAACCCGGACAGGGTCTCTGTATGTAAATAGTTAAATTATTGATGTACCCGGACGGGTGAATGTTCATAAAAAGAAGTTTATTGTTGCCTTAATATACCCAGGTTGGGTAATGGTTTGATGTACCCGGACCGGTGAATGTTCAGAAGAACAAGTTTATTGTTGCCTTAATATACCCAGGTTGGGTAATGGTGTTTCACTGTAATGAAAATGTTGAACTTTGAAGCCATGAACTGTACTGGCTCACAAACTTTTCTGTAAATAGTTGGCACTTCGGTGCTCCATCTTGGTTTTACAAAAAACTTACTGTGCACTATTTTCAACTACCTCAGAAACTAAAAACCCGTTTGGTGTGGCCGAAAGTGAGGTCTGCTCAAGGATAGTCTTGCAGCCCACCCAAAACCACAGTTGGAGGTTTGGAGCGGGTCCTCCACAAGCACAAGTAAAGGACACTGTAAAGTTACCCGGTGGGGGTAGTCCTAAGAAGTCTCCACGAACTTCGGCACTCATGCTATTTGCACTTTTGTTGAATATGTATTTATTAACACACATGTATAACACATATCAAGGGTATGAACAGTAACAAAACATGTCACATAATATAAGCCATTGCACTTTTGTAATGTTATTATTAAAAATTTTATTATGCAACGTTTAACTTGAAGTGTTTCCTGCTTTCTTACTACGTCGCATAGTCCACTCTGCTACATCACATTGCACCATTGCTCTATCTCACATCTATCTGCCCTGGAAGGATAGCGTGTTACCTGTAGAAGACTTTTCACCTACCTGCACTACACCATCCCTTCCAGAGGACCTGCACAGCAGCGCTGGACACCCTGACCAGGTACTACAGGTGGCGTCACGACAAACTACACGAACATTCTATCATCCCCTGGAAATATCCCACATTCCAGTGATCGCCCAGGTCACGGACCGAGCTGTGCTACTCGTGACATCCCCATAGAAGTCGACGTGATCGGTGCCGAGTACCCCCAAAACCCCTGTCTCTGTGCGACTCAACTTCCCTCACTGTGCTGGCACTTTACATTTACAAATGCCTCTGGGTTTTTTTTTTGGGGGGGTGGGGAACATTCAGACTTTTGCTATGGGGCCCCATGATTTATATGTACGCCCCTGCTGCTGAGGCATGGTATTTAAGGCTGTTAAGGAGCCAACATACATGGACCTTGCCAGCAGCGTCGGACTGGAGTACCTTAGGCCCACCAGAGAAAATATATTCTTGCGGCCCAACATCATACTTCCCAACCTTTGAATAAGGGAAAGAGGGACAAAGGCTGTGGCACGCTGTGCATGCTGCAGAAAATTTTAGGCCATGCCACGTTGCACCACAGACTGTCCAGGAGTTGGTGGATGCTTTAGTCCAGGTGTGGGAGGAGATCCCTCACGAGACCATCCGTCGCGCTCATCAGGAGCATGGCCAGAAGTTGTAGGGAGGTCATACAGCATACCTCCCAAATTTGGAAGACAGGAAAGAGGATTAAAGGCTGCGGCGCGTGTTGCGCGCCGCTGAAAATTTTAGGCCACGCCCCGACAACACCCATTTCACAGCTAATCACACCCATATCCTCGCCCCAAGCGTAACCATTTAGCACTGCTGATCACACTGACTGGTAATGAGGGCACAGTGGCTGGTACTGAGGAAAAGAAAGAAAGAGCAGCGAGAGAGAAAGAACAAACAGAGAAAGAAAGAGAGGAAAGAAAGAAAAGAGAGAAAGAAAGAACAGAGAGAAAAAAGAACAGAGAGCGAGAAGGAAAGAACAGAGAGCGAGAAAGAAAGACTAGAGAGAGAGCCATAGGCGTAGCTAGGTTTTGGTTTAGTGGGGGCAAAACTTCTGAGTGGGCCCATCATCAGAGAACCTCAGCAAATGACCGCGCTGTTGGCCAAAATAATCTATATATAAAAAGACCAATATTGATATTACCGCCATATGGTCTGTGTTAAATAATACCAGTCCTACAGAACATATAGATTACAGCACAGGTACAGATAATGACTTACCGCTGATGTTCTTTCTAATGGAATTGTTCACTTTTCATGTCTTTTCCATCTGGCCCACACCGACATGACGACTTCTCCAGCCAGGACTCGACTGCACCCCCATTAAAAAAAAAATAAAAAAAAAACTCACCTCCCGGCTCCTGTGCTGCTCACTGTTCTCCCTCTCAGCGTCTGACAGCGGGCGCCGGCAGGTGATGTTATTGCGCCCGCTGTAATACGCTGAGAGGGGGATTATGGGAGAGAAGGAGCGCTCGCTCCTTCTCTCTCCATGCGTTCAGCTTTATCGGCTGGATGCCGATACAGCTGACCCTCCGATGACGGGTGGGGGGCCCACTGCTGGCACCGGGCCCCCCCAACGCCTGTTCAGGCCCCATAGCTTCCGGGCGGCAGAGCAGGGAGAGCGATTCTCCCTGCTCTGCCGCAGAATGTAACTGTATCGTAGCTCCGGGTGGGCCCCCTCAGAGCGCGGGCCCCGGGGCCACCGCCCCCTCTGCCCCGCGACCTATCCTTTCAAATCAGGGCCCACCACGCAGGAGCTGGGGCCCACCGTAGGTTTCTCCGGTGTCCCGGTGCCTCAGTCCGACCCTGCTTGCCAGCCTGATAATACCAGGCCACAGCAGTCTGCATATCTTGACTGGTTAACAAAAATAGGGGATCCCCTCGAAAAAAATTTGGCGTGGGGTCCCCCTATTTTTGTTAACCAGCCAGATGAAGCAGACTGCTGAGGCCTGGTTTTTCAGGCTGGTAAGGATCCAATATCCATGGACCTTGCCAGCCTGATAATACCAGGCCACAGCAGTCTGCATATCTTGGCTGGTTAACAAAAATAGGGGATACCCTTGAAAAAAATTTGGCGTGGGGTCCCCCTATTTTTGTTAACCAGCCAGATGAAGCAGACTGCTGAGGCCTGGTTTTTCAGGCTGGTAAGGATCCAATATCCATGGACCTTGCCAGCCTGATACCAGGCCACAGCAGTCTGCATATCTTGGCTGGTTAACAAAAATAGGGGATCCCCTCGAAAAAAAAACGGCGTAGGGGTCCCCCTATTTTTGTTAACCAGCCAAGTAAAATGCAGACTGCTGCGGCCTGGTATTAAAAGACTGTCAAGGCCCATGGATTTTGGCCCTCAACAGCCTGATAATACCAGGCTACAGCAGCCCCACATTTGGCGCATCAAAAGATGTGCCAATTGTGGCACTTTACCCGGCTCTTCCCACTGCCCTGTAGCGGTGGCAAGTGGGGTAATAAGGGGTTAATGTCACCGTTGATTGCACGGTGACAATAAGCCCGGTTAATAATGGAGAGGTGTCAATAAGACACCGATCCATTATTAATCCCAAAGTTTTTAAATGTATAAAAAAAAAGACACAGCAAGAAAAAAGTATTTTAATGAAATAAAAGAGACAACACAGTTTTCATTTCTTTTATTATACTCTCATTCCTGCGACGCCATCGATCTCCTGTAAAAAAAGAAAAAAAACAAACCAACAGTATACCACCTGTCCGACGCAGTCCATAGTAACGAGGGTCCCACGACGATCCAGCTCTGCTACATCGCAATGACAGGCAGAGCCTGTCATCTCGACGCAGCACAGCTGATTACCTGCTTCCCCGGCGGTGACGTCATCGGACTGACTGCTTTACGGCCGGGATTACCCAGCAGTCACTGCAGTTATCGCGAGAAACTGCATGTGACCGCCGGGGAAAGATGATGGCGGCCATCAAGCAGTCCAGCCCGTGACCGCCGGAGATCTTCTGCCAGGTAAGTGCCGCTGACTCCTGACAGACCCGACGGACACTGACAGTGACAGTGACTAATCCGATACCGGTATCCGATAAGACGAAAATATCGGAACTAAGTATCGAAAGTCCGATAGAGCTAATATCGGCCGATACCCGATACTTGCGGTATCGTATCGCTCAACACTACTGGTAATGAGTCTTTTACAATTCTTTGGAGGAATTTAGCAAAATTGTTGTAATTCAGCCACATTGGAGGGTTTAAGAGCATGAACCGCCTTATTAAGGTCATGCCACAGCATCTCAATCGGATTAAGGTCAGGACTTTGACTAGGCCACTCCAAAGTCTTAATTTTGTTTTTCTTAAGCCATTTTGAGGGGGACTTGCTGATGTGTTTTGGATCATTCTCCTGCTGCATAACTCAAGTGCTCTTCAGTTTGAGGTCACAAACAGATGGTAGGACATTCTCCTTCAGAATTTTTTGGTAGAGAGCAGAATTCATGGTTCCATTTACCACAGCAAGTCTTCCAGGTCCTGAAGCAGCAAAACAGCCCCAGACCATCACACTACCACCACCATATTTTACTGTTGGTAGGATGCTCCTTTTTTAAATGCTCTGCTACTTCTACGCCAGATGTAATGGGACATACAATTTACAAAAACTTCAACATTTGTCTCATCAGTCCACAGAGTTTTCACCAAAAAGTCTTGGTGATCATCAAGATGTTTTCTGGCAAAACTGAGACGTGCCTTTATTGTTTTTTGTTCAGCAGTGGTTTTTTCTTTGTACTCTGCCATGCATGCCATTTTTGCCCAGTCTCTTTCTTATGGTGGAGTCATGAACACTGACCTTAACTGAGGCAAGTGAAGCCTGCAGTTCTTTAGTTCTTTGGATGTTGTTGTGGGCTTTTTGTGACCTCTTGGATGAGTCGTCTCTGCGCTCTTGGGATAATTTTGATCAGCCAGCCACTCCTGGGATAGTTCACCGCTGTTCCATGTTTTCGCCATTTGTCAATAATGGCTCTCACTGTGGTTTGCTGGAATCACAAAGCTTTAGAAATGGCTTTATGACCTTTTCTAGGCTGATAGATCTCAATTACTTTGTTTCTCATGTGTTCCTGGATTTCAGCATGTTTAGGTTTTGAGGATCTTTTGGTCTACTTCTCTTTATTAGACAGGTCGTATTTAAGTGATTTCTTGATTGACAGGTGTGGCAGTAATCAGACCTTTGTGTGGCTAGAGAAACTGAACTCAGCTTCCAAAATATAAACCACAGTTAATTTATGTTTTAAGGGGGATCACTTTTTCACACAGGGCCCTGTAGGTTTGGATTTCTTTTTCCCTTTATAATAAAGACCTTCATTTAAAAACTGCATTTTGTATTTACTTGTATTATCTTTGTCTAATATTTAAATTTGTTTGGTGATCTGAAACATTTAAGTGTGATAAAAGACTAGGAAATCAGGAAGGGGCAAACACTTTTTCAGATCACTGTATATGTTGCTCTTGCTGCTGACACAGATGCCTATATGGACATGATGGAGGAATTTACTAAATGACTTATGTTGGTTTTCTGCAGACTTATTTTTGATATTTTTTTGCTCAAACAAGCAAATATAAAAAATGTATTATATACCTAAGTTATAATAAATCTGTCACATTTTACTCCAGGTTGCTCTGGACTAAGGGTCCCGTTACATATAGCGACTCACCAGCGATCCCCACAACGATATGCACTTGTCAGGATCGCTGGTGTGTCACTACATGATCACTGCTGAGCTGCCAAACAGGCAGCTCAGGCAGCGATCAGGACAGCGACTATGCCGGTAACAAGCAACGCACGTCGCTTAGTTACCCGCTGTGTACCTTAGATACCAGCGCGCTTGTGCAGGGAGCTGGTAACCAAGGTACACATCGGGTTTCTAGGCACCGCGCGGTGCTTAGAAACCCGTTGTGTACCTTGGTTACCAGCTCCCCTGCAACAGCGCGCTGGTATCTAATGTACACATTGGGTTTCCATGCGCCGCCCGGCGCATGGAAACCCGATGTTTACATTGGTTACCAGCTCCCGCTTGCTCATCGTTGGCCTCCTGCCTGTCACACGCAGCAATGCGCGCTTGCCAGCGGGAGACCAGCGATCAAAAAATGGTCCAGGACATACAGCGACGATCAGCGACACCCAGCAGGGGGGCTGATCGTCGCTGAATGTCACACTAAGCGAGATCGCTGGCTAGGTCACTGCTACGTCACAAAATCGGTGACGTTTCAGCGATCTCGCTAGCGATCTCGCTTAGTGTAAAAGGGCCTTAAGACCAAAATGTCAGTCTTAAGCCACATTCACATGTTCAGTACTTGGTCAGTAATTTACATAATAGCTGCAGTCAGAAATGCTGCAACTTCATTAACTCACCAAAAAGTATTTATGGTTTTTAGTGGTTTTGTCTTACACAACCCTATAAGGTGAGCACATATACCTCTCTTTTGGCTTTTTATATTTTGATAAGACAGTATTGTGCTTTTTTGCATTTTATTCACTATGGAGTTTTTTAGGTTCTCTCAATTAGCAATGATCATTGGTTCAAATATGCAGTTTGAAATAAAAACACAACATGTGCTACAATAAAATGCAACTTTATTTAGACATTTACTATATCTTTAAGTACCGTACATACTTCTATTACATGTTTTTATGATTAAAACAGCATTTCACAAACATCACAGTTTTCTCAAATTTTCATCAAAATTTAATTCATTCTTTAAGAAAATCATGACACCTTGTCTCTTAAAGGGAGCCCGTCAGTTGATACATTCTGCCCGATCTACCTGCAGCATATATCAGACTCTGACTCTGTAATTTCAGCCAGTTATGTTTTTCTTCAAAACGCTAAACCATGACATGGTACAACCAGCGTCTGATGTTTCGGGCAGCATATATCAGCTGTCAGGTTCCCTTTAAATCAAACCATTATGAATTATATAAAAGAAAACCAGTAGTGGTTCAGTAGATAGACATGAATGTTTCTGTTTCATCATTACTCCAAAAATTCAGCAGATGTATGCACTGTAACAAGTGTAGCCAAGATTACTATTAAATTACAAGTGTATCAATAGATAAAATTGTATTTTAAGTCAGTTTCTGCGATACAGATGTGATAAATTTTAATGTTATATAATATCAATCTTCAATAGTATAGAATAGCTTTTATTGCGCAGTATTTTGGTGTACAACATGCGCTACAATGCTAACTAATAAGCCATCATGGTCAGCACCGTGGCTCAATGATTAGCATTGTTTCCTTGCAGGGCTGGTCCCTAGTTTTGAATCCAAAGAAGAATAAGATCTACATGGAGTTTGTTTGTGCTCCCCACAGTTGCATGGATTTTCATGGAGTACTCCGGTTTCATTGCGCACACTAAAAATATATTAGGAGTTTAATTGGTTTCCTATCAAATAGACCCTATGGTGTGTTTGTAAAATAGGGAATGAAAAAATGAATATATAATATGATTTCCAATGTCAACATGAGTTGATTGAATGGTGATAATCTCTGTAAAGCGCTGTGGAATATGTTAGTGCCATATTGGAAAAATGAAACGCCAGTACTTGACTGTAAATGAGTTATTCCCATTATATTGCATTAAAGTCAACGCGGAAAAATAAGTTGTTCTGAATGTAACTCTCACATCGCAACATACGTGCTCTGTGCACACGGTTTTGTTATGTGTGAGTCCTTGAGCTTATTATTTTCTTATTATGCTCTTTTATAAATATTGTTAATTTAACAAAAAGTATCCACATGTGCAAAGAATATAACAGCATGTTAATTATGACTTCTATTTAAAGTGGCATATCTTGACTTGTGTTTCGGCTGTGTCTATAGGCACAGAGATATTTCTGAATTATATACAGATTATAACACGGACTGCTGTTCTTTACTCATTGAACGCAATGTAATGTGTTATAAAGATTAAGAATATCATAAAAGCAAAAAGGCTTCTGTTCAGGTTCACAATTAAACTATATTTGACTGTCTCCATGTCTACAATTTACTGATCTCTCTCTATATATACAGTACAGACCAAAAGTTTGGACACACCTTCTCATTTAAACATTTTTCTGTATTTTCATGACTATGAAAATTGTACATTCACACTGAAGGCATCAAAACTATGAATTAACACATGTGGAATTATACATTACACTTTACAGAAAAGTGTGAAACAACTGAAAATATGTCTTATATTCTAGGTTCTTCAAAGTAGTCACCTTTTGCTTTGATTACTGCTTTGCACACTCTTGGCATTCTCTTGATGAGCTTCAAGAGGTAGTCACCGGAAATCTTCTTCCAACAGTCTTGAAGACGTTCCCTGAGATGCTTAGCATTTGTTGGCCATTTTCCCTTCACTCTGCAGTCCAGCTCACCCCAAACCATCTCAATTGGGTTCAGGTCTGGTGACTGTGGAGGCCAGGTCATCTGGCGTAGCACCCCATCACTCTCCTTCTTGGTCAAATAGCCCTTACACAGCCTGGAGGTGTGTTTGGGGTCATTGCCCTGTTGGAAAATAAATGATGGTCCAACTAAACGCAAACCAGATGGAATAGCATGCTGCTGCAAGATGCTGTGGTAGCCATGCTGGTTCAGTATGCCTTCAATTTGAATAAATCCCCAACAGTGTCACCAGCAAAGCACCCCCACACCATCACACCTCCTCCTCCATGCTTCACGTGGGAACCAGACATGTATAGTCCATCCGTTCACCTTTTCTGCGTCGCACCAAGACACGGTGGTTGGAACCAAAGATCTCAAATTTTGACTCATCAGCCCAAAGCACAGATTTCCACTGGTCTAATGTCCATTCCTTGTTTTTTCTTCAGCCCAAACAAGTCTCTTCTGCTTGTTGCCTGTCCTTAGCAGTGGTTTCCTAGCAGCTATTTTACCATGAAGGCCTGCTGCACAAAGTCTCTTCTTAACAGTTGTTGTAGAGATGTGTCTGCTGCTAGAACTCTGTGTGGCATTGACCTGGTCTCTAATCTGAGCTGCTGTAAACCTGCGATCTCTGAGGCTGGTGACTCGGATAAACTTATCCTCAGAAGCAGAGGTGACTCTTGGTCTTCCTTTCCTGGGGCGGTCCTCATGTGAGCCAGTTTCTTTGTAGCGCTTGATGGTTTTTGCATCTGCACTTGGGGACACTTTCAAAGTTTTCCCAATTTTTCGGACTGACTGACCTTCATTTCTTAAAGTAATGATAGTCACTCGTTTTTCTTTACTTAGCTGCTTTTTTCTTGCCATAATACAAATTCTAACTGTCTATTCGGTAGGACTATCAGCTGTGTATCCACCAGACTTCTGCACAACACAACTGATGGTCCCAAACCCATTTATAAGGCCAGAAATCCCACTTATTAAACCTGACAGGGCACACCTGTGAGGTGAAAACCATTTCCGGTGACTACCTCTTGAAGCTCATCAAGAGAATGCCAAGAGTGTGCAAAGCAGTCATCAAAGCAAAAGGTGGCTACTTTGAAGAACCTAGAATATAAGACATAATTTCAGTTGTTACACACTTTTTTTGTTAAGTATATAATTCCACATGTGTTAATTGATAGTTTTGATGCCTTCAGTGTGAATTTTCAATTTTCATAGTCATGAAAATACAGAAAAATCTTTAAATGAGGTGTGTCCAAACTTTTGGTCTGTACTGTATATCAGTTTTAATTGTACTATTATATATATATATATATATATATATGTATTATATACAAGCAGAAGCAGAAGAACCGGGGCAAGGTGGGTGCAGAGCCTCCCTGTCAAAGACCAAACCATCCAGATAAGAAGTAACAAATAGAGGCAGCACACCAAGCAATGTGGAGTGTGGAGGATATAAAAAGGTGGTTTATTAGCCCACAAGTGGTAACATTTCGGTTCTGAGATGTGAGAAAGGTTCATACTTCAGAGTCGAAACGTTCCACTGCCATTATGGGCTAATAAACCACCGTTTTGCTTTTTCTTGCCTTATTGCTTGGTGTGCTACCTCCATTCATTACTTCTTATATGTATGCAATCAATTATATATATGCTTTCAATTGCAAAGTGTAGACCACATAGAAACAAAGAAACCCGAAGAATGACCATATTACTTTTCTAAACCGTTTCACGATTTCCGAAGCCTTAAGCGGTAAAAAAAAAGAAGTAGCAAAAGACAAAACATGTGCACAGCAATGCCATTTTTACATTACTGTGCATTATGTTCTCATGTATGTGCATATGTAATGTGGCGTTTATGCAGGTGTATTCCAGGCACAATCCTCCTAAAAAGATGTGTTGTGCACATACCCTAATGCTACGTTCCCACGATGAGCTTTTGGTGCTTTTTGATATTACAGAATTTCTGCACGATTTCTAAGCCTGTTATTTAAAGTTGGTTACTTTTTTATTGTCTTTTTGTGTGTGGTCTTTTTAACATGTGTTTTTGATGCTGTAGCTTTTGTCTCTGGTGTGTCATTCTTTAATTAAGGTTGGCTTTTTCAAAAAACTTTCTAGTATTTTAATTTTACTGAACTTTATTGACAGATCTAGGTGCAGATTACATGCGGTTTTGAAACATAGTAAAAACGCTTGTACGTTTCTTACCTGTGGATTTTCCGCATCTAATACAAGTCTATGGGGCAAATCTGCACAGAAAACGCAGTGTAGCAGCAACAGAAAATTACATGCTGCAGTTTGAAAAAAAACGCACAGCAGGTCAGTTTATGTAGCGTTAATAAGAAACACGGTGGGCAGGAGATTTCTAGAAATCCCATCCACTTTGCTGAAACTCTAATCATTGGCGTTTTTTCCTAAAACTTATCTTAGTGTTTTTTGCAGCTAAACAGCCGGAAAAAGACATTGTGTGCACATACCATTGCAGCGCTGGGGTTCTGGGTATGAATCTGGTCAGACACAACATCTGCGTGGAGCTTTCACCATGTTGGTGAGGGTTTCCTCTAAGTACTCCGGTTTTCCCACCACACTTGGGGAGGTGAAAACATATTTCTAGGTAAATATTACAACTATGAAATTAATTCTAATGCATTCCAGGCAAGAAAATTAGATTTTGTGAATGGGAAAAAAGGGTCCAAGCAAAAAAGGGGCCTTAATGCCTTGATGTTGAAAAAACGGCCTGCTGAATTTTACCCAATTTTGCAAACTAAAATTTTGATCATTTTCATCATTGTACAACAAAATACTGTAACTGCCTGCACAGTGTGTAAGGTGATTTATTACAAACTATGTCTGTCTGTAAAAGCACAAAATAGATTGTATATCTACAAAAACAAGTAATGCAATGTAAATTGTGACACATATTACATTTTTAATTAAGTTCTCTTTAAACTTTTTACTAGACAACAGTATATCGGTCACTCACACAGTGAGGGCTTAAAGCAGGTATTTGCTTCTCTGATGACTAGAGCAACGCTCAACAATATTCAAAACAATTTACAAGCGATTTACTATCTACATATAAAAGAATTGTCATTATAGACATAAACGCATTGTTATATAGTTTCAGACCCATTGCATTTCTAATTATAATAAAGTCTTTTCATCAGGTCCACAAATAAAGCGAATATACGAGTCTACTGTAATTGATAAAGCTATAGATTGAATCAATGGGCATAGTCTTTCACAATCTATAATACTGCCATCTAGGGTTGAGCATTACGATACCGAAACCCGGTTCCGATACCTGAAATCCAATGTAAGTCTATGGGAACAAAATATCGGAATATTTTTACTTCCGATATTTTGTTCCCATAGACTTACATTGGATTTCAGGTATCGGAACCGGGTTTCGGTATCGGAATGCTCAACCCTACTGCCATCACAAAGGCAAATTAAAATACAAAGGGGTTCACATTCCTCATTTTTGGTTCATCCTGTTCATAGCTTCGTATCTTTACTAAAAAAGTGCATTGTCCAGAGACTAGAAAGAAAGTGTTGACATAGGACACTTTTTACATCTAAACAGAACAATTTCCTTGGAGTGCCATTTTATTCCTATATTTTCTTCTATTCCTATATTTTGCTTGACTTCTATATATGGGATGGGACCCTCATTCATTAGCACATAACCCAAACTATATGGCCCAATAAAATAAAATACACAGCACGTTATCTCATGACTATAGTAAGTAAGCAGTGGTGAATATAGACAATGCACTGATCAAGCCAAATAATGAAAGCATATGGTGCCCAATTCATCACGGAATTTTTGCCAGTTTTCCTTTAAATTCGGAAACAATATATAATATGGTGCTGTTTCAGCGGTGTCGGCAATCGTTCTCTCGGGGCTCATGTGAGGTTGTTATTTCGTGCGAGACCTGTGCCCAACCAGTGCCAGCTTCACTGTCCCCATGTTTGGACAAGTCAAACATCAACAGGAAGTCATGGTCGTGGCTGCTCTCTGACTTCCTGTTGATGTTTCATTTGTTCAAGGGCGGGGACAGTAACAACCTCACATAAGCCCTGGGGAAACAAGTGGAGACAACGCTGGAACGGTGCCGACACCGAAGGTGAGTATAAGTGTTTTTTTTTTAATGGTGGGCAAACAATCAGATTGTCCAAGTAGTGGACAGCCCCTTTAAGACTGGCGTGCAAAACTCCAGTCTTATTGAATCAAGCACTCAACCAGTAATATTCTTAGTATAAAACCTGTTGAGGTGGTGCATGATGCTGATATTTAAAGAACACCATATAGAGACCCACTAAGCTATACATTGCACAGAATTAAGAGTAACATGGTCAATCAGTTTTGCAAGAGTGCTTTTTATAAAGGTTATCCTACCAATAACATGTATTATCTATCTATATGATAGGTGATAAATGTATGATCAGTGAGGGTCTAACCACAAAAACCCCAACTGGTCATGTGAATTGCAGGATAGAATGAACATAGGTGATATCTATTCACACATGCCCACTACCACTCTGTCAACAGAAGGTCAGGAGATCTTTGTTCAAGTGATGTGATTGATGCTGATCCCAGTGATCACCTTTTCTAAGGTGATAATGAGGCTAGAGAGTCTTATAGACTTACATTGAGAGACAAACTACCGCACCACACATTGACCCAGCGGGTTACAAATGCAGTCACATGGTGTCGCAATGGACTGAAGCGCCGCTGAAAAAGTAAGAAGATGGCTACCAGTGAGTATGTTACCACCTTCATGACACTTACACACATGATACCTAACAAAGAGACAAATAAAAAAAATCACTCAAGTGGTAAGTTCTGGGATAATCCTTTTAACGAACACCAAAAAGCAGTTAACAGAGACATCTCAGCAAATTGTTTTTTCAATCTCTTCTAATTATGTATGCAATAGTGTACATTAAAATACTTACAGGGTCTATGGTTTTTGTGTGTTCTGGAAGTCGTTTTCTCCATGTAAATATATGGAGCTTTGTTCTCAGTCAAATAGACTTACACTAATAAATAAATTAATAAGTTAATTAATTAATAAAAGCTGCACCACCCAGAAGAGGACCAGAGTGTGCTGTAACTTGAAGAAATGGCGATTGTTATGCATTTTATGTATTTTAATACAGCTACAGTACATTACATTAATTAGTGAGGATTAAGGGAAAATTTGCAGAGGAATCTTTATTGAGTTAACAGTGTCATGTCGCCAAATGGTGTTAACATACATAATACGGGGTCAATCTGTAGGTTAATAGCATTCTAAAGCCATGCAGCCTCCACACTGAAAGCCTGGTTACTGGGAGGAAATTAACTTTATAACTCCTGGCAGCCTCTGGCTTACAGTCACAGGGGTGCAGCCAGCGCGGCTTCACTTACTGCTCAGTACATAGTAAATGGCAACTGTAAGGACACCCCAGCATTGACTAACAGCCAGCTCAGCAGGACACCAGTGCCAGGACATAGTTATAGTTGTTGTTCACTGTGTACTAAGCATTGACTGTAGCCGTGCCGGCTGTGCTTCTATGACTGAAAACCGAAGGCTGCCAGGAGGAATAAAGTTACTGTATTTTTCGGACGATAAGACACACCGGACCTAAAGACACACTCCAAATGTTCAGGAGCAAAATAGGGAATAAAAATGAATGCGTCAAATGGGGATCCGTTTTGCAGTACAAATTCAGCTTACCTGAAAGGGAGGGTATGGTGGCAATGGTGGATCGGGGTTACAGGAGATGTTCGGAGGTGCAACACTGCCGGTTGATGCTGCAAATCCCATTCCAAGCTGATAAAAGGGGGGGGAGGTTCGGTGGTGATCGGTGGTACTCAGTGGTGTTGGGGCTCTGCCGACATTTTGTGATAGCCTAGAACCCCCCCACTTCCAGGGTTTCTGTTGTGAATGGGCTTGAGATGTGTTCTGAGCAGAGGCTCCCTCTGGTGGTTACAAGCGGTACTGGTCTGTCCAGTGAAGATTGTGAGGATTGGGAATCAGGTGTTACTGACTGGTCTTATATAAGGGAGTCGCCTTCCCATCAGGGTTGCCGGTGATCAATTGTTCTGGTCTTAATCCTTGTTTCCTGTTTCCCTTATAGCCTGCTGTGTCGTGTCTGCATCTCCTGCTAACAGATAAGACATTTTCTTCTTTTTGTTTTTGTGCTTGATTTTTGCATTTTGTCCTGCACTTCTGTGGGGGCCTTCAGGGTCCCCTCCGGGGGCTTTTGCCCTCTCAGTTTAGTTCAGCCACTGATGTTTGTACTTTTGCTTTTCCAGTTTTTTCAGTGGCTGCTGTTTTGATTTTGTTACACCAGAGAACTAATTTAGGTGGTAGAGGTCGTGTGATCTCAGGTGTTTTTGAAATTAGTAGAGTTGGTGCTTTTCAGGGTTTTCTGGGATTGCAGTAAGTACCCTTCCTATCCTTTTCTATTTAGTTAGTTTGGGCCCCAACGTTTGCTCATACTATTTTCTGTCTGTGTCAGTATTTCTTCTTGTCTAACCGCCATTACATGTTTGGGGGCTTTCTATTATCTTTGGGGTTCTGCTCCGGGGCAGATAGCTTTCCTATTTCTATCTTTAGGTGTAGTTAGTTTCTCAGGCTGTGACGAGGCGTCTAGGACCAACATAGGAACGCTCCACGGCTGCCTCTAGTTGTGGTGGTTAGTCAGGGTACTGCAATCTCATAGATTCCAACTGCTCTGGTGTATTGCCTTTTTTACCTGCACTCCTCAGTTACCGAAACATAACAGTATCACCGGCCAAAATTTAAAATTGTATGGTACTCACAGAAGGGAAAAATATTGTGAAAGAAAAAACGATTGTCAGAGTTGTCAGAGATATTTTTCTGTTGCATTTTTTTTTTTTTTTCCTCTGTATCTCTGGGTGCTGGGGAGGATTTTTTCTCTCAATGGAGTTTGCACAGTTGTCTGGCCGTGTGGATCAGCTTGCCACTGAGGTTCAGAGTATTGCTGCATATCTTGCTAGGTTGCCTGTTGTGGAACCTAGGATTCCCATGCCAGATTTGTTTTTAGGGGATCGAGCTAAGCTTCAGAATTTCAAAAATAATTGTAAATTGTTTTTTGCCTTAAAATCTAAGTCCTCAGGGAACGCAGCGCAGCAGGTTCAAATTGTCATCTCTCTCCTGCGCGGCGATCCTCAGGATTGGGCTTTTTCCCTGACACCTGGGGATCCTGTTTTAAGTGATGTTGATGCATTTTTTCAGGCTTTGGGGTTATTGTACGATGAGCCTAATGTCACTGATCAAGCTGAAAAAGCTTTGTTGGCATTAAATCAGGGGCTTGATGACGCTGAGTTATACTGTCAGAGATTCCGTAGGTGGGCAGTCCTGACCAAGTGGAATGACGACGCTTTGGCGGCCCTTTTTCGGAAGGGTCTGTCAGATAATGTAAAGGATGTTATGGTGGGATTCCCTGTCCCCTCTGGTCTCAATGATTCTATGTCATTAGCGATTCAAATTGACAGACGTTTGCGTGAGCGGAGAAGTATGCGTGGAATAGTGTTGCCTTGTGAACCTGCTTCTGAATCCATGCAGTGTGATAGAGTGGTGTCTGGGGCACAGCGTCATGAGTTTCGAAAGCGCAATGGGTTATGTTTCTACTGTGGTGATGCCTCTCATGCTATTTCAGTCTGCCCTAAGCGGGGAAGACGTTTTGCACGCTCAGTTGTCTTGGGTAGTGTTCAGACTAAGTTTTTATTAACTGTCACTCTGATATGCTCTCTGTCCTCATTTTCTGCTCAGGCTTTCGTTGATTCTGGAGCAGCTATTAACCTGATGGATTATGATTTTGCTAAACGTTGTGGAGCGTATGCAACAGATTTGGGACCAGGTAGTGGAGAGGTTGTCCCTCTCTCAGGAGAGGGCCCAGCGGTTTGCTAACCGGCATAGGACTGATGGTCCTCGGTTTAAAGTAGGGGACTTGGTCTGGTTGTCCTCAAAAAAATATTCCTATGAGAGTAGCATCTCCTAAATTTAAGCCTAGGTTCATTGGACCTTATAAGATCATGGAGATTCTTAATCCTGTTTCTTTTCGTTTGCTTCTTCCAGGGACATTTAAGATCCATAACGTGTTCCACAAGTCCTTGTTGAAGAGGTTTGTTGAGCCAGTGGTTCCTGCTGCTGTGCCTCCTGACCCTGTTTTGGTTGAGGGAAATCTGGAGTATGTGGTTGAGAAAATATTAGATGCTCGTTTTCTAGACGGAAACTCCAGTATTTGGTTAAGTGGAGAGGTTATGGTCAGGAAGACAATTCTTGGGTGTTTGCTTCGGACATCCATGCTAGGAGACTCATCCGTGCGTATCATAGAACTCATCCTGACCGACCTGGTTGCTCAAATGAGGGTTCGGTGACCCTCCTCAAGGGGGGGGTACTGTTGTGAATGGGCTTGAGATGTGTTCTGAGCAGAGGCTCCCTCTGGTGGTTACAAGCGGTACTGGTCTGTCCAGTGAAGATTGTGAGGATTGGGAATCAGGTGTTACTGACTGGTCTTATATAAGGGAGTCGCCTTCCCATCAGGGTTGCCGGTGATCAATTGTTCTGGTCTCAATCCTTGTTTCCTGTTTCCCTTGTAGCCTGCTGTGTCGTGTCTGCATCTCCTGCTAACAGATAAGACATTTTCTTCTTTTTGTTTTTGTGCTTGATTTTTGCATTTTGTCCTGCACTTCTGTGGGGGCCTTCAGGGTCCCCTCCGGGGGCTTTTGCCCTCTCAGTTTAGTTCAGCCACTGATGTTTGTACTTTTGCTTTTCCAGTTTTTTCAGTGGCTGCTGTTTTGATTTTGTTACACCAGAGAACTAATTTAGGTGGTAGAGGTCGTGTGATCTCAGGTGTTTTTGAAATTAGTAGAGTTGGTGCTTTTCAGGGTTTTCTGGGATTGCAGTAAGTACCCTTCCTATCCTTTTCTATTTAGTTAGTTTGGGCCCCAACGTTTGCTCATACTATTTTCTGTCTGTGTCAGTATTTCTTCTTGTCTAACCGCCATTACATGTTTGGGGCTTTCTATTATCTTTGGGGTTCTGCTCCGGGGCAGATAGCTTTCCTATTTCTATCTTTAGGTGTAGTTAGTTTCTCAGGCTGTGACGAGGCGTCTAAGACCAACGTAGGAACGCTCCACGGCTGCCTCTAGTTGTGGTGGTTAGTCAGGGTACTGCAATCTCATAGATTCCAACTGCTCTGGTGTATTGCCTTTTTTACCTGCACTCCTCAGTTACCGAAACATAACAGTTTCAATGCGGTGGACTCCAGGACCAGGACTCCTACCAGCCTGGGACTCACAGCATCACCCAGCAGCATTGCACCACCAAACACCCTCTCTTCCCAGCCTGGGACCTGCAGTATCGCTACATTCAGACTATAAGAAGCCCCCCCAAATTTGGGGGAATTTGTATTTTATAGTAATAATATGGTATTTTTCTTCAGGCAGTTGGGCCGCATGGCTTTAGAGCGCTATAACCTGAAGATTAACCCCATAACTTTTTTGACGTGACAGGTTCCCTTTAACTTCTCCCTATATTGCACCATCACCTTTTATCCAGAAGACGTTTACTTCAATGTACCGCTGTCATTTCAAAAGCTTTTAAGTACATTCTCTTTGTATCCTACACATAAATATAAATATTCGCACTAGTATAATACTGTGATATCCATCTATAGGCTTTTAGCCACTTACAGACAAATAACTTTGGAACTTGTACTATTTGGTTCAATAAAAATCGGAACCACTTATGTCGGACAGCATCCAGTGTGGAGCATCTTGTAAAAGAACGATATCACATAACTTGGTGTGACCTGTTTTGTTTGGCCAGTTATGCCGATTAGCAGATGACCAAGCAAAAAACGTGCGTTCTAACAATAGCCAAAAATAGCAGCAATCTGATCTGTTCTATTAATTGTGCTCATAAAACACATACTCCATTAAGCCTACACAGCTAAGGAATTGCACTAAGTCTAAGCACTAATATGCTTTACATAAAGAACTATACAGAAACTGTGCATGGCTAAGCTCGAAAGTGGTAAGCCTAAAGACCCCATGTAATACTAATAAAATGAAAACTGACAAGTCAGATCTCAATCAGAAGAATAATAATGCTAATCATACAAGTATGTATCATAAATCAATAAACAATATATTACATAAAAATAGAACAATAAATAGTTACATATTGTAGATACTGCAGAGCAATAAATAAATAAATATGCATTTAATTATTAGAAATACAAAAATCTTCCTCTCTACAGATGACAATCAACTTTGTATACAGTAGATGATCAAAGTTGGCCTGTAGCGACATAATCAATAAGATTATGTCTTGATTTAATAAATACATATGTCTAATAAATAGAAACAAAAAAAACATTTAATCTTTAATGGAATTCTCCATATAAAACAGATCTACTGTGCTCTGCTAAGTGGAGAACATTAGGGGATGGCACATGACTGAGAAATTCAAAGAATATTGAAGGTAAGTAGTGGATCTGTATATCTGGAGTGTTCCGTTAATATCATTTTCCTTCATTGCACAGTGTTTTTTTATTTTGTTATATACACAATGTAAATAGAGAAATTAAATATATAAATAATACCCGCGTGTGATCACCAAGGTCAATTTTACAAATTTTGACCTACCTTTGTGTGACATTATGTAAGCCTTTCACCATAATTCCCTTACTTTTATAGGATCTTTTTAAAGGATTTACTTCCTTTAACAAAAGTAATTATAGAGTCCATTACACCTCCGATATGACAATACAGCCTTATCGAACAAGAACTTAAATTTCATAAGACTTATAAATAATAGGGGTTTTTTTTACTTAGAATCATAAACCTACAGAGTATTTCTTCAAGTTTCTTAATAAAATGTTCATTCAGATTTGACACTTTGAATATACATGACATTTATATAAGTTGATTAGTTTTTGTAAAACATTCCATTGCCCAATATATGGGTTTGAGTTCTTATAATAAGTGTACAATGCCTGGTGCACATTTCTCAAAAAGCAAGCTCTGACCATACATTAAATCAGCAATGAATGCTGGAAGATTTCAGCTCCTGCATAATTCTGATTGCAGCTCAGGAGGACCACAATCCAGGCTGTAAATGAGGCTAAGTGAAAGACAAAATATACAATGTATTTACAAAGTGACCAAACTTTTTTTTTTATGTACGCTTGTAAAAAGCGAACATCAAATTATATAAACGTGAACATTCGCTATGAGCCGTAACTTTTGACAAGTAAATGATCTCTTCAACGATCTGACGCCGATATGTTAATGATATATTTGGTATTCAGAATATTTCATAGATTTTGACCCTTGTTACTCTCTTTGGTTTAAATAAACTGCTGCACGTGTAACGTGGTGACAGAGAAGTACCAATAGCACATGCCACTAATGAGGACTGGCCTCTTTTAGCTTCACAGCGCTGTTTGTAGCATTTTGTAGCTTCACAAGTTGATGACAAACACAATTGTCAACCTACATATTATTGACCTTACTCAGATTACTAAACTAAAAATTTGCCCTTGTGTTGCTAACAGAGGGCACTTTATTCTCTTGTATATACCCATGCAAAGAAAAATAATATCTGCTGCCAAAAAAGCAGTATCTTCTTCCATCCAATACAAGGCATGGCTGTACCATGTTGGCGCCTCAATAATGTTAAACCTTTCCAAAGCATGTTTTGTAAGAATATAAGAACTTAACACATCACGGTAAGTTCCGGAGATACATATATAGTGCATTCTCCGCCATGGTTTCAAAGTAGTAAATGATTAGCAACCTTTCGACAATGTTCTTGAGGCTGCTAATTGCCCCATCAATAAACACAAGACATCTTGTTAGGTCACTTAGTAAGTTCTGCATGTTCAATCATAGAATAAATATATATTTCTATAAATGAGCTTATGTGTGCATTCACTCTAGAGGTAGAGGTGCTCCATGGATATACCTAGGTAGACATAGATTACCTATAGATGATATAGCATGTAGAAAGCACGTATGATCTCCTTGATCATGAACCTGAACCTTCATGTTCTCAGGCACCATCCTCTGGTCGCCCATGCTCGCTCTCGGTCTCAGTAACCCGAATCTATCATTTGTCCATGCTTTCACATTCCTTACAGCCTGCTACACCAATAAAAAAAGCCTGCAAATGTAGGGCAGCAATTCATTTATATTGTAGAGAAAACTGTGATTACTGCTAACGACCAAGCATTTTACTGCTTGAATAATTTATCCAGCATAAGCTGAACGGATCTGTTTTCTTTGCAGAAAAGGTCTGAAGCATTTTGTACAGCAGGTGCTGTCTGGAGAGAGAAAGAGCTTGTAAGATTGTTCTAATGCTTGGGTTTCGACAGCTTCCTCTAGCCAAGAATCTCTTCAAAGTTTACAAGTTGTTTAATCTGTTCAGTGTGCATCGAATGTCTCCGGAGAAGCATTTTCTTGCTTTTTGACTCTTTTGGGAAGAGTGGAGCAGAGGGAACAAGGGGCTTTGTCCCTGGGAAAATAACATTAGATACTTTATTATGGCAACTGATGTCTGGAATAGGTGGATGGGGGTTCACATTCAGAGGTGGAAGAAAGCCTGGTCTAGTTTGGCTTATGTGATCTAAAAGTAAAGCCCCAGATCCACGTCTCTCAAGAAGGGCATGGTTCCTTCTACTTAATGCTGTGACAGACACATTTTCTAGAGACTCTCTAGAACCCGTCAGTAAGGATGGGGGAGAAAACATCTTCTTTTTTTCCAAAAGAGATTTACTGTCCTCTGTTGTAGCCAGACCATGATTTCTTGTCAGTTGTGAGTCAGAGCTATAATGGTTTGCACCTAAATTTCTTCTTTGAACGATACTCCTTAGGCTCGAAACAGTCATTGTGTGCACTGAATCAGGGTCTTGGTCAACAGGCATTTCTAATTTGCTTGGTGGTCCTTCAGAGTAAAGTGTTTGTGAATGTATTTCATCGTATGAGAGTTTTCTTGGACCAGATGAGTCGAGTGCTTTTAGAAGATGAGCAGTATCCTTCACATCAATGCTCTGATGTCGAGTGAAATAACGCTTTGAATGTACTAAGCCATGTATTTTAAAGGAGAGCTCTTCCTCAGGGGTTATATCTTGCAGCTCCTCTTGAAGAGAAGACACTTTGTGCTGGTGGAGAAGGGATGGAGGAATCTTCAACCAAGGCTCAGAGTGCAGTCTCTGAAGAAGAGGCAACTTTGCTCCAATATGCATTATATGAGTCTTTTTGGTTGGGGAACCTGGCTCAGAAGAACCTTTTAAATCATTAGAAATATCGGCCTCTTTAAAGTTAAATAGTTCCTTTTCTGCTTCAAAAGCATTTGATATTGGTGTGGGGGAAGTCTTTAGCTCAATTTCAGAAGGAGATGTACATGGAGAAGGAGAATTATGATCAATTCCTGGAGAAGGTGGGACGTTTAGATACTGCCTTGTAGTCTGTCTGCCTGATGGGGACTTATCAGTTGTAATGATTATTACTTCTTTTCCCTTGGCTTTGCAAGCATTCAGTAAAATTCTTAGCGTTTCCTTGTCCTCTGAATTGACTGCATACACAAGGGCAGAAAATCCAGTGTGGTCTTGCAGACTTGGGTCAGCCCCACTCTCTAAAAGCATAGATACAACTTCTGAGCCAGCATTCTCCAAGCAAGCATGCATTAAAGCGGTTTTACCAAATTTATCTTGAATATTAGGATCTGCATTGTTTTCTAAAAGATATTTAATCATTTTAACTTTGCTAACACTTTGGTGGTCAACATGCTTTGTTTTACAAGCAATCATCAGGGGCGTCTCCCCACGGTCATTACTTTCATTGATATATGCTCCACCTTCCAAGAGAAGTCGCGTAAGACGTAGTCTACTTTGGTATACGGCTTTAATGAGAGAGTTGCCTTCAATTGTAACATCAACGCCTTCATCCATTGTTATTAGTATCTCTTCAGTGTCCCCAACTGCAGAAAGATCATAAATATGATGTTATTACACTAGGTAACAATAATTGTGCCGAGTATAATCTCATTAGCTTGTCACATTGCATATAAAATTCCTTAGACTATAACTTAAAAAATTAAGACCGCAAATGTAACCATTGACAGGAGAAAAAAACAATTATCCCCCACCATCTGTTCCCCCATAGCTTTTCATTTGGTCCACCACATAAGAATGGTGTGAGCAGGCAGGTGCTAGTGAGGTCACCACCTTTACTTTCTTGTTCGTTATTCCTTACATTATGGCAATGTCGATTAAAGGCATTAGCATGGTCAAAAACTATTTCCCTACATATTGACATTACAGAATCCTAGTGGCATTGCACTTGACTCTAATCCTAATAAATAAAAAAAATCACATCATTTTAAAATCAGTTTCACACATTCAACATCGCCCGGTCAAAGTCTTGACCATGATGACTCGACCAGTCGTAGCTCTTCTGACCTGAACTCAACAGCCTCTTAGGCTTATATTGCATGGGGCTGTTGAGTTTGGCTCAGGAGACCCATGACAGGACTATCTCAGTACGTACTTGGATCGTAAATGTCGGACATGTAACCAGGTCTAAGGTGGATTTTATATAGTGGATTTATATCTTGTGGTACTTCCACCAATGATGAGAATGGTGGGTTAGTGATCCCCATTTCACCAGATGAGCTGGCTTCAATAAACAGCCAGTTGCTCTGCAGTCAATGAAGTCTGGAATACATGGACATAATCAAATACTGGGTTTCTTTAGTTGAGATATCTCTCCAGACTTTTATTGTATGTATCTTAAATTGCTACCTGCTTCTTCAGTTTTGTCAACAGTATGTGAAAAGCATGTTCAATCTCGTTGACAGATCTGGTTACTTTAAAGGGAATCTGTCAGCAGGTTTTTGCTACCTCATCTGAGAGCATCAATATGTAGGCAAAGAGAAGCTAAATCCAATGATATATCACTTAGATTACTTGGTACAGCCACTCTGACACAATGAGAGCTTAGATTTAGCAATGAAGCAGAGCTGAGGAAGCTAACCCCGCCCCACACACCAGGCTCTCCATGTACAAAGTCCATAGACAGTGAGCTGCCTATCACAGGAGGGGAGTGGGACCTAGGCTCCCGTGACCAGCTAGTCACAGCAATGATAAGCTATGGTGCTAAAACAATCATTGTAAGTAAATAGAACCTTGGAGTTTGATAAGAAAGTCATCGCTGAAATCTGTTTTAACCCTTACAGCATGTAGTCTTAATATTACATAGCCAAAAACCTGCTGACAGATTCCCTTTAAACAGGTTTTCCTCTCTAATGATACTGAAGACCTATCTTCGGGATAAATCAGCAAGTCCAATACCAAACATCCGCGCTGATTAGCTGTTAACAACTCTGGTGGTGGTTGGCTGTAAACAGTCAATGGAGCTGAGCAGCAAGGACAAATTCACCACGTAGTGGCCGATGTTGACAGCTGATCGATGTAGGTTTCCACTGTGCCCCTCTCTACCATCTGGTAATTGATGACTTATAAATGTACCTTGTAGCGCAGCGGTAGCACACTTATGCAGTGAGAAGGCAGTAACCCAACAAAGTTCCAACACAAAGTCTCTTTAATGCGGTTATTTCACAGCATTAATGTCCAATTCACACAAGTGCACAGCAGTAATCTCCAACTCACAGCACTACATAGTACCCAGTATCCTCTGGATCGCAGCCGAGCACATATCCTCGGGATTACACAGTTACTAAACACGTGCCTTGATGACCGGTTGCCGTAGGAGACTGCACCGCCGTGTTAATGTCGCTTTACTGACAGCTTTCCACAGTACACGATATCCTTTAGTTTACAGTCACTAAACACGCTAGTCCTCCTTCAGGCACAGGACCGTCTACCTCCGGTTCACCACCGGGCACAAGACAGTCCACCTCCGAGACAAGTTGCCGTGGGCGACTGCACTGCTGTGTACGCTGTGGGTGCCGGGCTCCGGAGCTGCCTTTGCTGCTTGGCTCAGGTGACCTGTGTTGTCTCACACAGAAAGCTCTGCAGAGCCGACTGCTCTATACTCCTCCAAACACCAGACTGACACTGACACTGGACCTGACACACCATACCCTTTACTGCAGGGATTGTAACTGGGATCTGTGGCCTTCAGCCACATGGAAAAACCGGCCAGGAATGAAACGGACTGCACGAATACAAAAACCCCAGAGTAGGTTTTCCCTAAATCTGCCTTGGACATTAGCATGCCCAAGACTAACACTTATTTTTAGCCTGCATTGCAATCACAGCTATGCCTGTGACTGCAATGCACTCTCATGGTCTCCATACGCCTCCGTGCGCATCCTGGGGAGAACACACAGCGACCCCTACCTGTGACACCGGTCACTGCCTCAACCTTTATTTTATTTTTGATAGGAAATCATACACTGCAGTGCTTACTGTCTAAAATAGTCTCTAAGTCATGTAATCCCCATATATCTATTTCAGAAAACGGTTTCTTGCGCTAACCAAATATCTTAATATTTACTAATCCATACCTCCTTTGGCTTTTATCTTGGGTGTCTATTCATTTCTTTTGCAGATTGTACATGAACATGGGAGGCTATAATACAAATGTGCATGGTATCATATATATAGCACAATCCAATATAAAGGCTATATATTAGCATATGCACCCTCTGGTGAAGGAAGCAGGATTTCTGCCCATGCATCCTACTCGCTTTTCACCATCTGAATCAGCCGCCAAAAATAAATATTGTTTTCCACGAAATTCTGTGAAATCTGCTGCCTGAATGTTTTAATAACACAAAGTCTTGCAAATAGTGAGACACCTGAAGTAAAACAACAGTTGTTAAAGTCACGAATTAAAATTTCTTTCTTGGAATTTTCCATAGTTAAATCATAAGGCAATCATTTACCATGACAGTGCTATATGGAGGGAGGTGAGGGGGCAGGAGTATACCCTGAACTCTCCAAATCTCTATACTAGTAATAAAAAGGCAGAATTACAGGTATAGAAAAGTACAATGATACTATTCTGTGCACTAACAGGAATTAGTGAGATTGAGCATAGCGCCTGGAGCTAACCCCATCCTCGTTTATTTGCCTGTTGTTTTAAAGGAGTTCATGAGAGTTGAAAAATGAAAAATTGGTTTTATTTCCATAAACGGCTCCTCTCATTGTCTATGGGCTACTTGTAGTATTGGAGCTCATTGCCATGACAGGAATAACCCAGAGACAGCCATATGGACAGAGTGACGTTCATTCTGGTAATAAAACAGTCCTTATTTTAATTTTGCACAACCCCATTAAAGGAGTTGTCCGGTCCAAATCAATAAGTCTCCAGTCACTCTGTGTGACCGCAGACTTATGAATTGCGCACTGTGTGCTGCAGGGATTCGCTGTTGTTTGACCGGAGGGTATGAACTAGGGAAACATAGCAAAGAGGATTTTTCAGCAGCTTTTGCTTTCTAATCTGAGAGCAGCATAATATAGGGCAAGAGAGCCTGATTGCAATGATTCATCACTTACTGAACTGCTTGTAGTTTTGATCGAATCCTTCCTTTCTCTGTTGCAGATGTAGCAGGGGTCAGAATGCTGAGCTCTGTATAACCCGCCCCCAACACTGATTGGCAGCTTTCTGTGTACAGTGTATATTATCAGCAAGCTGCCAATCAGCGGTGGGGCGGGGCTACACAGATTAGCTGGACTGATGTGCATGAGAGACTTAGTCAGGCAGTGAAAATCTGATGATAAAACACAATTAGCATTGAAACTACTGCACACAGCATAGTAAGTGACACATCGCTGGAATCAGGCTTTCTTGCCCTATAATATGCTGCTCTCAGATTAAATAGCAAAAACCTGCTAACAGATTCCCTTTAAAAACAGTCTTAGAAAGATAGGTGGATAGCATAAAACCGCCTAGGAGGAGCCTAAACTATCAATCAAAATGTTAGAAAAACTACGACAGTTTTAAACTTTTTTCCATGAGTTATGTCAGGTATGGTCCATCCCCAATCATTTTTACGCATGAACTACTATGCCATACTAAACATCGTCATTGCAAAGCAGCCAGAGAGCACAAGTTAAATGACTGTGTGTGTGAATAAAGAGTAACTGGGGAACAACCAGGTAGCATGGATAGTTGCTGTCATTAGAACAACAAATTAGATACAATGTATGATGAATATAATTAATATCTTATGATATGACAGCTATTTCCTCCTAGGCTGTAAATAAAATAGTGGAATTACACTAGTGTAAGAACGTAGATGAAATAAGATCCTTAACATGTTAGTAACACTTAGAATAATTCCACAATTAGTTGCACATTAACGTCCATAGAACATACATACATATCATTAAGTACATTGATAGATGCAAATTAATTAATAATTCTAATTAGCTCGCACCGAAAGGTTCCGGGAAATATCGTATTTGCTTCAATAATGAATGTCCAGAACATATCCCAAAAAATCATACAAAGTATACGGATTTGTATCACACAATGACATAGTTACTAACAGTCCTGATATTTTGTACTAACAAAGAACATTTTGAGGATGTTCTTAAACAAAATTGAAAAGGGCTTACAATATGCTGGAATATGGGTTCCAAATTTTGTCATGTATGTGTGTAGCCCTGGTACACAATACCAGGAGGATGAGTGGAGAGGTAACAGTTAAGGTCTCTTCATGACATCACGTACACTTCTGACACACCCAGCAGGGGTGTGGAAGGGAGTGATTTTAGTCAGTCAGTTTCCTGTCCTTGGACAGAGTAGACGTGTCCAGTTTTAGCCTGTCGGCAGTTCAGAAAGTGGAGGCTGGTACAGGTGGTCTAATTCACCTTAGCCTAGTCAGAGCTGTGCCCCACTGGAAGAAAGACTGAACTATCTATTAAGAGTCGAGCAAATCGAAGGGCAAAGTGGAAGGAAGATTATTGGAAAAGTGCTTTTGGCTTGGAAAAGTCCTGCACATTGCTACCGGTCACTGGGGACCGAAGGATCACTATTAGCTACAAGCATAGTGGTAAGAAAACCAGGGATTTACCGGACCCTAGGTCGCGGCAAACAGCCCCATATAGTCAGTACGTAACTGGAGTCAGGTGGAATAGGGACTTTGAGTCAAGCGCAGACAAAAGCAAGAACCTAGTTTCATCAATTGGAAGACTTCACCACAAATCTGACTGGGCAGATCAGCTTTGGAATAGCTGAAATTATTGAGGGAACTACGCTGCAAGCTGGTCGTACTCATCGTTATTGGACAGTAAAGGAGGCCCCTAACTTGCTTAGCTGTTGCCTCAAAGCTCATCCTCCATCAACCCCATCAGCCTCCCTGGGACCTGCCTTACCATCTTGCAAGTAAAGGTATGGAAAGACGCTGCCCGTGTGAGACTGAGTTATTGATTTGCATGCCCGCACAATCCCTACCTAACTACTGACCTGAGGGAAGAGTCCCACCTGTAGGGGACCCGACATCTAGCTGCATCACCATCCCCTCAGAGATCTATAGCAGCGCTGGTACAAATTACCAGAATACTACAGGTGGCGTCACGAACTGTATATAAATCTATCCCCTGTAAATATTCCCCCAACATACGCCAGACCGCCAGGGCCACAGACCGAGCCACAGCTACCTGTGACAATCCCCATAGACTTCTACGGGCTCGGCTCTGAGTACCCCATTGCCCTGGTAACCCACAATTGTGGTGGCGGGTCGACACAAAACTTTGGCGTCACGAACAGGATCCGAAACTTGCAGCATTGCGAGCCCTGTGTGCCTGTGGAGTGTTTTGGTGAAAAAGACTGTTGCTGTTGTTTGGCGCCAAATACCGCCATATTTGCCGCCAGATTCGCGCCCTCAGGCGCTGGAGAAGAAGGTGGGCGTACCTGAAAGAGCGCGCAAAGTCTTGGACACGCCCTGGCTCTGACTCATCGGCAGGTCCTGCAACAGGAAGTGAACGCTCTGACATCAGAGCGCCTGCGACGAAGGTCCTGTTCCACTGCGGTGCCTGTGAAATAGCAGCGTCTGAAACTGGTAGGCTCCGTTTAACCAAGGGGGCGCTAAGATGTCACAACAACCGGCTGACAGTGCGGCCCCGGCCGGAGGCCCCAATCCCGCACCGTCTGGTATTGTAGCGCCAGATGGGGGCGCAGGCCCTGCACCCAGTCCGGTAGTCCCGATCATGCCACTAACGCTTCCATATATGCCTGGGGCGAAATGGCTTCCCCAATACAGCGGTGGGCCAGGCACATTAGCAGGCTTCAAGCGGAAGTTATGCAGCATCCTAGAAATGTACTCCATGCCTGAGAGACAAAAAGCTGCTGTGCTAATAGGGCAGCTAACTGGCGCTGCTGAGAGGGAAGTGGAGACTTGGGATACCGTTGATCAGGAGTCGGTACCTGCGATCTTCCTTAAGCTGCATGCCATATTTGAAGACCGCACAGAAACGGATCTCCGGATGGCCTTCTATCACTGTTCACAACAGCCAGGTGACAGCATCCGGGACTATGCTTGCCGACTACAGGGAGCCCTGAGAGCCCTCAAGCAAATTAACAATTTAAATGCTATCGACGAGAATAGAATGCTGAAAGAACAATTTATACAGGGATTGAGGTCCCCAGAGGAACGCAGAACTGTAAATTGGTGGTCCTTAGATCATCCGGATGCTACCTTTGATGCCCTAAAGGACATGGCAATAAAAGGGCTGCGGCCCCTGGGCAAACCTGAGGTGGCCACCCAACATCATCAGGGTGAAGTCACTCTGGAACCGGCAGTAACCCCCTGTTCCCCGTTAGTGGCTGAAGCCAAAGCGCAGGTGACACCTCCTAGTGAATTGGACTGTCTGCGCTCAGAGGTGCGCCAGCTGACTAAAAATCTGGCCGCTGTGATGAGTGCCCTACAGCTGCGGAAAGAGGAGGAAGGGAAGATCTTGTTAGCTGACTGCCCAGAGGACGTTCCGTGGATGCACCGGAGAAGAAAGAAGACGTCGCCCCCCCGGAGGAGGACAACGCCACCCCAGGAGCAACCTCTGATCAACACCCTCCTCGTCGAGAGATCATCTGTTATCGCTGCAACCGGAAAGGTCATCTGTCTACACAGTGTCCTTTAAACGGGCAGAACCTGGGTCCAAGGGCCAACACCCAGGAGAATACCCGTCAGGCCCCCTAGACTGGAACCGCAGGTATGTGGGCGGGCGACCCTACCTGTCTATTATTCTAGATGGTATTGCTGTTCCAGCATTGTTAGACACTGGGTCCCAGGTGACCCTAATACCTGATGCTCTATATACCAAGTACTGGTCAATGGACAGTCTTAAACCTCCGAGCCTTGACTTTACTGTGTATGCTTCTAATGGTCTTCCTGTAGAAGTACTCGGAACAAAATGTGTAGATGTAAAGGTGGGCAGAGAGGAGTTGAAAGACCAAGGGCTTCTGGTAGTAAAGACTGTAAATGAGGAGAACGGTTTAAATATAATTTTGGGTACTAACATTATCGGTAATTGTTTGGGAGAAGTTGTGTTCTTGCTCCAACAGCTCGCTGAGATTGCCCGACCAAGGCAGAAAGGAGTAATTCAAAGAGAGATCCGGGCCCTGGTGTGTCAGCAGCAAGCGAAGCTTACAGACGGCGAAATTGGTAATGTACGGGTCACTGACTCGGATCCTATTGTGATACCCCAATGAGTGAAATGATCATTTGGTGCAGGGCAGCCATAGGTCTGAGAGGACAGAACTACCAAGCTGTAGTAGAACCCCACCATTCAGAACATAGACCTACACTTATGACTGCTAGAGGAGTAGTAGAAGTGGTGAATGGAAGAGTACCGGTACGGCTTCTCAATTGGGGAGATGATGAGGTAAATTTACCCCGTTATGCAACCATTGCTAAACTTCATGCTGTTGATAATAATTCTATTCTCCCGGCTGAGTCCTTAGACTCCTGTCAAATGGCGGAGGACAATGACCCAGCAACTCAGGTGGCGGAATGGTGTCAGCAACTCCATGTTGGGACGGACACCACTCCCGCTCACCAGAAGCAAGGGGTATTACGGGTGGTGCAAGAGTACGCTCAAGTGTTTAGCAAAAATCCACTTGATTTTGGGACAATTAAGGGAGTACAACATCATATCCCTACAGGCAGTCATCCTCCCATCAAAGAGCGGTATAGGCCCATACCTCCAGCTCATTATCAGAAGGCTAAAGAAATGTTGAATGATATGAAGAAAGCTGGGGTGATAAGGGATAGTTGTAGCCCCTGGGCAGCCCCTCTAGTTCTGGTTAAAAGAAAGATGGTAGTATGAGAATGTGTGTGGATTACAGGCAGGTGAACCGCATAACACACAAGGATGCATACCCGTTACCACGTATAGAGGAATCATTAGCTGCTCTGAAAACGGCTAACTACTTTTCTACCCTCGATCTGACTAGTGGTTACTGGCAAGTGGCTGTGGCTGAGGAGGATCGTGAGAAAACGGCTTTCACCACCCCAATGGGGCTCTGTGAGTTCGACAGAATGCCGTTTGGGCTCAGCAGTGCCCCAGGAACATTTCAGAGAGTGATGGAAAACTGTCTGGGACATCTCAATTTTGAAACCGTGCTGCTATACCTAGACGACGTCATCGTGTATTCCAAGACATATGAGGACCATCTGAAGCACCTGGCAGAAGTATTCGAGTCCTGTCCAGGTACGGGATGAAGTTGAAACCCTCAAAATGCCATCTACTCAAACAGAAGGTACAATACTTGGGGCACATCGTCAGTTCGGAAGGAGTAGCGCCGGACCCAGAGAAAGTCACTGCCATCCAGAAGTGGCCGGAGCCGAAGAACCTTAAGGAAGTGCGACAGTTCCTGGGACTAACGGGTTACTACAGGAGATTCGTGAAAGATTACACGAAGAAGGCAGCTCCTTTACAGGACCTCCTAGTAGGACAATCCCTGAAGAGCAGAAACCCTCCCTTTAATTGGGGTAAAGAACAGGCTGAAGCATTCCAAAAGATGAAAGAGATCCTGACAGGTGATGAGATCTTAACCTATCCTGATTACAGCCAACCGTTCCTGTTGTACACCGACGCCAGTAATGAAGGGTTGGGAGCAGTTCTCAGTCAGAAGCAGAATGGCCAAGAAAAAGTCATCGCATATGCCAGCAGAAAACTCAGGCCAACTGAAAGGAATCCGGAAAATTATAGCAGCTTCAAGCTGGAGTTTCTGGCGCTGGTCTGGGCCATTACTGAAAGATTTAAGCACTATCTGGCCTCCAATAAGTTCACGGCGTACACAGACAACAACCCGTTAACGCACCTGGAAACCGCCAAGCTGGGTGCCATGGAGCAGCGATGGATGGCTCGGTTGTCCAATTATCAGTTTACTATCAAGTACCGGGCAGGTCGAAAGAATGCTAATGCTGACGCGTTGTCCCGAAGGCCGCATGACTCTGACACGGAAGAAGAATCGGACGACCTGGAAGAAATTGAGCTCCCTGCGTTTCATCGAAATGGGGTAGTCCATGAGCATCGAATCCACAGAAAGCAGTATGGTGCAACATTAAATCCTTTACCCCATCACAGCTGGAAAGAGACTCAGGACAGTGATCCAGTGGTCAGCCGCATCAAGGAGTTGTTAAAACAGGAAGGCTCCTCTCTGGAAAAGGATGCACCTATGTCAGCAAAGCTCCTGTGGAACGAGAAAAGCAGGTTGTTCCTATACCGTGAGAAGTTGTGCAGGAGATACGTCAACCCCAGAACCCATGAAATGGTCTGGCAAATAGTGGTCCCCAAGGCAGACGTCCCAATGGTGTTGGAAGCGTACCACGATCAAGCAGGACACTTTGGCTGGAGAAAGCTGGAGACCCTGTTGAGATGCCGGTTCTACTGGGTAGGGATGCGCAGCTCCGTCGAGAGGTGGTGTCGGAACTGTGGACCCTGTGGTCTCAGAAGAAAGGACTACGGTAGTCAGAAGGCACCCCTGCAACCTATCCGGACGACTCGTCCTCTGGAGATTGTGGCCCTGGACCATGTCAAATTGTCGCCAAGTAGATCTGGATACTCATACGCCTTGACCATGGTGGACCATTACTCCAGATTTCTGGTGGTTGTTCCAGTTAAGGACCAGACCGCAGTGACGGCCGCGAAAACCTTTCAAGCAAGCTTCTGCAGACCGCATGGGTATCCGGAGCAAGTATTAACCGATCAGGGACCTGCTTTTGAAGCCGATTTATTCAAGGAATTCTGTCATATGTACGGGTGCAAGAAAATAAGAACAACACCATATCACCCTCAAACCAACGGTCTTTGTGAAAAAATGAACCATATTGTCCTTGACTTGTTGAGATCCATACCGTTGGAAGACAGGAATCGATGGCCGGATTTACTACCTGATTTGGTTGATTTGTATAATCATATACCTGTAAGCTCAACTAACTGCACTCCAGCTTATCTTATGCGAGCAAGGCCCGGAAAACTACCAATGGATCTAGAACTTGGAGTGGTAGAACCGGAGGCAGACGACGCTGTTGAAAACTGGGACGTCAATCGGCAAGAGCAATACAGAAGAGTACAAATCTGTGTAGAGGAAAGTCTCAACAAGGCACGGGAGAAACAGGAAGATGTTTACAACCGAAATGCTCCTGCCAAGCCTTTGATGCCTGGAGAGGTAGTATTAAAAAGAAAAAGGAAGATGCACAAATTGGATAACCAGTGGGAGCAAGAACCCTACGTCATACAAGATTCTAAATATGACAACAGAAAAGTTTGTGTCGTCAGTAAGGACGGAGGAAGAACAACAATCACTGTGTCCAGAGATCATTTGAAATTGTGTCCAGAGCACTTAAAGCGTTGTGAAAAGAACCCTGTCCTCAATCAAGGAGAAAGAAAGGAAGAGGTCATACACACCGATCTGGGAGATTTTCCTGCGGATTGGCCTAGACTGGGAGATGCTGTGATAATTCCAGTGTTGCAGTTTTATCAGCCACAAGAGGAAGTTCTACCTCCAGTTGTGCCTGTGGTGCCAGTTGAGCCCGCTCAGGAGTTACCCATCCCAGCAACACCTCAACCTGTGGAATCTCAAGAAGGATCATCGGTAGCAGCGCCCCATACTATGGGATCCCCTGGTGAAGCTGACTCACACCGCCCAGCCATCAGTACGCTTGCCAGATCCATAGAAAGATTAAGGCAGTTCTATAGTTTGCCGTTACGCAGTGCAGACAGATCGCAACTTGATATACCTGAGGCTACACCACGTAGATCAGAGCGAACCACCAAAGGGAAGTTACCCATTAGATATCAGCAGTGATTATAACGAATTCATGTGAATATATTGTGAAAAGTCTATAATATATATATATGTGTTTTTCCCTATTATGTCTTCGTTTAACAATGGACTCAGAGGCTGAGGACTGAGCCAGCCCAAAAACTGTATCCTGTAAATAGTTGCACTAAAGTGCCTTTTTAATGGTTTCACATGAAACCTTGACTTACCTCTGAACCAAAAACCCGTGTGGTGTGGCACTGAGTGAGGTCTGCATTTGGATGTCCTGCAGCCCACCCAGGACCCACGTTGAAGGTTTGGTGCGGGTCCTTCACAAGAATACTGTATATTTATTGAATGCTATTTAATATTTGTATTTTTCTCTATATAATGTTTTTGTTTTGCAACGTTCAAGATATCCTCACCTCCCGGATGGGACGAATTAATGTTATTGTTAATGTTTTCATGCATAAACAAAATGTCTCTTTTATATTTTACAGCCCGGGAGTGCTGTCGTTTACCATGGGGGAATGTGTAGCCCTGGTACACAATACCAGGAGGATGAGTGGAGAGGTAACAGTTAAGGTCTCTTCATGACATCACGTACACTTCTGACACACCCAGCAGGGGTGTGGAAGGGAGTGATTTTAGTCAGTCAGTTTCCTGTCCTTGGACAGAGTAGACGTGTCCAGTTTTAGCCTGTCGGCAGTTCAGAAAGTGGAGGCTGGTACAGGTGGTCTAATTCACCTTAGCCTAGTCAGAGCTGTGCCCCACTGGAAGAAAGACTGAACTATCTATTAAGAGTCGAGCAAATCGAAGGGCAAAGTGGAAGGAAGATTATTGGAAAAGTGCTTTTGGCTTGGAAAAGTCCTGCACATTGCTACCGGTCACTGGGGACCGAAGGATCACTATTAGCTACAAGCATAGTGGTAAGAAAACCAGGGATTTACCGGACCCTAGGTCGCGGCAAACAGCCCCATATAGTCAGTACGTAACTGGAGTCAGGTGGAATAGGGACTTTGAGTCAAGCGCAGACAAAAGCAAGAACCTAGTTTCATCAATTGGAAGACTTCACCACAAATCTGACTGGGCAGATCAGCTTTGGAATAGCTGAAATTATTGAGGGAACTACGCTGCAAGCTGGTCGTACTCATCGTTATTGGACAGTAAAGGAGGCCCCTAACTTGCTTAGCTGTTGCCTCAAAGCTCATCCTCCATCAACCCCATCAGCCTCCCTGGGACCTGCCTTACCATCTTGCAAGTAAAGGTATGGAAAGACGCTGCCGTGTGAGACTGAGTTATTGATTTGCATGCCCGCACAATCCCTACCTAACTACTGACCTGAGGGAAGAGTCCCACCTGTAGGGGACCCGACATCTAGCTGCATCACCATCCCCTCAGAGATCTATAGCAGCGCTGGTACAAATTACCAGAATACTACAGGTGGCGTCACGAACTGTATATAAATCTATCCCCTGTAAATATTCCCCCAACATACGCCAGACCGCCAGGGCCACAGACCGAGCCACAGCTACCTGTGACAATCCCCATAGACTTCTACGGGCTCGGCTCTGAGTACCCCATTGCCCTGGTAACCCACAATTGTGGTGGCGGGTCGACACATATGTGTAAGAGGGTGAGCAGTGGCGCAAGAAGACAGCGTGGCAAGAGAGAGATGAACTTTATAGAAGTGTTTGATGGTTCCATGTTTTATATATAAATGTGCAGTTTATCCTTCTGGCCGGTCTGTGTTTCGGTTTCCTGGAGGTTTTACCTTAAGGCGTTCCCTGGGTTTGGGGAGGGCAGTTCAATAGTGGAACCAGTGAAGGCTGTATAGAGATAGTTAAAGGCATTGGCCAGGAAGAGGCATTGGAGTCCATGTCTCAACTCTCCTAACAGGAAGAGGACTGTTGGGGAAGAGCAAGAAGAAATGGTGGTGGGCCTCAGGACAGCTGGGTTGCCGGACAGAGTCCCTAGTGCAAACAGAAGTTGTGGAGGTGGGGACAGTTCGGGCAGATCGGAGGCAGAACCTTGAAGTGTACTGTTTTATGGGAATATCAACCAGAGGGGGTTCTGCCCCATAGTGTATACCATAGCCGAATGTTACAGAACTGTAGAGTGATGGCTGCTAAATGGATGTCATTTAATTGCCCCATTTAGGGCTCTTTTCCCACTAATCCCTAGTTTTAGTTAGAATGCCTCTTCTCTATTTCCTGAACCCCTATCTTCTCATCACATGTGTAGAGGTAATGGTTGGAGCAAATTGCCACCCTAGCACAAATCTGCAGTTGGGTCAGGTGATTCCTGCAGCATCTTTCCTAGTTTCATCTCTCACCTTCTTTCTATGCTATATATTCACTTTTGGCCAATGCTCATGCATTCTTTGTGCCCTCCTCTCTCTAATATAAAGGGCAGTGCTAATCATACCCATACAATATCCTTGGCACCTCCGAGACTGCTCTGAACGATACAATGAAATTTAAAGGCAAATCATTTTTCATTTTGAGCCATAAATTGTATTATCCCTTACACCATTCAATGACCTCCTTAGATATCTCCTGCTCCACCGACCTCTCACCCCAGCACTACATATTCACCAGCAACAATAATGTCTTAATGCCATAATCCATTCTTCAAATGTTATATTCCCAGACATGCTATCTAATTTCATATGACCTGTATCAATTGATACCATGAAATCAGAAAGAGCCACATATTACATCAAGCATATCACTCTATAATATATAAGGACAAGAGTTAAAAAGAATCAGCAAGCAGGTTTTTGCTATTCAGTCTCAGAGTAGCATGATGTAGGGGGAGATATCCTGATTCCAGTGATGTGTCATTTACTAGCCTGCTTGTTGTAGTTTCCACAAAATGAGTTTTTCATCAGCAGGAGATTATTAGAGGACTAGCTGTGTTGTGCCATATAGTCTTCCTGCTCTGCATAACCCCGTCCCCTTTCTGTACACTGAAATCTGCCAATCAATGGTGTGGGCGGGGTTATACAGGGCTCAGCATTCAGAGACCTGCTAGATCTGCAGCAGATAAAAGTGATTTTATTAAAACTACACCAAGCAGCACAATAAGTGATACATTGCTGGAATCAGGATATTTGTCTCTACATTATGCGGCTCTCAGATTACATAACAAAAGTGACAGATTCCCTTTAATGATATTTCCATAGAATGGAAAGCAGTACTATATAGCTTGTTCTGAGCCACTATACCTGCAAATTCATCGTCATACAGAGTCTATTTTTATTACCGATTACCTCTTTCTATTCCATGCATGGAAGGCTGAGACCTTTAAAGAACCGTGTATTCTATAAGATTCTGCTAGAGATGTCACGGACAAGAGCGCACAGACCACACAGGCTTATAATGCTATTTCTATCTCATTTCAAACATGTTTCAGCAGCAGGAGATACTATTAGAAGCAGAGAGAGTTAAAGGTCCGCTGCAAATTCCTTCTCTTTTGCTGCTCTGGCAAAGCTGACTTCTAGTATGAGGCTTCATTAACGTTTAACCTGTTCTGCAAATGTTCTATATTTCCACAAAAAAATGAAGATTCTATCTTCTAGTATCAGGCTTTCCTGGGGGGAGAACACAGGTAATTATAGCTATTTTATGAAGGATGTCATATTTTATAGAATCTAAGGAACTGGTTTAATATTAATTAAAATGCAGTCAAATCTAATTAGTTCATTCATACGTAACAAACTAGAAGATTTTTATCTAGGAACACAGAAGAAAGATAAAAAGTAAAAATGGTTGCTGGACATGCTGGTTATATCATCAGATCATATGAATGCATGCCATCATTAAATCCTGGCTGCTGACAGTCATTGCCAGGAGCACTGCTAATTCAGCTAATGACTAGCAGCATGGAAAAACCAGGGCCAGGGCATAATATAGAGTATATTGCATGTTCATGGTATATCACTAGAATGTTACATCAGGGTCCAATTAATTGGTCTGACTTAGTGATTGAAAGATCAAGGTTTAGCATGAAAAATGCAGCAAATCTGCAAAATTCATAGTGAAATTCCGTGAGTAAGGCTAGGGTCCCACAAACGTATTGTTTGTTATCCGAGAATATCTGTCCGATTCTGCTAATCACACTCTGATCACAACCTGATCAGAGTGTGAGCACAGGATGATCCGATTTTCTCAGATGAGGAGAAGAAGGAAAAAAAATTTCCATCTTCTCCATTGTATCAGTCTGTGAAAATCGGACTGCACTCAGATGTCATCCGAGTGGAGACCAATGTTTTCCATGGACTGACTGACTTGCATAACCATAACCACGTGCGATCCGAATGTCGGATACAAATTGTGCATAATGCGGCTCTGTCTGAGTGAAAAATTGGACATGTGCTGCACGGCCCCATTGAATAACACTGGTCCAAGTGCGATCCAATGTTTTGTCGGATGGCACTTGGATCGAAAATACAATTGTCTACACGAGCCCTCCTGTCTGGATACGGATTGTTCTGCAGAGTCACAGCAAATTTAACCTTTGTACAATGAAGGTATGCGTTTTTCTGATACATCTGTATTGAGTTTTGAGGTTGGCTGATGTTTTACAATGCCCCCCTGCAGTATAAATCCACAGGTCGGGTGCACAAATTGGGGTTAATTGGGGTTAATTTACCAAACTACATGTCAGAATTCTGGGGTAATTTTCACCAAAAAATCTGTATTTCATTACTTGGATGATATTTACTGTATCATGTGTTTGAGATACTTTTTACGGTTTGTGGGGATGTGGCTAAAAAGGGGTGTGGTTTATCACAAAGGGGAATGGACCAATGAGTGAAACCATCTGCCAAACAAAGCGTTAAATTAGCGGCACACATTTCTGGCACAAAATCAGTGATCTAATCTTTGACCTGTCAAACACTTAGACAATTTTTTTTGCTTCCCCAATAAGCTTTGAAGATTTTTTAGTCACATTTGCCTTTATTTTTAGCATTTCCTCCAGGTTAAGACACCATAAACTGATGTTTGCTTGCTAAAGTCTAAACTTTAGTCATTCTGTGTCTACATGCCCAGTGCTTTGGAGTTTTGCGCCTTAGTAGTAAATTGGGGGTCAGTGAGTTTTTGTTTTCAAAACACAGCACATGCGGAAGTATCCATCTGTTCTCCTTTTCTTCCACATATTTTTTTAAATATAACTTTAAAAAACATTAGCATAAAAGACACTATCTAAAAATGACAATAAATCACATGTAAAAACATCATAAAAATTCTTCAAACTATTGGCGTCTTTGTAGACTTTTTAATATGTTTTTCAAAGCAACTATAAGCTCCTGTAGGAGTGGCTGTCTATCTAACCAGTCAGTGAGGGGGCAGGAGATAATCTGGATTGCCGGGCTGGTGCTTTGTGCATTACTTCTATTCCTTGTAATAAGTGTCTAGTACAGGAGACAGCGCTGCAGCTGTGATGCCAGGAGAGGAGTAGAGGCGTTTAGTTAGAATTACCGGTAGTGCGCTCACTGCTGGCTTGCAGCCCAGTATCATGTCAAATGTAGTTAAAGGAGAGAAGAGGATTATGGAGGGGAAGCGAAGGCTTCGATAACAGAGCTGATGTGAAGTCACAGGAAGCAAAGCAGAAAGGCATAACAAAATATGAAACTTGGCAGAAAAGGTATACATTGTTATGAATAAAAGGCAAAACCAGTAACTGAGTAACGGTAGACAACTTCTTTAATTACCACACATTTATTTCTTCATTGCACATTAAATGAACCATAACTTTTTTTCTCTGTTGAAGTAGTCATATGAGGGCTTGATTTTTTTCTGTGATGAGTTGTATTTGTCATAAAAAATATAGTGGACCTCAGCACCGGCACAAATGAATAAGGTTATTCTCGCTTGCAAAACATAGATTTATTAACAGATCCGGCACCAAAGATAAGGAACAGATAGCGTCCAACGTTTCGACCTGCAAGAGGGCTTTGCCAAGGACATCGGTGATATACAAACATATGATAAATATAATTACCAGTGAGTAGAAGTGTCATTTATACAGTGTCAATGGAAGCATGAAGACACATGGAGGATAAGAAGATCGGAATTGTGCATCCAAAATAAAAGATTTTAATGGTAAAAATTGTTCTACAGGATTATTCAAACCAATAATGATGATATCTACAGACAAACTACACACTCATTTATTCATCCTGTCCCTATATCTAACTCAGTATATTAACCCCCTTTTTCCCCCTCCCATCTTTCCTTCTCTCCTTTCCCTTTTGTCCTTCTTAGAAGGTGGACACTCATGTATTTTCAGAATGTGTAACAGAGGTAGCAAGGGTTTCCGTTCCCTGAGGCAGAGATCAGTTGGTATCTCAGTATTCTGATCAAAGCAAAGTGCCTTCTTCCCTGGAACCTTACAGCGGTTGAAACCCTATTCACAAAGGTGACCTCTTTTCCTGTTCCTCATTGCCCACCCTTAATTGAATAAATCAAAAACTTCCTTAAAGGTGCTGTCTCAACTTCTTAAATCGGTAAATTGCAAAGTGCTTATAAAACAAGCAACATTTCAATCTACCTCTTGTTAAGAATCCTCTCCATTCTCAAGATCTTTAATTTTACATTTTACCGCTCATTGCCAAGGTTACTGTCCACCTCTGCAAGCTGTTTGCCTGCTTCAGTGCCCCTCTGTTCCTCCGATGTTAGAGGCAAAGCTGGCGCGGCTTGAAGCATGGGAGAGCGTACGGTTCAGACTGGCGGTGCGACCATGCTGTCAATGTTCTGAACTGCCAACATTTACGAGTACACCACCCTCTTCTGCAAGCAGGAAGGAGGAAAATTAGACATACGGTACCCTTTAACATTCCCGTGCAAACTTTATTTCTAGTGTCTCTTGAATGCCCTTCTGAACAGTATGCCAGAAACTTGTATGAATGGTCATCACTTAGTATTTAAACGGAAGCAATGGTTGAAGATGGCACAATTTGTCATTTTTCATCAACTGAATAGCTAAAAAGAAGGGAAAATGTAAGTGGTAAATTTTTGTGATATCTCTTCCTTGGTTGGAAGCTATGTAATCAGATATATAAAGGCACTGACAATGATATTCCATGTTTACAACATGTCAGCAAGAGAAGGATAAATCCTAAAAGTAATATGGTAATTTATTTAATTCATCCCCATCATGCGGAAAGATAAACCAATGCTTTACACTTTGATGCTTCGTGGAGCCTGTAATTTGCACCATCTATGAGATCCTCGGCAGGAGTAGAACACACAATCACTAATTTGAGAAAAGCAGATTCCTCGACTTCTATTCTTACATTAAGTGACTATACGTGAATGTCAGATGTTTTCATCCAATGATTCCATTTTTTATATGTGAATAATGAAAGGGAGGAATGAGGAGGTGCTGGAGGAGGGCAGGTAACGAGCCAGCACAATTGTAAGGCTATGTTCCCACCATGAGTGTTTTACACTGCATATTTTTGAAAAAAACAATTTTATTTAATGGGTGTAAAAAATAATTTTTTTATCGGATAGCACACTGATCCATGTTAGTCAATGAGGCAGTGCAGATGGATATTTTTTTAAACTAACAGAATCTGTGTGTGAAAAAACCTCAGCACGCTGCGATTTGACTCCCATGATTCTCAACCATTCAAGTCTATGGGTGCGAGAAAAAAAAATCGGATGCCACAGTATCGCATCCAATCTTTACAGCTACATTGAAATTCTGTAACATAGGAAACTGTAAATGGTCCTGTAAAGGATTAATAACTGCTGCTGTCGAAAAATGGATTGCACACAGACTTTGCACAGATGACAAGTGAGAAAAACATTGTACCACTTTTCTAGATGAAAATCAGACCAATTTTTTTTGTTTATACTGCCGTGTGACCCTAGACTAAAGGGAATGCGTCATCAGACGATAACAATTATTTAAATTAACTTCAAAACAATTTTCCTTTTAAAAACATTTTTTGCTTATTACTTTATCTTTTTTCATATCATTATCTATATTAAAGGTGTTCGCCACTACTGTAAAACCACAGCTTAATCAATTCAGGTCCTAAATTAAAATAAAATCAGTGTATACTCTCCTCCTGCAGCGGCGCCTCTCCCGATTGATCGTTGTGTCATGTGCTGACTGCAGCTAATGAACGGTCGCCCGTCAGCTGCAAATCACCAATATTCCATCTGAGCCTGCATTCACTCTCATGAAATAGTGAAGACTGCAACTGACCAGTGGCCACAGGAACAGCTTCTTCGACACTTTTGGAATGGCGCCTCTGCAGGAATTGATTATACAGTCATTTAATTAATCAGTCAAAATATGGAAAACCCATTATCTAAAAAACATATTATAAATTTGAAGGGAAACTATCCTCAGAAAATGACCTTGTTTAGATTAGGTTTTTATATTACATGCATTTTTTTTAAATATGTGTCAATGCTTTTTTTCATATCTCGATCTTTAATAAAGAACAAAATTAGTCTTGCAGTTTTCACAAGCCACTGAGGTTTTTAAGACTCCTACTTCCTCTCCTTTCAGAAAGTGTTTTCTGCAGGCTCATTATCATCAGAGACAGGATTACAATGACATGTGTCACCTCTATACACAACTCAATTATACAGGATGAACCAATCACAGCAGGAGATGTCACGGCTCCCCTGCTCCCCATCGCTTCACAATAACCTTTGGACAGGTTCACTAGATAGTGCAAAATAAAAGAAAGGGCCAGGGTCTGACCATTGTGGCTATGTACACGTGTTGATGAGAGTGAAAAAACACAGGGGCCAGAGTGAAAGTTGGAATATTTGTATTTTTTTATTTTTAATAGACAATACGATATGCTTAAAAAAAAATTGCCAAAAAGCAAAATAAAGTACATTTAACGCAAAAAACCTTGTTTAATCAAGAGTTTTTCTTTTACACAGGGGACATGTTAGACGAAGTGTAAAAGTCCCAATATACATTTGATTACAGTTGGCCAAACCAGCCAGTATAAGCAGGACCGGATGTCTGTCTAATATTTATGGGGCCTCCTGATTCTCCACCAATAGCTCATGTCAGGAGAGATAAGGATCAGACAGCTTCAATCCAAAGGCCCGATCCTTTAAATTTCCTTAGAAATTAGCTGCTGCCAGAGGTGTTGTGAATACTTTGGAGGCGACTTCGGAGCTGGGGCTCCCTCCGGTGGTTGCTGAGGGTAATGAACCAATTGCTGAATGGCTTTCAGCTGGGTCCGATTGGTCTGATATAAGTGACCTGAACGCCCATCAGCCTTGCCGGTAATCAATTGTTCTTCCAGGTCTTGCTTGAAGCTCAGCTTGCATTCCTGCTCTCATTCAGATAAGTGACTTGTTGTTTTTTTCCTCTGATTTCCTCTCATTTGTGCTCAGTTTGTGTTTGCACTTTTGCTCTATTCCTGTGTCACTTTTTATTTGCTGAATTGCTGTGTGTTACATCAGAGATCTGATTTAGGTGGCAGAGATCGTGTGATCTCAGGTTTTTTGTTAATCAGAAGTGTAGGTATTTTTTGTCAGGCTTTTTTGGGTTGCAGTTAGAATTCTTTCCTATACTTTTCTATCTAGACAGTTTTGGGCCCCAGCGTTTGCTCATTCTACTTTCTGTCTGTGTTCGTATTTTCTTCTTGTCTAACCGCCATTACATGTTTGGGGGCTTCCTATTTCTTTGGGGGTTCTGCTACGGGGCAGATAGCTTTCATCTTTCTGTCTTTAGGTGTAGCTTTCTCTCCGGCTGTGACGAGGCGTCTAGGATCACCGTAGGTACGCTCCACGGCTACTTCTAGTGTTGCGGTTAGTTTAGGGTTCTGCAACCCAGTAGTTTCCAGCCTCTCTGGTGTATTGCTACTTCAGCTATTTTTGCTATTTCTCCTCAGCTACCGAAACATAACACAGAGGTCTCTTGCAACAGCTTACTCCACTCTCCGCACTGAAAACATAAGAACGCTCGGCCTCCATTAACGCACATTTATATAGAAAGCATCTGGATGACAGCTATCTGAGGTGTATGGGAATCTTTGGTCTTCTATTGAGATTATACAAAGGAGCAGAGACAGAAATCTGTTATGATTTGGTAGCTGAGGAGTGCAGGTAAAAAAGGCAATACACCAGAGCAGTTGGAATCTACTGGATTGCAGTACCCTGACTAACCACCACAACTAGAGGCAGCCATGGAGCGTTCCTACGTTGGTCCTAGACACCTCGTCACAGCCTGAGAAACTAACTATACCTGAAGATAGAAAGAGGAAAGCTATCTGCCCCGGAGCAGACCCCCAAAGAACATAGAAAGCCCCCAAACATGTAATGGCGGTTAGACAAGAAGAAATACTGACACAGACAGAAAATAGTATGAGCAAACGTTGGGGCCCAAACTATCTAAATAGAAAAGGATAGGAAGGGCACTTACTGCAATCCCAAAAAACCCTGAAAAGCACCAACTCTACTAATTTCAAAAAAACACCTGAGATCACACGACCTCTACCACCTAAATTAGTTCTCTGGTGTAACAAAATCAAAACAGCAGCCACTGAAAAAACTGGAAAAAGCAAATGTACAAAACATCAGTGGCTGAACTAAACTGAGAGGGCAAAAGCCCCCGGAGGGGACCCTGAAGGCGCCCACAGAAGTGCAGGACTAAATGCAAAAATCAAGCACAAAAAACAAAAAGAAGAAAATGTCTTATCTGTTAGCAGGAGATGCAGACACGACACAGCAGGCTACAAAGGAAACAGGAATCAAGGATTGAGACCAGAACAATTGATCACCGGCAACCCAGATGGAAAGGCGACTCCCTTAAATAGACCAGTCAGTAACACCTGATTCCCAATCCTCACAATCTTCACTGGACAGTCCAGTACCGCTTGTAACCACCAGAGGGAGCCTCTGCTCAGAACTCATTTCAAGTCCATTCACAACAGAAATCGTTAAAGGGTTGACTGTTGTGAATGTGTTAGAAATGAATTCTGAGCAGAAGCTCCCTCTGGTGGTTACAAACAGTACTGAACTATTCAATGAAGATTGTGAAGATTGGCAATCAGGTGTTACAGACTGGTCTTATATAAGGGAGGTTCCCTCCCATCAGGGTTGCCGGTGATCAATTGTTCTTGTCTCAACTTTGGTTCCTGGTTCACTTGGAAGCTTGCTGTGTCTTGCCTGCATCTTCTGCTAACAGATAAGATATTTTCTGCTTTTATTTTGTGCTTGCTTTTTGCATTTTGTCCTGCACTTCTGTGGAGGTCAGCCAGGTCCCCTCTGGGGGCTTGTGCTCCTCTCAGTTTATCTGAGCCACTGTTATTTGTTCATTTGCCTTTTCCAGTTTTTTCAGTGGCTGCTGCTTAGTTTTGTTACACCAGAGAACTAATTTAGGTGGTAGAGGTCGTGTGATCTCAGGTGTTTTTGCAATTAGTGAGTTGGTATTTTTTTAGGTTTTTTTTGGATTGCAGTAAGTGTCCTTCCTATCCTTTTCTTTCTAGGAAGATTGGGCCCCAACGTTTGCTCATACTATTTTCTGTCTGTGTCTGTATTTCCTCTTGTCTAACCGCCATTACATGTTTGGGGGCTTCCTATGTTCTTTGGGGATCTGCTCCGGGGCAGATAGTTTTCCTCTTTCTATCTTTAGGTGTAGTTAGCTTCTCAGGCTGTGACGAGGCGTCTAGGACCAACATAGGTACGCTCCACGGCTGCCTTTAGTTGTGGTGGTTAGTCAGGGTACTGCAATCCAGTAGATTCCAACCTCTCTGGTGTATTGGCTTTTTTGCCTGCTCTCCTCAGCTACCAAATCATAACAATTGACATTGACTTTTAGGATTGCTACTTCCAATAGGTGGCACTAAAGTTCTAGTCCTCTTCCTCTCTAAAGAGACAATTTGCATATTTCCCAGAGGAGCATTCTAAGTCTCCTCACCTCGGCATGCTACCTCGGCATGCTTAGCATGTTAATCTCCGCAAGGAGAAACGATACTTCTTGGATAAAGATTAAGACAGCAAGAATTGAGCAAATCGTGGAGGTATGACAAATATTAAGTGGATATATGGTGTTGTGAATGTTTTTGGAGATGAATTCTGAGCGGAAGCTCCTCTGGTGGTTGCAGACGGTACTGAGCCATTCAGTGAGGATTGGAAATCAGGAATCACAGACTGGCTGGATATAAGGGAGGTTTCCCCCCATCATGGTTGCCGGTGATCAATTGTTCTTGTCTCAACGTTGTTTCCTGGATCACTTGGAAGCTTGCTGAGACTTGCCTCTTCTCCTGCTCTCAGATAAGATATTTTCTGTGTTTTGTTTTTGTGCTTTCCATTTGCATATTTCTCTGCATTTCTGTGAGGTTGGCCAGGTTCCCCTCCCCGGGGGGCTTGGGCTCCTCTCGGTTCCTCTGGAGCCACTGTTGTTTGCTCATTTGCCTTTTCCAGTTTTTTCAGTGGCTGCGGCTTAGTTTTGTTACACCAGAGAACTAATTTAGGTGGTAGAGGTCGTGTGATCTCAGGTGTTTTTGCAATTAGTAGCGTTGGCTTTTTTTAGGTTTTTTTTTAATTGCAGTAAGTATCCTTCCTATCCTTTTCTGTCTAGGCAGATTGGGCCCCAGCGTTTGCTCATACTCTTTTCTGTCTGTGTCTGTATTTCCTCTTGTCTAACCGCCATTACATGTTTGGGGGCTTCCTATGTTCTTTGGGGATCTGCTCCGGGGCAGATAGCGTTCCTCTTTCTATCTTTAGGTGTAGTTAGCCTCTCAGGCTGTGACGAGGCGTCTAGGACCAACGTAGGAACGCTCCACGGCTGCCTCTAGTTGTGGTGGTTGGTCAGGGTACTGCAATCCAGTAGATTCTAACCTCTCTGGTGTATTGCCGTTTTTTCCTGCTCTCCTCAGCTACCAAAACATAACAATATGGGTTGTAGAGAGTTATCAGTTATCAGCTACCCACTGAATAGGTGATAACCGATTGGTGGAGTCCGACCCCCACTGATCACCAGAGTACAGTCTCAAAAGCCCCTTTTCAAATGGAACAGTAGTTGTGTTACTTTTTCATTAATATATTTGGGACTGATGAAGAATGCCATGTACAGCACTTGCAGTACCACAGGCAATGAGATGGGCAGTAGAGTATATGTTTGACCATCTCTCAATTTACACAGAAGTTAATCTGCCATTCGAATCTGGTAATTGGTCTCCATCAAACTACCAGTTATCATCTATCCAGTAGATAGCTAGAAATTGATTATAAAGATTTACAACTGAAATACATCATTAAGGGAAATTATAAGTGAAGCTTCAGAAAGGTCATCAATTGGATCGAAATGTTGCTGTCACTATGGGCCATTACATTTTTAAAATTGTCTTTTTTGGGACTGCTGCCTTCATTTTTGTACGTCTATCTATCTATCTATCTATCTATCTATCTAATCTATCCATCCTAATTCATGAAATAAAAGCACTTCCATTTGTTCAGTGAAATTTACTTTAATTGGTACATTTAGCATCAGCAGACAAATCTTCCATCTGGACTGCAAGTCAATAGAAAGAAGCTTCATCTGTCTTTTTGGGTTATTGCCTAAAAGCAAAGCATGTGTCTGCTTATTCATTAGTATTAATTAATCTGCCGAATTGTTTCTAAAATACTTAAAATGTGATAAAACTTGAAAGGTTTGTGAACAAGTCATTAGTTTATAGTTTTTCCTCAACAACAATATTAGGAAACAATGCACTTCTGAGCTGGAGATGATTGCAGATTACAGTTTCAACGTTTCATCATTAGCATACACATGAAAAATTAAAAGCGATTCAGAACAAGATTTTGCTAGAGATTACAAAGTCTGAGACAATATCTGTACGTTATTGATCTCTCAAAAAACATTTCAATCTGAGTAATATAAGTTTCTAACAATATTTCAGTTTGTGGTAAATCGCTAAATTGCTCTGCTGGGACCAGGGGTGATCACAGCTTGCAGACTGTAAGTTGTAAGTGAGGGATCAGCGGCTGCAGGCTGCTCGAAAACAGTACAAACGCTGCCTCGGGCAGTCCGCAGTCTAGGTTAAACTATGTAGTAATTCCACAGTGTAATGTAAGGGCTACAGTTAATCCAGTCAAATAATAATGTTGCATTCAAGATGGTGTTCTAAAAAGCCAGGTTCCCGTGTCCGAATGCCCGTTCTCAGGTAAAATGGGGGTCCCAAGGATAGAGGATAGGATATAATCTTTGGGAATAACAGTATGATGTACAAAGCACAGAAATAATGCAACTGAGTAATGCTAGCAAAAGACGAGGCATTGATAGCTCACCAGTAAGCTACGGGACAGCTAGGCACGCTGAGCAATATAGTTAAAGAAAATCTGACATCAAAAAATTACCTAAAGTACGAATCTTTTTTTTTAAACATATTTTTTAAAGTGAGTCTGTCACCCCCAAAATGCCTTTTTAACTAACTATAAAATGATATTGCGGGCTTCACCGCTATAAAAATCATATTAGCACTGTATCTGTTACTAGTAGAGGATTGTGAGAATAACTTTTAATCCATATGCAAATGAGGGGGCTGCGGGGCACCCATTGTGTGACCATGAGCTGGGCCGCACCTTCAGAGTTTTGGAAATTGTCCTAGCTTGTGATGGACAGTGCTCACTCCGTACAGCAAACGCTGCCCCATGCGTGCGCATACGATGATACCAACTGTGGCGGCAGCCCGCACATACAATGGTGCACTGGCATTTATGGTGTACGATTGGCATCAGGAGAGGCAAACCAGCAAGGAGAAAGCGCCCAGCCAGTGTGGGCGGAGGTGGGCGACACCTCAAGTATCCGTGCAGTATCGTGTGCGCTCACACAGGGATTGAAAGAGAATTGAAATGTTGTGGACTTCAACAACACCCCGCAGGTCAGTTTATGCAGCTTTAAAAAAAAAGTCAAAAACTCACAAAAAACTCATAATGGGAACTTAACCTGACACTTTCTGTTTGGTAGAGATCACTTTTAAGTCACGTATTACTATCTGCTATAAATAAACTTAATTTTTCACTTTAATAACTTCCTTGAGGGATTGTTTTTTTGCATATGACCTTTTGGGGTACATATAACATTTTTAATTGCAGGTGCAGTGACAAAAAAAAAATGTTAAGTCTGGCTTTTCTATGTTTTTCTCTACTACGTTTGCCATATGGGTTAATTTTATACGTTCACTGGACTCTTACAGATGCGATACTACTGAAAATGTTTATTTCATTTCCTTGTTTTTTAAAGAGTGAGAAGGATAGATGATTCAACTGTTATATTTTTTATGTTTTATTCTAATAGATTTTTTTCTTTTTATTTATCCCTTAGGGGACTTGAACTTGAAATCGCTTGATCACTTGTTCCATATACTGCAATACAAGTATTGCAGAATATAGAAAAAATGACGTTCTTCTATTAAAATTGACGTCATGTGAGGATTACAATGGGGGCTATTGGGGGGGATTTTTAGATGATGATAACAAACTTGCAAAGTTTTTTTTAATTAAGCAGTGAATAGCAAATTGACATGATCATGACATCCCACTTGTTGCAGGGGGAGCTGTTGTGGTAAGTGCTGCATGTGCACAGCAGCATCCAGGCCATTTAAATACCTCTCTTAGACACTGACAGTGGCATTTAAATGCTTTACAGCAGCTTCAAACATGCAGATCCAATGGAGGACGTATTATTACACCCTACATTGGGAAGGAGTTAGGATGACGCCACACAATGTCTATATCCACCTGAATCTTTAACCACGGAGCAGGGGCCTACATAGACATCCATGCTGTGACCCCTCAAAAAATAAAGAACATTCTGTGGAGTAGGTCACAACTTTTAAAACACAGGGAAAGGGACACGTATTGAGCATATAGTGTTCTCACCCACTACAATACCCCTTTCATAGCCTATACAATATTATGCACCCAAAAATGCCC
>JARQOD010000001.1:909973341-910136239 GCA_033576555.1 Oophaga sylvatica | reverse complement strand
TTTTCTGCATAATATGTGCAACTGTAGTCACAGGAACATCAAGGTACTTGGAGATGGTCTTATAACTTTTACCTTTAACATGTTTGCCTATAATTTTTTTTCTAATCTCCTGAGACAACTCTTTCCTTCGCTTCCTCTGGTCCATGTCTGCTCCCTAAAGTGGAAACAAAGGCCCTCTATAGATTACCGCATGGTGCCATATTAGGCTGGGGTCACACCATATCTTAGTCTTCATTCAGCATGCCATCTGGAAGACTTCCATCTGAATACTATATTTTGGGTAGTGGACTGTACATTTGTGTCTGGTGTAAAGGAAGTCAAACCTAGTCCAAAGTTTCAGTCTGGGACATATTAAATACCGTTTTTTAGGTATTGTTTCAGCATTGTAGATTGAGCTTAATGAAGAACTCTCATAAAGCAGTGATGGGAATGTACCGTATACGCAGCAGATTTTCTGTTTGTGTGGAAAACAGCTGTGAATTACACCAACTCCAGGGATGAGGATTCATAAAGCATCATTCACTCGCTATGGATAAAATCCTCACCGTATATTAACTGGCATCAACATGTCAATTTATGGTGTGTTTTTCAACACAAAATTTCTGCAGCAGATACTTCACGTGGGAACATAACTTTTTAAGGCAAAACTTTTTCTGCGACACATCTTCCAATGAATCAGGACAATTGTGTTTCTGATTAATTCAAAAACCAAAATCAGCCAGAAAAACTGCAAATTCTTAGCTCAGTTCACCAGACTAGGAAAATATGTTTCCAAATTTGTTCCTAATTATATAAAACATTTGCATCCAAGTCTCTGGGTATCACATACGTATCTGTTATCATTATGAGTTTGTATTGCTTTATTGTGTGCTTTGTCTTTGCCAGCTAAACAGCCATCTAATTACATCCTGATAAATGCTACTTAGCTAAACTGAACATGATTGGAGAGTGAGATGGATCCAAGCAATTAGTTCTCAGTGATCAATGAATTCCCTAATCATGATCTCAAGCCGGGCTGAAAATGAAGATGTGATTGTGCTTCCTTCAGCAAAAATACATATGGAAGGGTCAAACCTATGGCGGTCTGACAGCAAATATTAGCAAAGTATGAATAGAAAAAGAAATAAAAAATAATATATTAAATTACCCCTAAGCACACAATGCTTTAAAAGCAGGGTGGAGACATTTATTATTTCTGCTAATGCCATTTGGATATTTGGTAAATAATTTGAAGGCCATATAAAATAGTCAACTTAAAAATGTATCCTGCTATATTTGGTCAAATATTTTAATAACCCCAAATGTGATAGCTGGAATTGCTTAGTTTTGGTGGGTGTGTGATTTTATGTGGTACTGATGATGTTGCTACTCACAGCTGTTTAGTTGCGCTAGTCAATCTTGTGCATGGTCGACTACTGCTCGCAGTAGTAAATTGTACCCAACACAGATGCATATTTCAATGCATGTCTTCTCAAAGTGGGAAATTCATCACTAATTATGTAACGTTTATTTAACCTGGGAGGTCTGCAGTATACATCAGATAGGATACACTAACAGTGCTGAATATACATCACATAGGATACACTGAGACTACTGTATATATATCACATAGGATACACGGATATTTCTGTATATACATCACATAGGGTACACTGAGATTACTATATATATTACATAGGAGACACTGAGGACCCTGTATACATCACATAGAATACACTGACACTGCTGAATATACATCGCAAAGGAGACACTAAGACTTTGCTATATACATCCAAGAGGACAAACAGAGACTGCTGTATATACATCACATATTATACACAGACTGAAGTATACATTACATAAGAGACACTGAAACTGCTGTATACAACACATAGGAGACACTGAGCCTGTTGTTTACATCAGATAGGGTACACTAAGCCTGATATACTGTATATACATTGTAGCACTGGCGTCCCTGCATGCTTCTCCCCTCTCATGGCAAGGATGCTGACTCACTCACTACTGCGGCCCCTGTCCCGCACTTACTCCTCCAGCTGCTGCCCAGGGTCTGTGCATGGCTCGCAGATCCCCGGGCAGTGTTATTAGGGTGCAGGCACGCACTCCTTTTTTAAGGGACAGCACACGCTGTCCTAAAGGGTCCCCAGCCACTGACTGGGGGACAATTATTATTTAAGATACCTCCACCTGAATGGAGGTGTCTGAGCAACATGTAAATTCAGTTGTCTACATACTTGCTAGTTGTCAGGTCTTCAGTACCCGCCAGTCAGTTTACCTTTCCTAAAGCTGTCTGCCCGTACTTGCATTGTGTCCCTGTATTCCAGCAGTGCCCGCCAGTTCCTGTCGTGCCAATCTGTATACCAGCCGTACCTGCCTGCACCCACCGTTCCAGTCTGTACACCAGCCATACCTTCCTACACCTGCCGTGCCAGTCTGTACACCATCCGTACCAGCCTGTACCTGCCAAGCCAGTACCTGTCTACACCTGCCATGTCTCCCAACATTCCTGTCATGGCTGCCTGTACTTATCAAGTCCATCTAGTGTTGGCTGTTCCATCTACCAGCCCCTTTGAAGGTCAGCTGCCGTACATCTGAGGTCTGTCCTGGAGTAGCACCTGGCGTTCATCTGAAGCCAAGTCTAACCCCACCATCAGGGGCTCTAGCATTCTATTTTACTGGTTCCGTACCCCATCTGTCAGCTCCTCCACGTTATGGCGGTGACCCTGCCCTGTGTCTGGGGTTTATCAATCAATGCACGCTGCACTTTGAACTCTTGGCCCATCAGTTTGCTTCACATCGGGCCAAAGTGGCTTTTATCATGTCCCATCTCACTGTCGAGGCCTTGGCTTGGCTCAATCCCCTATGGGAGCAAAGGGACCCTCTTTTCTCCAACCTGCAGACTTTTTTAGAAGCCTTCTGAAAGGTTTTTGATGAGCCTGGCTGTGTTTTCTCTGCAGCATCCTTCCTTCTCAGGTTGCGTCAAGGTAACATCAAAGTGGGCCAGTATGCCGTCTGTGTCCGGACCTTGCAGGGAACAACGAGGCACTGGTGGCCGCCTTCTGGGAGGCTCTTTTCAGAAGAATTAAGAATCAGTTGGCTGGTTGTGATATTCCCACCTCAATGGATGACCTGGTGTCCCTGGCTACCTGAATCAACATCAGGTTTCAGGAGTGCTCCAAGGAGGAGAGAGAAGAGCTCTGTGCTAAGCTCCTACCTTTCAAAGGCCGATCAAGCTGCAGACCTCAGCTTTGACACCTTCCTCTGAGTGCATGCAGATCGATCAGGCGAAGCTGCCCCAACACCGTCAGGAGGGCCATCAGGCCAAAAGGAGGTGTTTCTACTGCGGCAATCTCAAACATTTAATCCGTTCCTGTCCTGAAAAACTGGGAAACTCCAAAGCCTGGGGTTCGATGGGGAGGTTTCCCTGAGCAAGGACTACTCGGTGCCTCCCCTAACTCTCCCAGTATCCGTTTCCTGTGGTGACATCCATTTCACTGAATCAGCCTATCTAGACTCTGGTTCTGCAGGACATATCATTCAACAGGCCTTAGTGGAGCAGTATCATATCCCTATCCAACATCTGCAGAATCCTTTGGTGGTATTATCCGTGGATGGGAGACCTCTTTCTGAGACTGTCTTTTTCGTTACTGGGCCTGTGGAACTTCTGGTAGGAATTCTACACTCAGAGAGGATTCCTCTCTATGTGCTGTCAGGTTTATCTCATCCTCTGCTTCTAGGTATGCCATGGCTGTGAAAACATGAGCCTGTCTTGGATTGGATATCTGGAAAAGTACTCAGTCGGGGTTGGGAGTGCCATAAGTGTTGTCTACTTCCCATTCGTCCGTCTTGACCTTCGGCTACTCCATCAAATTTACCTGGCTTGTCTTCTCCTTATTGGACGTACACTGATGTCTTTGACAAAAAGGAGGTTGAGAAGCTACCGCCTCATAGGCCGTATGACTGCCCTATCGACCTTCTTTATGGTTCTTCTCCTCCATGAGGCCGAATCTAACCCATGTCTCAGGCAGAGACTTCGAGCCATGTCCAGGCAAATAAAAAAGAATCTTGCCGGCTGGAGCAGGATTCTTTTTTGTAAAGAAAAAGGACGGCTCACTTTGACCCTGAATCGAATATAGGGAACTCAACCAGATAACGATCAAGAATAAATATCCTCTGCCCCTCATTTCCTAGTTGTTTGATCATCTCAAAGGTTCCAGAGTGTTCACAAAACTCACCCTTCAGGGGGTGTATAACCTGATCCGAATACGCCAGGGTGACGAATGAAAGACGGCCTTTAACACCCACAACGGCCATTATGATTATCGTGTTATGCCATTTGAGCTCTGTAATGCCCCAGCAGTCTTACAAGAACTGGTGAATGACATCTTCAGGGACTTCTCTACACATGTGTGGAAGTTTACCTGGACGACATTTTGATGTATTCTCCCAATCTACACACAAGAGGAATGTTCGCCAGGTTCTGCAGAGATTAAGGAAGAGCTGTCTGTATGCCAAGTATGAGAAGTGAGTCTTTGAGCAGACCTCTCTTCCGTTTCTTGGGTATATCATCTCTGAGAACTGTGTTAGAATGGATCCCAAGAAGGTGTCCACTGTCCTAAAGTAGCCCCGTTCTGACGGTCTGAAAGCTATCCAGTGGTTTTTCGGATTTGCTATTTTCTACCACCAATTCATTCCTATTTATCCTCTCGGACTGCTCCTATTTCTACCCTGACCCACAAGGAAGCCAACCCTAAGATATGGACTCTGGAAGCAAAATAGGCCTTTTCCTCAGCACCTGTGCTGCATCGACCAGACAATAATAACCAATTCTTTGTGTAAGTGGATGCTTCTTCCTCTGGGTCTGGAGCCATTCATACCCGGAAGTCTCGTTCTAGCCATATGGTGACCTGCTGCTTCTCTTCCAAAATCTTCTCAGCTCAAAAACGCAACTACTCGATAGGTGATCAAGAGCTGTTGGCGATAAAACTGGCTCTGGAAGAGTGGCGATTTTTGCTTGAAGAAGTGATGCATCCAGTGGTTATTTACACTGACCACAAGAATCTGGCCTATTTGCAGTCCGCACAGCGGCTAAATTCACGTCAAGCCAGGTCTCCATTTCCAGCCAATGGATAAGAACATCAAGGAGGATGCACTCTCTAGGTCCTTTCTGTTTTCTGACCAGTAGGAAGAGCTTCAACATATCATTGAGCCCTTAAAGATATGGTCGCTCCGCTGGATTTGTCTCGGGTCCCCTCTAGAAAACCTTTTGTCTCTGAACCAGACAGGAAGCGGGTTCTTCACTGGGGTCACTTGTCTAAATTGGCTAGTCATGTGGACAGAAGAAAACGGCTCTCCTCATTTCCCGGCATTAATGGTGGCCGAACCTGCTCAAGGATATTGCAGATTTCTTCTTGGCCTCTCCCTCTTGTGCCCAGAACAAGACTCCGAAACAGCTTCTGACCGGTTGGCTACTTCTTTTGCCCATACCATCTGCTCCCTGGCAGCAAATCGCAATGGATTTTATTATCGATCTTCCAGTATCATCCTGGTGTACTGTCCTACTAGTTGTGGATCTCTCCTCTAAGATGGCCCATTTCACTCCATTGTCCGGCCTCCCGTTTGCTCCTGTGCTTGCTGAAAAGTTCAGCCAACATATTATCTGCCTCCATGGTTTACCTCTCCATATGGTCTCAGATAGAGGTGTCCAGTTTACATTTCACTTCTGGAGGGCTACCTGCAAACTACTAAATGTCACCTTGAATTTATCTTCAGCCTACCATCCACAATCCAATGGCCAAGTAGAGAAAGTCAACCAGATCCTGACCAACTTCTTGCAGAACTTTGTCAATGCTCACCACAGTGGCTGTCTTCAAAGTATGTTCATATCAAGCTACCCTTGTATAAATTGGGTCCTTGCTTCATCAGCCCATTCGAGGTTCTCAGACAGATAAATCCTGTAGCCTGCAAATTCAAACTCCCGGCTACTTTACGGATCCCCAATTAATTTCACGTGTCTCTCCTCAGTCCCTTCTTCAAAGATGCATGTACTACTCCTACTCCAGTGTGGAGAGATTTGCTGCGCTCTTAAAGAAGAGGGGGCGCAAAAAGGGGGTACTGAAGCATCGGCATTTGTGCACGATTCAGGGACAACGATTCATTCACCGGTATGGCCTTTGTCCCGCTCTTCCTTATCGTCTGGCTGCTGCCCGGTGTCTACCTATGGCTTGCAGATCCCCAGGCACTCTACTTAGAGTCTGCATGCTCCCTTCTTTTTAAAGAGACAGAGTGCGCCGTCCTAAAGCTTCCTCAGCTTATTGCTGGGAGACACTTATTATTTAAGGCACCTCCACCTGAATGGAGGTGCCTGAGCAATGTGTAAAGTCAGATGTCTGCACAATTTCTAGTTGTAAGGTCCCCAGTACCCACCAGTTTACCTGTCCTGTGCCTGTCTGTACTTGCCTTATATCCCTGTATTCCAGCACCAGCGTGCTTGTAAAACAGCCATGCACACCTGTACCTGCCTGCCTGTATATCAGCCATCCCCACCAGCTCCTGCCTGCCTATATATCAGCCGTGTCCTCCAGCACTTGCCTGCACCTGCTGTGCCAGTCTATATACCAGCCATACCTGCCTGCACCTGCCATGCCAGTCTGTATACCAGTCATATCTGTCTACATCTGCTGTTTCCCAGCATTCCTATTGTGCCTGCCTGTACGTATCAAGTCCATCTTGGCTATTCCATCTACCTGCCCCTTTGGGGGTCTGCTGCCATGCGTTCAAGGTCTGTCCTGGAGTAGCACCTGGCATTCATCTGGTGCCAAGTCTAACCCCTAGGGGCGCTAGCAAAAACTCAGGTGTTTGCCTAGTCATGCCCCTCCAGGCTCTCCTTGGATCACGGCACAGTGGTTCCACCACTCCCATTACATACATCACAAAGGAGACACTGAGTTTGATGTATATACTGTACATCACATAGGAGACACTGAGCCTGATATACTGTATATACATCACACACGGCTTACACTATATCAGATGAGTGACTGGCCGGGACTCCCTGAAATTAGGTTCGCTGTGACTAACTCCTGGATTTTTTGGGTGACTGTTGAAGGTTTTGAATACAGACCAGAACCTGGACTTGGAGGTGTTTACTATATTAACATCATGGCTGTATTGATAAATGGCAATTTAAGGACTGGTCCATGCAGATCCGACTATATATCTTGGACGTATACCACCAATGACCATGCTCTCTCTCTGTTCTTTCTTTCTCTCTCTGTTCTTTTTCTTTCTTTCTGTCTGTTCTTTCTTTCCCCTCTTTCTTTCTATTTCTCTGTTCTTTCCCTCTCTTCTTTCTCTCTGTTCTTTTTCTTTCCCCTCTTTCTTTCTTTCTTTCTCTCTGTTCTTTCTTTCTCTCTATGTTCTCTTTCTTTCCCATCTTTCTTTCTCTCTCTCTGGTCTTTTTTTCCTTCTTTCTCTCTCTGTTCTTTTTCTTTCTCTTTGTTCTTTCTTTCCCTTCTTTCTTTCTCTTTCTCTCTGTTCTTTCTTTCTCTCTCTGTTCTTCCTTTTTCTCTCTAATCTTTCTTTCTTTCTCTCTCTGTTCTTTCTTTCCCCTTTTTTTCTTTCCCATCTTTCTTTCTCCCTCTCTGTTCTTTCTTTCCCCTCTTTCTTTTTTCTCTCTCTGTTCTTTTTTCTGTCCACTCTTTCTTTCTCTGTTTTCTTTCTTTCCCCGCTTTCTTTCTTTTGCTCTGTTCTTTCTTTCTCTTTTTTCCCTTCATTCTCTCTCTAATCTTTATTTCTTTCTCTCTAATCTTATTTCTCTCTCTGTTCTTTCTTTCTCTTTCTGTTCTTTCTTTCTCTGTTCTTCCATTTTCTCTCTGTCCTTTCTTTCTTTCTCTGTTCTCTTTCTTTCCCCTCTTTCTTTCTCTCTCTCTGTTCTTTCTTTCTCTCTCTGTTCTTTGTCTCTCTCTCTCTGTTCTTCCTTTTTCTCTCTGTTCTTTCATTCTTTCTTTCTCTCTCTGTTCTTTCTTTCTCTGTTCTTTCTTTCCCATCTTTCTTTCTTCCCCTCTTTCTTTCTCTGTTCTTTCTTTCTTTTCCCTCTTTCTTTTTTTCTCTATTTCTGTTCTTTTGTTCTGTCCCCTCTTTATTTCTCTCTCTGTTTCTTTCTTTCTTTCTCTCTCTGTTCTTTCTTTCTTTCCCCTCTTTTTTTCTTTCTCTCTCTGTTCTTTCTTTGCCATCTTTCTTTCCCATCTTTTTCTCTCTGTTCTTTCTTCTCCTCTTTCTTTCTCTCTCTGTTCTTTCTTTCTCTGTTCTTTCTTTCCCATCTTTCTTTCTTTCTCTCTCTGTTCTTTCTTTCCCATCTTTCTTTCTCTCTCTGTTCTTTCTTTCCCATCTCTTTTTTTCTCTCTGTTTATTCTTTCTGTCCCCTCTTTCTTTCTCTGTTTCTTTTCTTTATGTTTCTTTCTCTCTATCTCTCTGTTCTTTATTTCATTCTTTCCCCTCTTTCTCTCTGTTCTTTCTTTCCCTTCTTTCTTTCTCTCTCCCTCTCTGTTCTTTCTTTCCCCTCTTTTTTTCTCTCTCTCTGTTCTTTTTTTCTGTCCCCTCTTTCTTTCTCTCTGTTCTTTCTTTCTCTCTGTTCTTTCTTTCTTTCTCTCTGTTCTTTCTTTCTTTCCCCTTACTTTCTTTGTTTCTCTCTCTGTTGTTTCTTTCTCTTTTTTCTTTCTCTCTCTGTTTTCTTTTTTCTCTCTCTGTTCTTTCTTTCTTTTCCTCAGTACCAGTCAGTGTGCCCACAGTACCAGCCACTGTGCCCATAATGCCAGCCACTGATCCCATAATGCCAGCCACTGTGCCCTCAGTACCAGTGTGATCAGCAGTGCTAAATGGGTGTGGTTGGGGTGTGGACATGGGCGTGATTAGTTGTGAAATGGGTGTGGTTGGGGCGTGGCCTAAAATTTGCTGCGACGTGCATAGCGCGCCGCAGCCATTGTCCCTCTTTCCCATCTTCAAAAATTGGGAGGTATGCCTATGGGCGTGGAGAGGCATGAATACCATTTCTTTTTAATAGCGGGCAGCATTAGCCGCAGCCTGCAGCTAACACTGCCTGCATGTAGAGCTTCACCACCACACCACACACACACACACACACACAGAAAGCACTGCACCACATACACACACACAAAGCACCACACCACATACACATGCAGGCACAGAGACACACAGCGCAGCACATCCCCGCATCCTGCTTCCTGCCTGGCTCTTCCTGTCTGAGACAGTCCAACTGGATGACGTCATCATTCAGCCCGCTGTCTCAGAGAGAAAGCTGCTGGTGAGAAAAAGGCTGCTGGGATGTGCTGCTGCTGCGGGGAGGTGAGCTGTGCTGCGTGTCTGTGTGCCTGCGTGTGTGTATGTGGTGCAGTTCTTTGTGTTTGAGTGTGAGAAAGTGATGCGTTGCTTTGTGTGTGTGTGTGAGAGAGGGGAAGGACAATGATATTGCTGGGGAGGGCGGAGGCAATCATGGAGGTGATGGGCAATGATGGTGTGGGGGAGGCAATGATGGAGGTGATGGGCAATGATGGTGGTGGGGAGGCAATGATGGAGGTGATGGGCAATGATGGTGGGGGGAGGCAATGATGGAGGTGATGGGCAATGATGGTGGAGGGAGGAAATGATGGAAGTGTGGGGCAATGATGGTGGGGAGGCAATAATGAAGGTGATCGGCAATGATGGTGGGGAGGCAATGATGAAGGTGATGGGCAATGAAGGTTGGGGAGGCAATGATGGAGGTGATTAGGCAATGATGGAGGTGATGGGCAATGATGGCATTGGGGGAGGCAATGATGGAGATGATGGGCAATGATGGTGGTGGGGGAGGCAATGATGAGGTGATGAAATGGGCAATGATGGTGGTGGGGGAGGCAATGATGGAGGTGATGATGGAGGTGATGAAATGGACAATGAAGTTGGTGGGGGAGGAGGCAATGATGGAGGTGGTGGAATTCGCAGTGATGGGGTGGTGGGGAGAATGATACGGGTGGTGGGGGAGAAGGCAATGATGGAGGTGCTGATGAGGACAATGATGGAGGTGGAGAGGGGCTGCATTATACTTTATGAGGGGACTACATTATATTATGTGGGGGGACTGCATTATTCTCAGGGGACTACATTATATTCTGGGGGCTACATTATACTATATGAGGGGGCTACAGTATACTCAATGGGGGGGCTGCATTATATTCTGTTGTGGGGCTGCATTATTCTCTCAGGGGGCTACATTATATTCTGGGGCTACATATTACTATATGAGGGGACTACAGTATACTCTATGGGGGCTGCATTATATTCTGTGGTGGGGCTGCATTATTCTCTCAGGGGACTACATTATATTCTGGGGTGCTAAATCATACTATATGAGGGGGGCAGCATTATGCCCTATGAGGGGGCTACAGTATACTCTATGGGGGGCTGCATTATATTCTGTGGTGGGCTGCATTATACTATATGAGGGGGGCTGCATTATACCCTATGAATGTGCTACATTATATTCTATGGTGGGGACTGCGTTATACCTTATGAGGGGGTTGCATTATATTTTGTGGGGTGCTGCATTATATTCTATGAGAGGGGGCTGCATTATAATTTATGAGGGGGGCTACATTATTAGTAAGTGTCAAACTGACTGGGTTTCTTTATACCAATTTGGTGTATATATGGTATTTGGTATTTTTTATAGCATTTTTAGGGAGGTGTAGTGATCGAAAAACGGCAATTATGAAGTTTCTAGGTTTTTTTTCTATTCACGTTGTCTACCGTAGGAGTTAGTTAATGCTATATTTTAATAGACTGGACTTTTATGAATGTGACAATATAAAATATGTGTAGATTTTTAATTTCTTTATGTTTATTTGGAAAAAGGTGATGATTCTAATTTTTCAATTTTTGTTTTAATTTTTCTTTTTTTTTTTCATCTTTTTTACTTTATTTTTTTGTCCACTTATAGAAATTGAACCTACAATCATTCAATCACTTATACTTTATACTGCAATATCAAAGTGTTATAGTATCTAGTGAAAATCACGGTCGCAGCGAATTTCAGCCTGTGGCTAAGCTTCTCAGGAATACCAAAGTGGCTGCGGCGGGGGTGTTCAGCATACTGCATCGTAGGAGGCTGATGGGATCTGGTGACCCATCAACCATGCCACTTCCCTGCCATTTAAATGCCACTGTCAGAGATTGACAACAGAAGGTAAATGGTTAATAGAAAGGATCGTAGCTGAAATCTGGCTGTTGCTGTTAGATACAGATGCCGTCTATGTAATATATCCAGCAACTGACACATGTGGGGAGAGCTCAGCTCCTCAGCCAACTTGAAACGCCGTCACCACCGCACTGATGTACCAATAAGTCATGATTAAGAGTTAAAATGCAAAATGAAATGTACAACCTAAAAAGCAATAGCATGATAGCAATGTTCCTATACTAAAGGGATCTGATAGATAGCAGTCCAACTGAAGACCCCCAACTAATCATAAGAACAAGGGACCTGCAAGTCCACAGTGTAAAATGAGCTGTAGTCCCATTAGGTGCCACTTTTCTATTTATTGTCACTAGGACTGCTGGAAAAAAGTGAGCGCGGTACTCTGCTATCTCTGGCAGTCCCATAGACAATGAATAGAGGGTTGGTGTTCTATTGCAATGGAGAATTTCACAGTCCCTTTCTCACGGTTGGTTGGGGTCCGGGAGCATAGCAAGTTATCTTACCAAGATAGGAATAACCCTTTAAGGAACATGTGATATTTGTCTTATTTTATGTTACTCTCATGTATTTTCTTATACTCTTATGTTCGTCTTTATTAAGATCTCATGTTTTAGAATGGACTGATTTATAATCCCTCTTCTTTTTTTCTGTTTTAATTGCTATTTTTTTGTTTTCTAAATGTCAAAAACATTAATAAAATAATTTTTTCTCTATTTGTATGACTTTTATACAATAAAAAGTGATTTTTCACAATCTTTTCATTTCAAAAACTTGAAATTGTGATACAATCAAAGTATGTTAACATACACAATATTCTAATTATGGCATAAGAATGTGGATGAGACATGACTGACGCACTCCTCTCTGTTATTTCCCCAACCTCTGCTTTTCTTTTGTAACGCCACAAAAGTCAGAGGAAGAATGCAAGAGGCAGACATTGTAGACAGAACAAAACAGTTCTATATCTGCTGCATAATACCCAGCTATATATTGCCCACGTGGCCATTTTTCTGCTAAATATATACACAGTTGTGCTCAAAAGTTTACATACCCCGGCAGAATTTTGATTTCTTGGTGAAAAACATGGAGAAAAAGTTTTGGTATTATTATTCATACTGTATTCTCTGAAAAAAGGCAGAGAAAGCAAAAATTCTGCCGGGGTATGTAAACTTTTAAGCACAACTGTATATACACGGCTGTGAAAAAGTATTTGCCCATTTCTTCTATTTCTGAAAGTATGTAATTTATAATGTTCAGTTCATCCAATTAATTTTAGTATAACAAACAGGCCACACGTCAGCACAATATACAGCATTAAAATGACTCTTTCCATTTATTGACGATAAAGATTTATTCAAAACCTAAATAGCCCATTTTACAAAGTAATTGCCCCCTAAACCCAAGTATCGACATTGCCTCTCTCGGCAGTAACAGCTGCAATCAAACATTCAAAATAAGTTGCGATGAGTCTTTTACATCATTGTGGAGGAAATTTGTAATACTATTCTGAGCAAAGTTGTTTTACTTTCTCCATGTTGGAGGATCTTTGCACATGAACTGACTGCTTAAAGGGAATCTGCCAGCAGAGTTTCACCCCAAAGTCTTGTAAGCTTTTCAGGGGATATAGCTCTGGGATCGCCGTCTGGGTAGACAGAGTGGCACGGAAACAGTTCATTCACAGCAGTTCTGGTGAAAACTGGCCGCAACCAGCTTTATTAAAGTCCACAGCAAACAGATATAAAACAAAATCATAAACAGAAGACCTAGGCTTGTCTAGCCACTTACTACACATAGATAGATTTCCCTATCTATCCGGGTCCCGACTCTACCAGCCAGGGCCAAAACAACACATATGTTCAGTATTTACCAGCATTGAGGTTCACAGAGTCTCCTCCTTGTGTCTGAAGGCACCTTCAACGTCCAGACTTGAGAGAGCTCCCCTCCTATTCAGCAACTACCAGCATGGATTTTCACAGAGACTACTCCTGTGTCCGGGGTACATCGAGAACCCAGACTGAGACAGCTCATACTCCTGGAGACTGCTTCTTGTGCCGGGACTCCTTGTCCAGACTAAGCGAGCTCTCTGACTGTGTTCGCAGACACCTACTTCTGGTCTCCTAATTAACAGCTGAATGGTTTCAGGCCTGAGCTGCAAGTGTGTGCTGAATGTAAGGTGTAGTGACCTTTCTCTACCACTAGGTTTACAAAGCCACACATTTCCCTTATACCATACAGCACAGTACCTAGGTGAAATGTACATCCCATTCGACACATATTCCTTCACTGTCTCACATATCCCCTCCCTCTTCTCCAGACCGGAGGGCTGGTCATCCAGACCGGAGGGCTGGTCAACAATCCAAAAGAGACAGCGAACTCTGGACCAGTCATGGCCTTCATCAGCTTCATCTTCACTACTGTCATCTGTATCTTCACCTGAGCCATAGTCAACATCAGCTTTCTCTTCATCTGAAGCATCCGCACTACCCTGTACCCTCCCAGGCCTATGCTCTCTGCGGGCCTCGGGTATCCTGCACTATTTCATGTTGACCTTAGGGCCGGGCTCAGTTTCGATATAGTGCCTGGCCAGAGAAGTACGACTCGGCACATCAGAACACTTCTGCTGACTCTTTCTCAGAAACTCACGTACCTCCTGTCCCTGGTGCACTGACCATGTGTCACCAACTATCACAGAAGGTATAGGGGGTTTTTCACTTTTCTCCAGTTCCCCTTGAACCTTCTTTACTTCATTGAGCTTCTCCAGAAGATGCTCATGGCTCTCATCACGCTCCTTCATCACAGTTTGGAGTTTTTTCTGAGAAGTAATCAATTCATCTTGTACCTGTTGGCCGTCCTTTATGTCTTCAGCCCCTTCTTCAGGCTCTTCTGGTAGGACATGCTCAGGAGCCCTACCGTCAGTCTTACATTCTACTTCTTCATTCACATCATTATGGTCTCCAATATCTCCATTTATTCCAGCTTTCAAGTTCTCCTTGATAGCTGCATCTGTATACTCAGAACCCGCCGGATTCTTCTCTTCCACCACGTTCTGCATCCCATCTGAGCTCCCGTGTGTCTGCAGCGGCAACGGAGTGACACACCGTTTTTCCCATTTATTGGGACGTGGCTCCGATGTAGACTCCATGAAAGTACGCTTGAGCTCACCAACGCCAGTCTGATGTCTCAAAATCTCATCTTGTGACTTATCCAGATCCTTGGTATCACTCGGGAACACCGCTGGGGCTCCGGGCGCCGAACTTCCAGCCTGAGCTTCACGAGTTGCGGCTACTGATCCGGACCGTAACCCGTCCACGCCGCTGTCTTCGGCAGAAACAGATTCCTGGACAGAGTCAATCCCCATATCTTCAGTCTTGTTCCTCACAGCTTCACTTGAGACCTCAGCTTCTGATGAGGCATCTGGCTTGGTGACCACCACTTCCATGGCTTTTTCCACCTCTGAAGCATTACCTTCAGAGTCCTGGGCAGGATGCAGCTCCATACCATACATTGATAACTTCTCCTCTTCAACAGCATCCACTTGTGCTGTTTTCAGTTTCAGAGTCCTGCCTTTAAAGCTCAGCTCTCCTCCTTTCACCTTAGTCTTTGCCAGGGAACCGGCCAACTGTAAAACATCTTCAGATGCCATCTTCTGTCCGGCTGTAAGGTCAGCATCAGCTTTCTTCTCAGGACTCTCAACCTCCTCTGCTACCATGCCTTCCTCATTTGCACTGGTTGCTTTATGGTCATCAGATGATTCACTATCATTACCACTATCCCTGTCTGACCCCTTTTTCTCAGCCACATCTGGCTCACTGTCAGGACTATACACTTCATTTTCATCCACATCCTGCTCACTGTCAGGGTTATACAATTCATTTTCATTCACATCCTGCTCACTGTCAGGGTTATACAATTCATTTTCATTCCCATCCTGCTCACTGTCAGGGTTATACAATTCATTTTCATTCACATCCTGCTCACTGTCAGGGTTATACAATTCATTTTCATTCACATCCTGCTCACTGTCAGGGTTATACAATTCATTCTCATTCACATCTTGATCTGGAACCTTAGTTAACATGTCATCCACAACATTAACTTCACCATCTGGTCCCTGGTTTCCCTCAGGTGGTCCCTCAAGTATGTGACTATGTGACAACCCCAGCACTATACTTCCATATAGCTCAGGCACTAGGAGCTGGCTCACGACCTCTCCCTGGACTTCAGTGTCCCTATACAACAGGTTATTGTTTATGGCAACATGAGGAAACCTCTCCTCAGAGCCAGGCTCCTGGGAAACCTCATTTAGAACATTTATATTTTCCTGTGCCGTTTTAAGAGAGGGGTCTCGCCACTGCTCACTCTCAAAATTGTCACAGGACACAGGCAAGTCAGGGACACTCGGTTCCCGAGAACCACCATCCTCGTCTCCCAACATCACCTGCAAAGGAATTTCATCACTATCACAGTCATCATTATTATCAATATCATTATCATGATTATGATCAGTATCATCATCACTATCATGATCATCATCATTATCATTATCAGCATCATTATCATGGTCATCATCATTATCATGATCATCATCATCATTATCATTATCATCATCATCATCATCATTATCACATAAGTTTAACGGCCCACTAGCATTGTGTTCCGTCCCTCGGGACTGCGCACCCTCAGTAGGAGCTTCATCACACTGTCCATCAGAAACATTTTTCCCCCAGCGATCCTTAGACCGGGGAAAGTCATTACCCAATATAACGGGTTGCACCAGGTTCTTCACTACCCCCCACTTCATATGAAACCTCCCCGAGTTTGGGGACCAAGTCCACGGTAGTCTCTGGTAGACTTTGGTGTCTCCATGGATGCACACCATACTCAGGTGCTTATCAGGGATGAAGTTCCTATCAATCAGGCTGTCACATACGGAAGTCACTGGACTCTCTGAGTCCAAGAGGGCCTGTGCTGGGCAGTCATTTACAACCACCAGGCACACCTGTGGTCCAGTCTCTTCGGCTGAGGTGGACACACACACAGGCTCTGCGCAGGGAGAGAGGGATCTGCCAACATCACAATACATAGGCTCCCCCTCTATTGGACAGTTGGCTGCAATTTCACGACATCTCCAACACTGTCCATCACACGTTCCCACCCATATGTCCCCTCGGGCCTGAACCCGCTTATCAGCATACCCCATGTCCCCAACAGCTGGAACGCTCTTACCGCGAGAGTTCAGCGTCCGGGAACTCTGAAGTGACGACCTCTCAGACGGCTGGTCACGGAGGCAGTCTTTGCTGGCGAAGGCCTTCTCCATCAGGCTGACCAGACGATTGGCGTCCTGGTGGTCTCCTTGTCCGACCTCTGGCTGTACCTCAGGAGGACATGCTCGGGTGTAGCGGTTCACTATCACCTTTCCAACTCCATAATCAGGTTTGCTGACTGCAGACTCCCAACTGCATCTCCAGTCATGAACTCCCCTGGCACGGGCTGTCACCGTAACACCCAGCCGGGTAAGAATCTCCGCTTTCAGCTTGGCATAGTCTTGGCTGTCCTGCTCGCTCAGGTCAGCATAGGCCACCTGGGGCACTCCAATCAGATAGGGTGCGACCATCATGGCCCATTCAGATAGGGGCAGATTCTCCTTCTCTGCCAGTCCCTCAAACCTAGTGAGATATACCTCCACATCATCACGAGGTGTCATCTTTTTCAGGGACCGTCTTACCGCCTTCTTTACAGCGGACAATGCAGGTGACTTTGCCACATCACTTCGGGACGCGGCACCGAAATCCTTTTTTTTTCGCTGCCATCTGCTCAACAAATAACCGGTTATTCTCCTGCTGCTGCAGGAATTGCTGCTGGGCCTGCTGCATGCGCTGCTGGTGCTGCAGGCGCTGCTGCTCCATGCTCCGCTGGGCCTGGACCAGGTACTCAATGAGCTCCTCCATACTGCCGGACTTATCTGTCTCAACCACGGCAGTCTTATGTTGCACATTAACTTGCGCCATTTGTTCAAACAGCGCCTCCATGCTGTCATCCATGCTGTCAGACTTCTCTGTCTCAACAACGGCAGTCTTCACTCAAGACATACACACTCCACAGTCTTTTCCACAGAAAAATTCAGCTCTGCTGTGCAGACACTCCTTTTTTTTTTTTCTCTGCAAACTCTATTAGGGCCACTGTCTCTTTAAGACTGCTCCAATAGACGTTTCTCTTTGCTGCTGCACACTCCACAGTCTTTTCCACAACAAGTTCAGCTTTGCTGTGCAGACACACTTTTTTTTTTTTTTTTCTTTTGCAAACTCTATTAGGGCTACTGTCTCTTTAAGACTGCTCCAATAGACGTTTCTCTTGACACACTTTTTTTTTTTTCTCTGCTGCTATTTCAACAGACTTCACCTTTATTGCTGTCTCTAAGCCACTGTGCTTGCACGCACATTCCAGCACCAATTGTATCAGCCACTGTGCTGCACGCACATTCCAGCACTAATTGTATCAGCCACTGTGCTGCCCCAGCATTTTCCGCCAATTGTAAGCTTTTCAGGGGATATAGCTCTGGGATCGCCGTCTGGGTTGACAGAGTGGCACGGAAACAGTTCATTCACAGCAGTTCTGGTGAAAACTGGCCGCAACCAGCTTTATTAAAGTCCACAGCAAACAGATATAAAACAAAATCATAAACAGAAGACCTAGGCTTGTCTAGCCACTTACTACACATAGATAGATTTCCCTATCTATCCGGGTCCCGACTCTACCAGCCAGGGCCAAAACAACACATATGTTCAGTATTTACCAGCATTGAGGTTCACAGAGTCTCCTCCTTGTGTCTGAAGGCACCTTCAACGTCCAGACTTGAGAGAGCTCCCCTCCTATTCAGCAACTACCAGCATGGATTTTCACAGAGACTACTCCTGTGTCCGGGGTACATCGAGAACCCAGACTGAGACAGCTCATACTCCTGGAGACTGCTTCTTGTGCCGGGACTCCTTGTCCAGACTAAGCGAGCTCTCTGACTGTGTTCGCAGACACCTACTTCTGGTCTCCTAATTAACAGCTGAATGGTTTCAGGCCTGAGCTGCAAGTGTGTGCTGAATGTAAGGTGTAGTGACCTTTCTCTACCACTAGGTTTACAAAGCCACACATTTCCCTTATACCATACAGCACAGTACCTAGGTGAAATGTACACCCCATTCGACACATATTCCTTCACTGTCTCACAGTCTTTATATGCACATGTAGCTCTTTCAAATGCAAGTTTAGCAATACCTTCACATATCCAGTCCATTTCTTTGTTTATGAGAGATCAACATTTGAATTGATATGCAAATGAGGCTGTAGATCTGAAGCCTCTGTCACTCCAGCTCTATTCCCCACTCAGAGCTGCCTCCTCCTGCTTGACTGATAGCTTCTATGCTGTGTGCATCCAGACAAAAGAGCAATCTGTCAAGTATATGGAGGCAGTTTTTGGCAGGGAAAAGAGCTGGAGTGACAGAAGCTTCAGATCTACAAATGGCTTTACAGCCTCATTTGCATATCAATTCAAACGTTGTTTCTCAATAACAGAGGAAAAGACCGGCCATGTAAAGGTATTGCTGGACTTGTCTTTGAAAGAGTTACATGTGCATATAAATAGATTGGGGTATGAAATCCTGCTGCTGACAGATTCCCTTTAAAGTGCAAATTTACGACATCATAGGTTGGCGATTGCAAAGGGAGCTGCCAACAGCATGGCAGAACATAACTCAAACAACCATTATTAAAGGGAAGCTGTCAGCCAGTTTTTGCTCCCTCATCTGAGAGCAGCATGATGTAGTAACAGAGACGCTATTCCATCGCTTTGTCACTTAGTTTACTGGGTACAGCTGTTCTGATACAATCAGAGTTTTTAGATTTAGCATTGCAGCAGAGTTGAGAAAGCTGGCCCCGCCCACACCAGGCTCTGAATGTACATTGTCTATAGACAGTGAGGTGCTTATCACAGAAAAGAGCAGAGTCGGACTTGCAAGCTTGTGGCCAGCTAGTCACATCAATGTGAATCAGAAGGTGATTAAAGCTGCAGTCTAAGTAAATAACAGCACAAAGCCGGACATGTGACTCATCCTTCAGTTCAGTGTTGCAATCCTTATGCTCATGCAGTCCTCAGTTTGCATAGCAAAAATCTGTTGACAGATTCCATTTAATCTCGTTAATAGTAGCAAAGATGTGTAAGTGCCTGTGTTTCTGTGGGTGGCACTCATACTTGATACTGAATAAATTAAGATGTCCTGAAAACGTTGTTTCCTTTTTTTCACACTTTGCATATCATTAACACATCTATCCATCTTGTGATTTCCATAATTCCACAAACTTTCCTTCAATTTCCAGCTTGAGTATATATATATATATATATATACAGTACACAAAAGTTTGGACACACCTTCTCATTTAAAGATTTTTCTGTATTTTCATGACTATGAAAATTGTACATTCACACTGAAGGAATCAAAACTATGAATTGACACATGTGGAATTATATACTTAACAAAAAAGTGTGAAACAACTGAAAATATGTCTTATATTCTAGGTTCTTCAAAGTAGCCACCTTTTGCTTTGATGAGTGCTTTGCACACTCTTGGCATTCTCTTGATGAGCTTCAAGAGGTAGTCACCGGAAATGGTCTTCCAACAATATTGAAGGAGTTCCCAGAGATGCTAAGCACTTGTTGGCCCTTTTGCCTTCACTCTGCGGTCCAGCTCACCCCAAACCATCTCGATTGGGTTCAGGTCTGGTGACTGTGGAGGCCAGGTCATCTGGCGTAGCACCCCATCACTCTCATTCTTGGTCAAATAGCCCTTACACAGCCTGGAGGTGTGTTTGGGATCATTGTCCTGTTGAAAAATAAATGATGGTCCAACTAAACGCAAACTGGATTGAATAGCATGCCGCTGCAAGATGCTGTGGTAGCCATGCTGGTTCAGTATGCCTTTAATTTTGAATAAATCCCCAACAGTGTCACCAGCAAAGCACCCCCACACCATCACACCACCTCCATGCTTCACGGTGGGAACCAGGCATGTAGAGTCCATCCGTTCACCTTTTCTGCGTCACACAAAGATACGGTAGTTGGAACCAAAGATCTAAAATTTTGACTTCATCAGACCAAAGCACAGATTTCCACTGGTCAAATGTCCATTCCTTGTGTTCTTTAGCCCAAACAGGTCTCTTCTGCTTATTGCCTGTCCTTAGCGGTGGTTTCCTAGCAGCTATTTTACCATGAAGGCCTGCTTCACAAAGTCTCCTCTTAACAGTTGTTGTAGAGATGTGTCTGCTGCTAGAACTCTGTGTGGCATTGACCTGGTCTCTAATCTGAGCTGCTGTAAACCTGCGATTTCTGAGGCTGTTGACTCGGATAAACTTATCCTCAGAAGCAGAGGTGACTCTTGGTCTTCCTTTCCAGGGGCGGTCCTCATGTGAGTCAGTTTCTTTGTAGCGCTTGATGGTTTTTGCAACTGCACTTGGGGACACTTTCAAAGTTTTCCCAATTTTTCGGACTGACTGACCTTCATTTTTTAACCCCTTCATGACCCAGCCTATTTTGACTTAAATGACCTGGCCATTTTTTGCAATTCTGACCAGTGTCCCTTTATGAGGTAATAACTCAGGAACGCTTCAACGGATCATAGCGATTCTGAGATTGTTTTTTCGTGACATATTGGGCTTCATGTTAGTGGTAAATTTAGGTCGATAATTTTTGCGTTTATTTGTGAAAAAAATGGAACTTTGGCCAAAATTTTGAAAATTTCGCAATTTTCAAATTTTTAATTTTTATTCTGTTAAACCAGAGAGTTATGTGACACAAAATAGTTAATAAATAACATTTACTACATGTCTACTTTACATCAGTACAATTTTGGGAACAACATTTTGTTTTGTTAGGAAGTTATAAGGGTTAAAAGTTGACCAGCGATTTCTCATTTTTACAGCAAAATTTACAAAACCATTTTTTTTAGGGACCACCTCACATTTGAAGTCACTTTGAGGGGTCTATATGGCAGAAAATACCCAAAAGTGACACCATTATAAAAACTGCACCCCTCAAGCTACTTAAAACTACATTCAAGAAGATTATTAACCCTTCAGGTGCTTCACAGGAACTAAAGCAACGTGGAAGAAAAAAATGGACATTTTCATTTTTCCAACAAAATTTTTCTTTTAGCATCAATTTTTTCATTTTTGCATGGGAAACAGGATAAAATGGACCCTAAAATTTGTTGGGCAATTTCTCCTGAGTACACAGATACCTCATATGTGGTCATAAACCACTGTTTGGGCGCACGGCAGGGCTCAGAAAGGAAGGAGCGCCATTTGACTTTTTGAATGGAAAATATACTGGAATATTTAGCGGTTGCCATGTCGCATTTGGAGAGTCCCTGTGTGCCTAAACATTGGAGCTCCCCCACAAGTGACCCCATTTTGGAAACTAGACCCCCAAGGAACTTATCTAGATGCAGAGTGAGCACTTTGAACCCCCAGGTGCTTCACAAATTGATCTGTAAAAAAAAGAAAGTACTTTTTTTTCACAAAAATTTTATTTTAGCCTCAGTTTTTTCATTTTCACATGGGCAGCAGGATAAAATGGATCCTAAAATTTGTTGGGAAATTTCTCCTGAGTATACCGATACCTCATATGTGGTCATAAACCACTGTTTGGGCGCACGGCAGGGCTCAGAAGGGAAGGAGCGCCATTTGACTTTTTGAATGGAAAATATGCTGGAATATTTAGCGGCTGCCATGTCGCATTTGGAGAGTTCCTGTGTGCCTAAACATTGGAGCTCCCCCACAAGTGACCCCATTTTGGAAACTAGACCCCCCCAAGGAACTTATCTAGCTGCAGAGTGAGCACTTTGAACCCCCAGGTGCTTCACAAATTGATCCGTAAAGAAAAGAAAGTACTTTTTTTTCACAAAAATTTTCTTTTAGCCTCAGTTTTTTCATTTTCACATGGGCAACAGGATAAAATGGATCCTAAAATTTGTTGGGCAATGTTTCCTGAGTACACCGATACCTCATATGTGGTCATAAACCACTGTTTGGGCGCACGGCAGGGCTCAGAAGGGAAGGAGCGCCATTTGACTTTTTGAATGGAAAATATGCTGGAATATTTAGCGGCTGCCATGTCGCATTTGGAGAGTCCCCGTGTGCCTAAACATTGGAGCTCCCCCACAAGTGACCCCATTTTGGAAACTAGACCGCACAAGGAACTTTTATAGATGCATAGTGAGCACTTTGAAACCCAGGTCCTTCACAAATTGATCCGTAAAAAAAGAAAGTACTTTTTTTTCACAAAAATTTTCTTTTAGCCTCAGTTTTTTCATTTTCACATGGGCAACAGTATAAATTGGATCCTAAAATTTGTTGGGCAATTTCTCCTGAGTACACCGATACCTCATATGTGGTCATAAACCACTGTTTGGGCACATGGCAGGGCTCAGAAGGGAAGGAGCGCCATTTGACTTTTTGAATGGAAAATATGCTGGAATATTTAGCGGCTGCCATGTCGCATTTGGAGAGTCCCTGTGTGCCTAAACATTGGAGCTCCCCCACAAGTGACCCCATTTTGGAAACTAGACCGCACAAGGAACTTTTATAGATGCATAGGGAGCACTTTGAAACCCCAGGTCCTTCACAAATTGATCCGTAAAAAAAAGAAAGTACTTTTTTTTCACAAAAATTTTCTTTTAGCCTCAGTTTTTTCATTTTCACATGGGCAGCAGGATAAAATGGATCCTAAAATTTGTTGGGAAATTTCTCCTGAGTATACCGATACCTCATATGTGGTCATAAACCACTGTTTGGGCGCACGGCAGGGCTCAGAAGGGAAGGAGCGCCATTTGACTTTTTGAATGGAAAATATGCTGGAATATTTAGCGGCTGCCATGTCGCATTTGGAGAGTCCCTGTGTGCCTAAACATTGGAGCTCCCCCACAAGTGACCCCATTTTGGAAACTAGACCGCACAAGGAACTTTTATAGATGCATAGTGAGCACTTTGAAACCCCAGGTCCTTCACAAATTGATCCGTAAAAAAAAGAAAGTACTTTTTTTTCACAAAAATTTTCTTTTAGCCTCAGTTTTTTCATTTTCACATGGGCAACAGTATAAATTGGATCCTAAAATTTGTTGGGCAATTTCTCCTGAGTACACCGATACCTCATATGTGGTCATAAACCACTGTTTGGGCACATGGCAGGGCTCAGAAGGGAAGGAGCGCCATTTGACTTTTTGAATGGAAAATTAGCTCAATCGTTAGCGGACACCATGTCATGTTTGGAGAGTCCCTGTATGCCTAAACTTTGGAGCTCCCCACAAATGACCCCATTTTGGAAACTAGACCCCTAAGAAACTTTTGTAGATGCACAGTGAGCACTTTGAACCCCCAGGTGCTTCACAAAAGTTTATAACGCAGAGCCGTGAAAATAAAAAATCTTTTTTTTTTCTCAAAAAATGATTATTTAGCCCACTATTTTTTATTTTCACAATGGTTACAGGAGAAATTGGACCCCAAAAGTTGTTGTCTAATTTGTCCTAAGTACGCTAATACCTCTCATGTGGGGGGGAACCACTGTTTGGGCACACGTCAGGGCTCGGAAGGGATGTAGTGACGCTTTGAAATGCCGACTTGATGGAATGGTCTGCAAGGCAGGCAGAGCCCCTGATGTGCCTAAACAGTAGAAACCCCCCACAAGTGACCACATTTTGTAAACTAGACCCCTCAAGGAACTTATCTAGATGTGTGGTGAGCACCTTGAACCCCCACGTGCTTCACAGAAGTTTGTAATGCAGAGCCGTGAAAATAAAAAATCATTTTTTTCCTCAAAAACTGATTTTTTTAACCCGCAATTTTTTATTTTCACAAGGGTAACAGGAGAAATTGGACCACAAAAGTTGTTGTACAGTTTGTCCTGAGTACACTGGTACCCCATATGTGGGGGGAACCACTGTTTTGGCGCATGGGAGAGCTCAGAAGGGAAGGAGCGCCATTTTGGAATGCAGACTTGATGGAATGTTCTGTGGGCGTCATGTTGCGTTTGCAGAGCCCCTGATGTGCCTAAACAGTAGAAACCCCCACAAGTGACCCTATTTTGGAAACTATACCCCCCAAGGAGCTTATCTAGAAAAATTGGGGACTAAAAGATCATGTTTGTGGAAAAAATATGATTTTTTTATTTTCATGCCCCGGCGTTATAAACTTCTGTGTAGCCCTTGGGGGTTCAAAGTGCTCACTACTGTAGTGAGCACTTTGAACCCCAAGGGCTACACAGAAGTTTATAACGCCGGGGCATGAAAATAAAAAAATCATATTTTTTCCACAAACATGATCTTTTAGTCCCCAATTTTTTTATTTTCCCAAGGGTAACAGGAGAAATTAGACCTCAAAAGTTGTTGTCCAATTTGTCCTGAGTACGCTGATATCCCATATGTGGGAGAAAACTACTGTATGGGCACACTTCGGGGCTCGGAAGGGAAGTAGTGACGTTTTGAAATGCCGACTTGATGGAATGGTCTGCGGGTGTCATGTTACGTTTGCAGAGCCCATGATGTGCCTAAACAGTAGAAACCCCCCCAAGTGACCCCATTTTGGAAACTAGATCCCCAAGGAACTCCTCTAGATGTGTGGTAAGCACTTTGAATCTCCAAGTTCTTCACAGAAGTTTATAATGCAGAGCCGTGAAAATAAAAAATCATTTTTTTTCCACAAAATAACTTTTTTAGTCCCCAATTTTTTTTTCCCAACATTAACAGGAGAAATTAGACCCCCAAAGTTGTTGTGCAATTTTTCCCGAGTACGCTGATACCCCATATGTGGGGGTAAACCACTGTTTGGGCACACGTCGCGGCTTGGAATAAAGGGAGCACTGTTTGACTTTTTGAACGCAAAATTTGCAGGAATCAATGGTGGCGCCATGTCGCGTATGGAGACCCCCTGATGTGAGTAATTAGTGGAAACCCTCAATTCTAACTCCAACCCTAACCCCAACACACCCCTAACCCCAACCCCTACACCCCTAACCCTAATACAAACCCTAACCATAACCCCAACACACCCTAACCCTAATCCCAACTCTAACCATAAACCTAACCACAAGCCTAACCCTAATCCCAACCCTAACCCCAAAACACCCCTAACGCTTATCCTAACTCTAACCCTAACCAAAAACCTAACCCTAATCCCAACCCTAACCCTAATTCCAACCCTAACCCTAATTCCAACCCTTACCCTAGTTCTAACCCTAACCCTAGTTCTAACCCTAAGGCTGGGTTCATATTGCGTTTTACCAGCCCGTTCAACACGTAGCGTTGACGGGCTGATAACGGTATAGCATAACGCGATCGCGTTATGCTATACCCGCTAGTATAAGAACGCTAACCAGCTCACCGGTTTGTAGAAGCACGGATCCTCCGCTTGATCAAACGTGAAGATACATAAGAAAATGAAGGAAAAAGGGATCCAGCTTCAATAAAATCTTCATCTTTATTGATTCATAAAAACATGAATAATGGCATGCTCCTGGACAAGCTCAGGACAAGGCTACGCGTTTCGATCACAGGGATCTTTATCACAGCTGACATATTCAGACAAAGGCACATATTTAAGACAAAGGAAGACCAATCACGATCAGAAAAAATGTCATGTGATTTTTGACAAGTCCTTTAACAATTTGCACATAACGATAAAGAAACAAAAACAATATTTGCACAAATAAAATCAATGCAAAGAAATAAAATTAATAATGGAACATCAATTCGTTTCTTTTGTTGAGACCAAATGGATGTCTGGTATGTAGATTAAAGATCCAGAAAGCTTCACGTGTGAGGAGTCGCTGACGTGCATCTCCACCTCGGGCAGACAGGTTAACACTTTCAATACCTGTGACTTGGAAGGAAGAAACATTGCGAGCATGCTGAAAAATAAAATGTTTAGCAGCAGCAGAAATATTGCGATTTGAAGAGACATTCTTTATATCCTGCAAATGTTCAGCGATCCTGATTTTTAATTTCCTAGTGGTGCAGCCTATATAAGATAAATTGCAAGTAGTGCACATAATTTTATATACCACATAGCATGAATTACAGTTGATATATTTGTTAATGGTATAAATCGCAGTGCTGTCATTATTTTCAAAGGTTTTCGTTACACAAACATATTTGCAAAGTGCACATCTATTGTGGCCACATTTATAAAAACCTTTATGTTCTAACCACGATGTTTTATGAGAAGAGAAATTATTACTGAACATGCTTGGAGAAACTTTGTTACCAATAGATGGCGCTTTCCTTGAAACAACATTAATACCTGATGAAAGAATGTCAGCAAGAGAGGGATCTTCATATAAAATAGGCAGCGATCTCAAAATGATTTTTTTGATGTCCCCAAATTGAGGACTATATTGAGCACAAAAATATGGTTTCACTGCAAGATCATTTTTTTTGTTGTCGCCCTCCACTAATGAGATCCTCTCTGTTTTTATTACTTACAATTTTTCGTGCTCTTTTTAATGACCATTTAGGATAATTTCTGTTTTTTAATTTTGTATCCACACAATTAAATTCCGTTTCCAAAGCTGTAGGATCGCTGCAGTTTCTCAAAATTCTGGTATATTCACCCAAAGGAATCGATTTAATAGTATGTTTGGGGTGACTGCTTGCTGCATGCAAGATAGAATTACCAGCACAAGGTTTGCTGAACGTTTTAGTAATAATAACAGAGTCATGTACCCCATATAAATCAAGATCCAAAAAGAAATTTTGTTATGATGAAATTTATGAGTAAAATGTATGTTGAATGAATTAGAATTGATATAATCAATAAATCCGGATATGGCAGGTACATCACCACTCCAAATGATGAGTAAATCATCAATATATCTACCATACCAAGCAATCGAGTCAATAAATGGATTAGTAGCTGAAAAAATAAAAAATATTCCCAATATGACATAACAAGATTAGCTAGGGATGGTGCAAATTTCGCACCCATCGCCACGCCAGAGTTTTGTAAAAAAAATTTATTGTCAAATGAGAAAAAATTGTGGGTTAATAAAAATTGAATAACTTGTAAAATATAATTAATGAGATCCTGGGAATAATTACTGAATTTCGTTAAGACAAACTGCAGCGCTGTCATGGCAACATTGTAAGGTATACAGGTATATAAAGAAGTCACATCACAACATAACCAAGTATATTCTTTAAACCAGATTTTCTTGGAAAACATTCTCAACACTTCTTTAGAATCTTTAATATAACCAGGAGTGATTTGTACTAGTGGTTGAAGTAGTGAGTCAACCCATTCACCCAGATGTTCATTTAAAGATCCAATCCCTGAGACAATAGGTCTCATGGGGGGGATTTTCATATCCTTGTGAATTTTTGGGAGACCATGCATGATAGGGATAATAGGATGAGACACTGTGAGATAATCAGTTTGTTTTTTGGTTAGAATGCCAAGGCTGAAACCCTCATTGATAATTTGGATAATCTCACTTTTAACAGTGGGATTTGTATGGAGTTTTTCATATACATCACTGTCAGACAAGAGAGACATAATTTGAGAATGATAATCCTCTTTATTCAGGATAACTACCATGCCACCCTTGTCCGACATTTTAATTATTATATCTGACATACTTTTGATCTCATCTAATGCAGTTTTCTGGGCTTTTGTTAAATTGGAATGATTTCTGCTGCTGCCCATTTTAACCCTATCATGAAGGATTTTTAAATCCCTCTCTATCACCTCCTGGTATTTAAGGGTATGCCACACTAAACAACATCGCTAACGGGATCGCTAAAAAACGTCACTATTTAGCGATCCCGTTAGCGATGTTGTTGTGTGCGGCATGCAGCAACGACGTGGCCCCTGCTGTGATCTCGTCCGTCGTCCTGATCGTTCCGGACCCTATTCTGATCGTCGGCGTCCTGCTGGTAAGTATATATCGCTGAGTGTGGCACCTTTTTTAGCGATTTAGCGGTACTTTTGTACCGCTAAAGTCGTTAAGGAGATCGCTAACCGCGATAGCGTCCTTAACGACATCGCTAAGTTAAGCCGCTATCAGCGATATAGAAACAATCCCGCTAGCGATCGCATTAGTATGCGTCGTTATCGTGATCGCTAGCGGGATTGTTTAGTGTGGCAGTACCTTTAGTCATGCAATCAGGCCTGGATTGAATGGGATAAAAAGAGGGATTTTTTGTTTTAAACACAGGTGCATGAATGGTATCAGATTCATTATCATAGGAATGAGTAGACAAACTAAACAAAGTGTTGAGAGATACCTGTGCTCTGAAAGACAAGTCAGTAAATTCATTATTATATGTCAGCGACTCCTGCAAAGGGGTCTCATCAGAATGATTTAAAAAATTCTTTTTGATGGTAAGGTCTCGCATAAACTTATTGACGTCCAAAATAGTAGAAAAAAAGATTGAAATTCTGATCGGGCACAAGATTCAGACCTAAGGACAAAACATCTAATTGCGTTTTGATAAAGTCTCGTGCAGATAAATTCAAGACATTATCATGGTTTCTTATTTGCGATAATTCTTCCTGCGGCGTGTAATCATGACATGATCTTTGTCGGTGTTTTCTGCCACCCCGCCTTTTACGTTTTTTGAATGACGAAAAAACTTTGTGGTGTGAACACTGTCATTAGAGGAAACACTCAGATTATTGTCAGATGAATCCAACTCAGAGGATGTAAAACAGACATGTGGTTTAGATACCGGTTCGTTGAGAGCATGGTTGCGTTTTAAAATAGATTTAGGAGTTCTATGACCCCGCTCCCAATGGCCCCAGTCATAGACTTTCTTGGTTGAATAGTCTCTTAGATCACGAGAAAATTTTCGTTTTTTTCCGGTCCATGATATCCTTTTCTAGGCTAGAGACATTATCTTGCATTTTAGCCACAAGTGAGTCATACTGAGTCAACGATTTAAATTCAGTGAGCGCAGTATCTGCATCATTCATTTGTTTCTGAATATCCTCCAATTTATTACTCTCATATTTGACTATGAGTTGCATTAGTTTGGAAGAACAATTACTGAGTATCTGATTCCACTCTTCAATGAAAATGTCAGAAAAAATTGTAGTGGGGATTTTTTTAATACGAAGCCCCCTTGGAATCATATCCTTAGCTAGATAATTTTGGAGGGTAGTATGATCCCACCACAACTTTGTTTCTTGAAGCAAAAGTTTTTCCATTTTGTTGATATTTTCATTCAGATCAGGCATGTCTGGAATTTCATTAATATCACCAGAAAACACTTGTGCCGCTTTAACAGATCTGTCTTGAACAAAAATAGATGCCATAATAAAGCTGGTGCCTGAGCTTAATGACTGAGTCCACTTTCAAAATACTTGAAAATATTGAGCATGAAACCGGGGGCACGGTAATCAAAAGTACAAATATAAGAACGCTAACCAGCTCACCGGTTTGTAGAAGCACGGATCCTCCGCTTGATCAAACGTGAAGATACATAAGAAAATGAAGGAAAAAGGGATCCAGCTTCAATAAAATCTTCATCTTTATTGATTCATAAAAACATGAATAATGGCATGCTCCTGGACAAGCTCAGGACAAGGCTACGCATTTCGATCTTTAATCTACATACCAGACATCCATTTGGTCTCAACAAAAGAAACGAATTGATGTTCCATTATTAATTTTATTTCTTTGCATTGATTTTATTTGTGCAAATATTGTTTTTGTTTCTTTATTCGTTATGTGCAAATTGTTAAAGGACTTGTCAAAAATCACATGACATTTTTTCTGATCGTGATTGGTCTTCCTTTGTCTTAAATATGTGCCTTTGTCTGAATATGTCAGCTGTGATAAAGATCCCTGTGATCGAAACACGTAGCCTTGTCCTGAGCTTGTCCAGGAGCATGCCATTATTCATGTTTTTATGAATCAATAAAGATGAATATGTCAGCTGTGATAAAGATCCCTGTGATCGAAACGCGTAGCCTTGTCCTGAGCTTGTCCAGGAGCATGCCATTATTCATGTTTTTATGAATCAATAAAGATGAAGATTTTATTGAAGCTGGATCCCTTTTTCCTTCATTTTTCTTATATACCCGCTAGTGCAGAGGAATCAGCGATGATTCATCTATGCTAGCGGTGATGGAGCCCAGACGCTGTAGCCTGCGTCCAAGGCTCCGTCACTGAATGAAGACACGTCGCGAACGCATGCCGCTTCACGGCATGCGTTGCGATGCGCACACAAATGGGGTGAATGGCAGCGTTAACGGACTGCGTTACACCGCGTTATACCGCGGTGAAACGCAGTCCATCTAACGGACTGCCATAATGCAATATGAACCCAGCCTAACCCTAACCCTGAGGCCCCGTGCACACGTTGCGGATTCACTTGCGGATTTTTCTAAAATCCGCAGGTAAAATGACCTGCCTTTTACCTGCGTATTTAGCGCGGATTTGCTGTGGTTTTTCCCTGCGGTTTTACACCTATAATGGAATAGGTGTAAAATCGCTGCGGAATCCGCACAAAGAATTGACATGCTGCGGATTTAAGACCGCAGCAAATCCGCGCTGAAAAATCTGCAGCATGTGCACAGCGGTTTTTTTTACCATTTATTTGCACTGTACTGTACATGGTTTCTGGATCTGCTGTGGATCCGCAGCACGAAATCCGCTGTGGATCCGCAGCAAAATCCGCTGCTCATCCGCAGCAAAATCCGCTGCGGATCCGCAGCAAAATCCGCAACGTGTGCACAGGGCCTAATAGGAAAAAAAAAATTCTTTATTATTTGTCCCTACCTATGACAGGGGGGGGGGTTCACTTACTTTTTTTTATTTTGATCACTGTGACAGTTTATCACAGTGATCAAAATAAATTTGACTCTGCAGGGCGCACTGCGCATGCGCCCGCCATTTTCCAAGATGGCAGCGCCCATGAAGAATCCCGGGCAGCCGCCGGGAAGGATCCAGGGACATCGGTGGACCGGGAGAGGTGAGTATGGGGGTCGGAAGTGAGGGGGGGGAGATCGGAAGGTGGGGGCAGCGGAGGCCAGGACGAGGGGAGCTGTTAGTGACGGCGGTGACCGATCGCTGGACCCCAAAATCTGTTGTGCAATTTCTCCGGAGTACACTGATACCTCATATGTGGAAGAAGGTTACTGTTTGTGTGCACGGCAGGAGTAGGAATGATGAGTGATGTTTTGGAATGCAAACTTTGATGGAATGGTCTCCTGGTGTCACGTTGCGCTTGGAGAGCCGCTGATGTGCCCAAACAGTGGAAATCTCCACAAGTGACCCCATTTTGGAAACTAACCCCCTCAAGGAATTTATCTACACATGTGGCGAGCACCTTGAACCCTCAGGTGCTTCTCAGAAATTTATAACGTTGAGTTGTGAAAATAAAAAATAAAAATTTTTTCAACAAAAATTTTAACCACTTTTTTTATTTTCACAAGGGTAACGGGTGAAAAAAAATCCCAAAATCTGCTGTTTAATTTCTCCTGAGTACGCTGATACCCCATATGTGGAGGAATCCTACTATTTAGGCGCACAGCAGGGCTTGAGAAGAAAGAACTGATGTTTTGGAATGCAGAATTTTATGGAATGGTCTGTGGATGTCATGTTGCATTTGGAGAGCTCATGATGTGCCTAAACAGTGAAAATCTCAGACAAGTGACCCCATTTTAGAATGGTTTAAGTTGGCATATGTGAGTTGTGTAAGTCAGAAACAAATTTAGTAGTCCATGGATGTGTGGTAAAGCTGGAGGCCAAATAAATGTTTTTGGAACTGATGGCTTCAAACTATATGGTGTCTTAAACGTGAGGAGTACAGATAAAAATACATGGTGTCGGCAATGAAACATGGTGGTGGCAGTGTTCTTGATGGGGCTGCGTGAATGCTGCTGGTGTCGGGAGCTACATTTCATTCTAAATATCATGAATTCACAGATGTATTGCTCTATGTTGAAAGAGAAGATGCTCCCATCCCTCTGTGCCCATGGTAGTCAGGCACTTTTCCAACATAACAATGATACAAAACACACATATAAGATAATGTTACAGTTCCAAAGAAAAAAAGGGTGAAAGTGATTCAGCGGCCAATTATGTCTTCTGAACCCAATTGAACACCTATGGGGAATTCTGAAGACACAAGTTGAGCCTCACTCTCCATCCAGCATCCAGGCTCTAAAAAAGGAAGGTCATGAAGAATGGGAAAATACAGATGTTACATTACAATATGTTATCACCTTGTTCATTTCCTGCTTAGAAAACTTGGTGCTGTCCTTAAAATCATGAAGGTTATACAAAATACTAGATGTAGTAGTTTTTGATGTGGGGTGTAGTCATTTTGCATCAACTAATTTGAGAACAATTTAAGATTTTGTTATGAAGGTTATATTATTAACCTTACTTTCATGTTATGGGTAAAAAAATGTTCTCTGAAACTCAGTCTTACCAATGTTTTACATGTTGATTAAAATCTTTTCAAAGGGGGTGTACTCATTTATGTTGAGCACTGCATACATACAGTACAGACCAAAAGTTTGGACACACCTTCTCATTTAAAGATTTTTCTGTATTTTCATGACTATGAAAATTGTAAATTTACACTGAAGGCATCAAAACTATGAATTAACACATGTGGAATTATACACTTAACAAAAAAGGGTGAAACAACTGAAAATATGTCTTATATTCTAGGTTCTTCAAAGTAGCCACCTTTTGCTTTGATGACTGCTTTGCACACTCTTGGCATTCTCTTGATGAGCTTCAAGAAGTAGTCACCGGAAATGGTCTTCCAACAATCTTGAAGGAGTTCCCAGAGATGCTTAGCACTTGTTGGCCCTTTTGCCTTTACTCTGCGGTCCAGCTCACCCCAAACCATCTCGATTGGGTTCAGGTCTGGTGACTGTGGAGGCCAGGTCATCTGGCGTTGCACCCATCACTCTCCTCAAATAGCCCTTACACAGCCTGGAGGTGTGTTTGGGGTCATTGTCCTGTTGAAAAATAAATGATGGTCCAACTAATCGCAAACCGGATGGAATAGCATGCCGCTGCAAGATGCTGTGGTAGCCATGCTGGTTCAGTATGCCATCAATTTTGAATAAATCCCCAACAGTGTCACCAGCAAAGCACCCCCACACCATTACACCTCCTCCTCCATGCTTCACGATGGGAACCAGGCATGTAGAGTCCATCCGTTCACCTTTTCTGCATCGCACAAAGACACGGTGGTTGGAACCAAAGATCTCAAATTTGGACTCATCAGACCAAAGCACAGATTTCCACTGGTCTAATGTCCATTCCTTGTGTTCTTTAGCCCAAACAAGTCTCTTCTGCTTGTTGCCTGTCCTTAGCAGTGGTTTCCTAGCAGCTATTTTACCATGAAGACCTGCTGCACAAAGTCTCGTCTTAACAGTTGTTGCAGAGATGTGTCTGCTGCAAGAACTCTGTGTGGCATTGACCTGGTCTCTAATCTGAGCTGCTGTAAACCTGCGATTTCTGAGGCTGGTGACTCGGATAAACTTATCCTCAGAAGCAGAGGTGACTCTTGGTCTTCCTTTCCTGGGGCGGTCCTCATGTGAGCCAGTTTCTTTGTAGCGCTTGATGGTTTTTGCAACTGCACTTGGGGACAATTTCAAAGTTTTCCCAATTTTTCGGACTGACTGACCTTCATTTCTTAAAGTAATGATGGCCACTCGTTTTTCTTTACTTAGCTGCTTTTTTCTTGCCATAATACAAATTCTAACAGTCTATTCAGTAGGACTATCAGATGTGTATCCACCAGACTTCTGCACAACACAACTGATGGTCCCAACCCCATTTATAAGGCCAGAAATTCCACTTATTAAACCTGACAGGGCACACCCGTGAAGTGAAAACCATTCCCGGTGACTACCTTTTGAAGCTCATCAAGAGAATGCCAAGAGTGTGCAAACAGTCATCAAACCAAAAGGTGGCTACTTTGAAGAACCTAGAATATAACACATATTTTCAGCAGTTACACACTTTTTTGTTAAGTATATAATTCCACATGTGTTAATTCATAGTTTTGATGCCTTCAGTGTGAATGTACAATTTTCATAGTCATGAAAATACAAAAAAATCTTTAAATGAAAAGGTGTGTCCAAACTTTTGGTCTGTACTGTGTATATATATATATATATATATATATATATATATATATATATATATATATATATATATATACACACACATATGAACTGTGTGAAGAATTATTAGCCAAATGAGTATTTTGATCACATCATCCTTTTTATACATGTTGTCCTACTCCAAGCTGTATAGACTTGAAAGCCAACTGCCAATTATGTAAATCAGGTGATTTTCATCTCTGTGATGAGGAGGGGTGTGGTCTGATAACATCAACACCCTACATAAGGTGTGCTTAATTATTAGGCAACCTCCTTTCATTTGGCAAAATGGGTCAGAAAAGAGATTTGACGGACTTTGAAAAGTCAAAAATTGTGAGATGTCTTGCAGAGGGATGCAGCAGTCTTGAAATTGCAAAACTTTTGAAGCGTGATCCTCGAACAATCAAGCGTTTCATGGCAAATAGTCACCAGGGTCGCAAGAATCGTGCTGATAAAAAAGGCGCAAAATAACGCCCATGAATTGAGGAAAATCAAGCGTGAAGATGCCATTTGCCACCAGTTTTGCCATATTTCAAAGCTGCAATGTTACTGGAGTATCAAAAAGCACAAGGTGTGCCATACTCAGGGTCATGGCCAAGGTAAGGAAGGCTGAAAAACGACCACCTATGAACAAGAAACATAAGATAAAACGTCAAGACTGGGCCAAGAAATATCTTAAGACTGATTTTTCTAAGGTTTTATGGACTGATGAAATGAGAGTGACTCTTGATGGGCCAGATGAATGGGCCCGAGGCTGGATCAGTAAAGGGCAGAGAGCTCCAATCCGACTTAGATGCCAGCAAGGTGGAGGTGGGGTACTGGTATGGGCTGGTATCATCAAAGGTGAACTTGTGGGACCATTTCGGGTTGAGGATGGAGTGAAGCTCAACTCCCAGACCTACTGCCAGTTTCTGGAAGACACCTTCTTCAAGCAGTGGTACAGGAAGAAGTCGGTATCGTTCAAGCGAAACATGATTTTCATGCAGGACAATTCTCCATCACATGCATCCAAATACTCCACAGCGTGGCTGGCCAGTAAAGGTCTAAAAGAAGAAAAAATAATGACATGGCCCCCTTGTTCACCTGATCTGAACCCCATAGAGAACCTGTGGTCCCTCATAAAATGTGAGATCTACAGGGAGGGAAAACAGTCCACCTCTCGGAACAGTGTCTGGGAGGCTGTGGTGGCTGCTGCACGCAATGTTCATCATAAACAGATCAAGCAACTGACAGAATCTATGGATGGAAGGCTTTTGAGTGTCATTGTAAAGAAGGGTGGCTATAATGGTCACTAATTTTTTTTTGAATGTCAGAAATGTTTATTTCTAAATTTTGTGTTGTTATATTGGTTTACCTGATGAAAATAAACAAGTGAGATGGGCATATATTTGGTTGTTCTTAAGTTGCCTAATAATTCTGCACAGTAATAGTTACCTGCACAAACAGATATCCTCCTAAGATAGCCAAATCTAAAAAAAACCCTCTCCAACTTCCAAAAATCTTAAGCTTTGATATTTATGAGTCTTTTGGGTTGATTGAGAACATAGTTGTTCAATAATAAAAAGAATCCTCTCAAATACAACTTGCCTAATAATACTGCACACAGTGTATGTATATACAATTAAAGTTTCATATATATGTACACACCTGACGATTTTGCAAGTTTTACCACCTACAAAGAATGGAGAGGTCTATAATTTTTATCGTAGATACACTTCAACTGTGAGAGACAGAATCTAAAAATAAAAATCAGAAAATCACATTGTATGATTTTTAAATAATTAAATTACATTTTATAGCATGAAATAAATATTTGATGCAATAGAAAAACAGAACTTAATTTGGTACAGAAACCTTTGTTTGCAGTTACAGAGGTCAGACGTTTCCTGTAGTTCTTGACCAAGTTTGCACACACTGCAGCATATTTTTTGGCCCACTTCTCCATACAGATATTCTCCAGATCAGGGCCGGCTCCAGGTTTTCATGGGCCCCGGGCGAAAGAGTCTCAGTGGGCCCCTTTAACACAGACCACAATTCATGATGCACAGATACTGCAGAGAAATATGGGTATAGTACAATGCCAAACACTTCTCTTCTTCCACTACATGAGTGATATCTATTGTAAATTGTACAATAGCTCAAAAACCGCCAAATCCTCACAGCGCACAGTACAGACTGGACAGTACAGTCCTCCATACAATATTATGGGCACCACAGTCTCCCCCTCATCACCCATATAATACCCCATGCAGGATGTCACCCCTTCATCCCCCATATAATGCTCCATACAGGATACTGGTCCCCATATAAAGCTCCATACAAAATATGGAGCTCTCCTCTACACTGTGCTGCATTCTGCACTGTTACAGCTCAGGAAAGAGCGCCGTGGAAAGGCTCCCATCAATATCATTGCCTGCCCATTATCATCATCATTGTCTGCCCATCATCATCATTGCCTGCCCATTATCATCATCGCCTCCCCATCATCATCATCGCCTCCCCATCATTATCATCCCCTTCCCATCATCATCACTGCCTGCCATCATCATCAATGCCTGCCCATAATCATCATTGCCTGCCCATCATCATCACTGCCTGCCCATCATCATCACTGCCTGCCCATCATCATCAATGCCTGCCCATAATCATCATTACCTCCCCATCATTATTACTGCCTGTCCATCATCACTGCCTGCCCATCATCATCAATGCCTGCCCATAATCATCATTGCCTCCCCATCAATATCATTGCCTGCCCATCATCATCACTGCCTGCCAATCATCATCACTGCCTGCCCATAATCATCATTGCCTCCCCATCAATGTCATTGCCTGCCCATCATCATCACTGCCTGCCCATCATCATCACTGCCTGCCCATCATCATCAATGCCTGCCCATCATCATCAATGCCTGCCCATAATCATCATTACCTCCCCATCATTATCACTGCCTGCCCATCATCATCACTGCCTGCCCATCATCATCAATGCCTGCCCATAATCATCATTGCCTCCCCATCAATGTCATTGCCTGCCCATCATCATCACTGCCTGCCCAACATCATCACTGCCTGCCCATAATCATCATTGCCTCCCCATCAATATCATTGCCTGCCCATCATCATCACTGTCTGCCCATCATCATCACTGCCTGCCCATCATCATCAATGCTGCCCATAATCATCATTGTCTCCACAGCAATATCATTGCCTGCCCATCATCATCAATCATCATTGCCTCCCCATCATCACTGCCCTCTCCCCACCACCATCACACATACAGCAGACACACACACACACACACAAAGCATCGCACTACATACACACAGAGACACATACACAGACACACACACAAACATCTCACCTGTCTGGCGTCCGCGCGCTCACTGCCACAGCAGGCCGCTGAATGATGACGTCATTCAGCGGCGCTGCTGTGAGAGGAAGCGCCGGCGTCCTGCAGGCGCCCCCTGAAGCCCGGAGGCGGAGCTGCGGCAGCGGAGGCACGGGGAGAGGTGAGTATTGAGCCGGCCGCAGCCGGGTCCCTGAGCAAGCGGGTGGGGGCCCAGTGGCGGCGCTGACACCGCTAACGGGCGCCGGGGTGCCAGACGGCGAGTGGGCCCCCCCGCCTGCTCAGGGCCCCGGCACTTGCCCGGGTGTGCCGGGTGCTGAAGCCGGCCCTGCTCCAGATCTTTCAGATTTTGGGGCTTTCACTGGGCCACATTGAGTTTTATCTCCCTCCAAAGAGTTTCTGTTGGGTTCAGGTGAGTCTGGCTAGGCCACTCCAGGACCTTGAAATGCTTCTTATAGTGCTACTTAGTTGCCCTAGCAGTGTGTTTCAGGTCATTGCCATGCTGGAAGACCCAGTCACAACCCATCTTCAATGCTCTTACTGAGAAAAGGAGGTTGTTAGCCACAATTTTGAGATACATGACCCCATCCATCCTCCCTTCAATATGATGCAATTGTCCTGTCCCCTTTGCAGAAAAGCACCGCAAAGTATGATGTTTCCCCCATCATTCTTTATGTTTGGGACGGTGTTGTTCGAGTTGTACTCACCCTACTTCTTCCTCCAAACATAGCGAGTAGAGTTGATACCAAAAAGTTCTATTTTGTCTCATCTAACCACATGTCCTTTTCCCATAATTCCTCTGGATGATCCAGATGGATACTGGCCAAATTCAAAGGGCCTTGACATGTGCTGGCGTGAGCAGGGGCACTTTGCGTGCCCTGCAGGATTTTAATCCATGACGGTGTATTACTAATGGTAATGTTTGACACTGTGGTCCCAGCTCTCTTCAGGTTATTGACCAGATCCTCCTGTGCGGTTCTGGGCTGATTCCTGACCTTTCTCACAATCATCCTTACCCCACGAGGCAAGATCATGCATGGAGCTCCAGATGGAGTAAGATTGACCAGGGGTTTAAGTTCAGGACACTGGCCATGCAAGGACTAGGGGTTCGGATTCAGTTCACTGGCCACGCAATGATCAGGGGTTCGGGTTCAGGACACTAACCACACAAGGACCAGTGACCTAACAACTCACTAATAGGAGAAACTACACACTAATGAATATTGTTGCTTTGGCACATTATATGCAAGATGTCTTCCAGCAGTTGGTTTTGAGTCATCTTGCAGGTGAACCCTGATACTAAATGCCTCCCAGCAATTGGTTGGGGGCTTCATACTGTGTGCATGCTGCCCATGTAAGAACATCCAGGAAGTGTGGCGTGCTCAAGAAGCAGGCACACCAGCAGATGGGGAGGCAACTGCGTGTCCGCGGAGGTGAGTTTGTTGTTACATAACTTTTTATTTGTGGTAATAAAGCAGAATGGTGGCTTGTTTTAGTAGAAGTTGCAGTTTTTATAGCGCGTAGGCTCCATAAATATGTAATTATGTTGCACTACTTTTTATTGTAGTGCATCAACATTGTTTGCATACTGAGGTCCCTCATTTACTTAGTATTTTGGCGTCTGCATCACCCAGATTGCCTATGAACAATCGATGTGCCAAGTGAAGCATTTGGTGCTAGATTGGACAAGACTACTGAGTGACCGGACAATAGTGGGAAGAGAGCCTTGGAAGCTCCAGGCTTCACAAGTTTTTTGGGGGGTACAGTTGTTTGGGTTTTTTTTTATTCGCAGATTTCAACTTTGCCATTGAAGCCAATATGGAAGAAGTGTTATAAACCAGCAATCACTTCTCTATATAAACTGACATGCAGCGGATATAAAATCTTATTGTTAGGAAAACATGGTTTTCTTTGTATGCATGAACCATTTCATACCTCAGCTGCTATTAGATCGCAGTCCTCCAGTTGGAATAGTTAGAATAATTGACTGACATTTTACTACTACACATGTATAATATAGAATTGTGCTAACGTTGATATATGCCCCCAGCCCCCAGAAGAGAATACCATTATCGTCTTGCAAGCTCGTGGCAGAACATCTTCACATCCGCTGCAGACTGGTGAAATGAACTGCATTTCAGAGCACTTTGCTCCTGTGTTAAATGGTCTGGCTTCAAGCTAAGCGGCTTTTAATGCTGTATAAATGATTTTATTTGCAGTGTAAATTGTTTTGATGCCATGCAAGATGATCTGGAGCAATTTTCCTTAATGTATAAAACACAAGTGCCTGTCAGTAAACTCAACTGCAGCCTGTCTAACGCAATGCCGATTATCACTATCAATTTCAATCGCAGGCACTAACTGCCATGATAACAATTTACGGGGATAATATGTCATAATATTGCTGCTCACATGATAGGTTCTGCCTCGATATTGATTTCCGCTGAACGCTTTAATCTGTTTAAAATGTCTCCTCATCAGCTCCTCTTCAGGTCTGCCAGCCACCAATTTTAGAAAATAGATCATAGCAATGTAGAAGTACACAGGGGGCGTATTTATACGTTTGACTCGATTTTGGAGTGGAAAAAAATGGTGCTCGCTTGTGAGCCAAATCTAAAAGCATCTGACTTTTATTTATTGTCCATATTTTCCATGTGGCCGGCAGATTTAATTTTAGTGATGAGATCTCATTCTAAATTTATACGGTCCCTGAAACAGTTTGTATTCCAGAAAACAGTTGTCCAACCTACCTGTTCAGACCAGTCACATTGTACAAGGTTTTTTTTTCCAATATGACAGCTGGAAGAGACTAAACTACAGTACCTAATCCAACCATGGTTTCTAGAAATAAATCTGTGAACATGTAAATGTAGATTAGGTGGCTTATTTTAGCTTTCAGCAGAATCGTTCAGCGCTTAGACACTGGGGACATACAGCAATCATTATCTTCATCATCACAACATGGAGGATTACGAGAGAAAAACACAAAAAAAAACAAAGAGCTTGCATAATACAGTATTAACAGACTATAAGAATGAATACAGTGCCATGTGCTGTCTGCTGAACACAGCCCTCTAGCATAACCCTGCAGCTGTTGTATACTCCAACAGATTCCAAGTTGGTAATTAGCTTTATTGTGTCAGTTTTTGGATTCAAAGGTGACATGAGTGATGAATGCTTTACTATACCTCTTTTTAATGTCACAATTTAACCAATGCCATTATGTCCTATGGGTGACAAATGTCTAACAGTGCCATCCAATACTCTTAGAATATAGGATATAGGGGTACTGCAAACTAATCTTCCAAAACCTTTCAACATGTGACCTCCGATTCTCCCAAGACCTCTTTCTCTCCTTCATGCTCATAAGTCTTTCACCCAATCGCTTCCAAAACTTTTCCTGAGTATCCCCCATCCTCTGGAATTCTGTGGCCCAACACATCCAGTTATCCACCACATTCAGAATTTCCAGGCAATGGTGTACAGAAGTGCAGAATCAATGGTGTACAGAACCACAGAATCAATGGTGTACAGAACCACAGAATCAATGGTGTATAGAACCACAGAATCAATGGTGTACAGAACCACAGAATCAATGGTGTATAGAACCACAGAATCAATGGTGTACAGAACCACAGAATCAATGGTGTATAGAACCACAGAATCAATGGTGTACAGAACTACAGAATCAATGGTGTACAGAACCACAGAATCAATGGTGTACAGAACCACAGAATCAATGGTGTATAGAAGTGCAGAATCAATGGTGTACAGAAGTGCAGAATCAATGGTGTACAGAACCACATATTCAATGGTGTACAGAATCACAGAATCAATGGTGTATAGAACCACAGAGTCAATGGTGTACAGAACTGTTGTGAATAGGCTGAAAATGAGTTCTGAGCAGAAGCTCCCTCTGGTGGTTACAAACGGTACTGGACTGTCCAGTGAAGATTGTGAGGATTGGGAATCAGGTGTTGCTGACTGGTCTTATATAAGGGAGTCGCCTTCCATCAGGGTTGCCGGTGATCAATTGTTCTGGTCTCAATCCTTGATTCCTATTTCCTTGATAGCCTGCTGTGTTGTGTCTGAATCTCCTGCTAACAGATAAGACATTTTCTTCTTTTTGTTTTTGTGCTTGATTTTTGCATTTTGTCCTGCACTTCTGTGGGGGCCTTCCGGGTCCCTCTGGGGGCTTTTGCCCTCTCAGTTCAGTTCAGCCACTGATGTTTGTACATTTGCTTTTTCCAGTTTTTTCAGTGGCTGCTGTTTTTGTTTTTGGTTACACCAGAGAGCTAGTTTGGGTGGTAGAGGTCGTGTGATCTCAGGTGTTTTTGAAATTAGTAGAGTTGGTGCTTTTCGGGGTTTTTTGGGATTGCAGTGAGTGCCCTTCCTATCCTTTTCTATTTAGTAGGTTTGGGCCCCAACGTTTGCTCATACTATTTTCTATCTGTGTCGGTATTTCTTCTTGTCTAACCGCCATTACATGTTTGGGGGCTTTCTATGTTCTTTGGGGATCTGCTCCGGGGCAGATAGCTTTCCTCTTTCTGTCTTTGGGTGTGGTTAGTTTCTCAGGCTGTGACGAGGCGTCTAGGACCAACGTGGGAACGCTCCACGGCTGCCTCTAGTTGTGGTGGTTAGTCAGGGTACTGCAATCTCATGGTTTCCAACTGCTCTGGTGTATTTCCTTTTTACCTGCTCTCCTCAGCTACCAAATCATAACACAGAACCACAGAATCAATGGTGTACAGAGCCACAGATCCAATGGTATTCTGCACCACAGAATCAATGGTGTACAGAACCACAGATTCAATGGTGTACAGAACCACAGAATCAATGGTGTACAGAACCACAGAATCAATGGTGTACAGAACCACAGAATCAATGGTGTACAGAAGTGCAGAATCAATGGTGTACAGAACCACAGAATCAATGGTGTACAGAACCACAGAATCAATGGTGTATAGAACCACAGAATCAATGGTGTACAGAACCACAGAATCAATGGTGTACAGAACCACAGAATCAATGGTGTACAGAACCACAGAATCAATGGTGTACAGAACCACAGAATCAATGGTGTACAGAACCACAGATTAAATGGTGTACAGAACCACAGATTGAATGGAGTACAGAAGTGCAGAATCAATGGTGTACAGAACCACAGAATCAATGGTGTACAGAACCACAGAATCAATGGTGTATAGAACCACAGAATCAATGGTGTACACAACCACAGAATCAATGATGTACAGAACCACATATTCAATGGTATTCTGAACCACAGAATCAATGGTGTACAGAACCACAGATTCAATGGTGTACAGAACCACAGAATCAATGGTGTATAGAACCACAGAATCAATGGTGTACAGAACCACAGAATCAATGGTGTACAGAAGTGCAGAATCAATGGTGTACAGAACCACAGAATCAATGGTGTACAGAACCACAGAATCAATGGTGTATAGAACCACAGAATCAATGGTGTGCAGAACCACAGAATCAATGGTGTACAGAACCACAGAATCAATGGTGTACAGAACCACAGAATCAATGGTGTACAGAAGTGCAGAATCAATGGTGTACAGAACCACAGAATCAATGGTGTACAGAACCACAGAATCAATGGTGTACAGAACCACATAATCAATGGTGTATAGAACCACAGAATCAATGGTGTACAGAACCACAGAATCAATGGGTACAGAACCACAGATTCAATGGTGTACAGAACCACAGATTGAATGGAGTACAGAAGTGCAAAATCAATGGTGCACAGAACCACATATTCAATGGTGTACAGAACCACAGATTCAATGGTGTACAGAAACACATAATTAATGGTGTACAGAACCACAGAATCAATGGTGTACAGAACCACATATTCAATGGTATTCTGAACCAAAGAATCAATGGTGTACAGAACCACAGATTCAATGGTGTACAGAACCACAGAATCAATGATGTAGAGAACCACAGAATCAATGGTGTAGAGAACCACAGAATCAATGGTGTACAGAACCACAGAATCAATGGTGTACAGAATCACATAATCAATGGTGTACAGAACCACAGAATCAATGGTGTACAGAACCACAGAATCAATAGTGCACAGAACCACATATTCAATGGTGTACTGAACCACAGATCCAATGGTGTACAGAACCACATAATCAATGGTGTACAGAACCACAGAATCAATGGTGTACAGAACTACATATTCAATGGTGTACTGAACCACAAAATCAATGGTGCACAGAACCACAGAATCAATGGTGTACAGAACCACAGAATCAATGGTGTACAGAACCACAGAATCAATGGTGTACATAACCACAGAATCAATAGTGCACAGAACCACATATTCAATGGTGTACAGAACCACATAATCAATGGTGTACAGAACCACAGATCCAATGGTGTACAGAACCACAGAGTCAATGGTGAACAGAACCACATATCCAATGGTGTACTGAACCACAGATCCAATGGTGTATAGAACCACATAATCAATGGTGTACTGAACCACAGAATCAATGGTGTACAGAAACACATAATCAATTGCGTACAGAACCACAGAATCAATGGTGTACAGAAGTGCAGAATCAATGGTGTACAGAACCACAGATTCAAAGGTGTACAGAAACACATAATCAATGGTGTACAGCAGGGTTCCCCAACTCCAGTCCTCAAGGCCCACCAACAGGCCATGTTTTCAGGATTTCCTTTTTATTGCACAGGTGATGCAATTATCACCTGGGCAATACTAAGGAAATCCTGAAAACATGACCTGTTAGTGGGCCTTGAGGACTGGAGTTGGGGAACCCTGGTGTACAGAACCACAGAATCAATGGTGTACAGAACCACATATTCAATGGTGTACAGAACCACAGAATCAATGGTGTACAGAACCACAGATTCAATGGTGTACAGAACCACAGAATCAATGGTGTACAGAACCACAGAATCCATGGCGTACAGAACCACAGAATCAATGATGTAGAGTACCACAGAATCAATGGTGTAGAGAACCACAAAATCAATGGTGTACAGAACCATAGAATCAATGGTGTACAGAACTACATATTCAATGGTGTACAGAACCACAGAATCAATGGTGTACAGACCCACAGATTCAATGGTGTACAGAACCACAGAATCAATGGTGTAGAGAACCACAGAATCAATGGTGTAGAGAACCACAGAATCAATGGTGTACAGAACCATAGAATCACTGGTGTACAGAATCACATAATCAATGGTGTACAGAACCACATAATCAATGGTGTACAGAACCACATAATCAATGGTGTACAGAACCACACAATCAATGGTGTACAGAACCACAGAATCAATGGTGTACAGAACCACACAATTAATGGTGTACAGAACCACAGAATCAATGGTGTACAGAACCACAGAAACAATGGCGTACAGAACCACAGAATCAATGGTGTACAGAACCACAGAATCAATAGTGTACAGAACCACAGAATCAATGGTGCTCTAAAAAATAAATAATAATAAGGCAAAGGGAATCAAAACACATAATGAGATCCAGACCTTACTCCCACTTGGTATAGAAGAACCTCAATGAGCACTAATCTCCATCTAATACTTTCCAGTATTTGGATGTATTTCCAGTGGGCGAAGGACAAGCTTTGCAGCCTTCACCCCTCTGCATCATTAAAAAATCACCAATAGGTACGATTGAATGAGCTATTGAATAAGTATTATTAGACACGGTCATTTCATTGATCGTACTGTTCTGATTTTGGTTTTTTGATTTTCCTTTAAGTTCTAGTTTCTGTCGCAGTGAATAATCTATAGTCATTGGAACACAAAGCACATAGTTGTAATAAGTGCTTAAAGTTTAGCTGACAGAGAGGCGCTGAAGCAATTTAACAGAAGGATGGAATTTCTGTGACTCATCTTTTTCATAATCCGTTCTGAGGTAGATTCAATAGAACTTTCACTTGTTCACCACAGTAACTGGCAGCGTGTGACTGGCAGCTGTGGTTGGGAGTCTGTCTGCATCTTCTCTTTTTATTCCTCCCATTATTTATATTATTGGGTGTTTAGTGAAGAGGCGATGCATCATATTAATATTTTATCTTCTGTTTGTTTAGTGTCTCTACCATATTAAACATGACATCGTGCTATAGATGAAGTGAAGGGCAAAAAAACAAGAGGTGGAGGTGCATTAAGATTCAAGAGTAAACAGCTCAAAATCTCTCATGTCATTACTCACTAGTATGAGATCTAAACTAATAATACAAGTGATAAAAGGAGAAAAATAAAAATGCATCCCCTTAAAGGGTCATCCTAGTGACTGTGATTTAACTAACTATCCTAAGGATAAGCAATGACTAAAAGATTGTGGGGTCTACTTTCAAGTCAAGAATGACTTGGATGAAATGAGAAGGCTACAGTCACTCAACCACTGATTGTCTGCAGCCGTCACATGACACCTCCCTACCTGATGTTGGCCATCTGGTGGGGACACAGCTGATAGAAGAGGCGCTCGTCAGGTAGGCAAATTCTGGTAGTGTTATCTGACTGCGATTATACCCATTCGGCCAAAGGAACTTTAGTTAAAATTCTAGTGGAAATCCATTTTAATTATCTATCCTAAAGATGAGAGGAAATATTGAAATGGTTATCAGGGACTATTTTTTTTTTCTTAACAATGTGCCTGAGAATTGACAGACAGGCCTGTTATGCCTGGCACCAATCTCCGCAAGCACAGAGCGATTACAGACTGCTCCTGCCGGCAATTCAGCAATTTCCACTGAAATCACGTTAACAGAGCAGCCGCTTCTCATCCACTCTGCTCTGATGACGGGGTGTGACTGCCGACATCCTGATGATTGACAGCCGTCTTTCCCTTGTATTAGTAATCAAGGGGAAGTGAGCGGCAGCTCTCACTTCCTCTTGATTACGCATTCATCTGTAGGCGGGGACAGTGACGCCAGCGCTGATTGGGCGCAGGGCTCTATAGTCATAACAACTGTACGCAAGCCCGGGTATGTGAGTGACGTCACCGCTGTAACGTCGCTGGCACGGGAGGTGAGTATAAGTGTTTTTATTTTTACAGGGGCAAACATTCAGATCGAGCAAGGGTTGTCCTAGTAGTGGACTACTCCGTTAAGTCAATTAATACTTTGAATAACTTACCATTTTTAATGTGGGTTGTAGTAGATGCTGTACTATATCTGCCCGATCTTATATGTACTGTGTTACAGTTCTCCCAAGTAGAACTGAATCACTTACTAGGGAGATACCGTGTGCTTGTACAGCCTTTGATTCATGTTATTGATCTCCTGACCAGAAAGTATCATTTGACGCCAGAGCTTTATTGTGCTGATTTTTATGCAAGTGTTTCAGCCTTTTCTCATTGAACAAGTTTCAAGCCAATTTTTAGAACAAAGAACAATAAAAATGTGATATCTGTATAAGGTTCTGGTAGAGACAGAGGGCCAGGTGATGTGTAATATACTTAACTGGCCAGTAAAACAACATTTACTGTATTTTTCGGACTATAAGAAGCACTTTTGTGACTCATCTTTTTCATAATCCGTTCTGAGGTAGATTCAATAGAATAAGATGCACCCCAAATTTTGGGGAGACAAAATTTTTTTAATGTTAAAATGGGGGTCTGTCTTATACTCCGAATTTAGCTTACGAGGGGTCGAAAGTGGAGGAGCGGGGTCACAGGAGGCTGGGTCGCTGCTCCTCTCGACTCAACTGCCACTGCCCCACGGGTAAGCTAAATTCAGACTATAACACGCCTTCAACCTTTTCCTCCCAAATTTTTGGGGAAAGGTGCATCTTAGTCTAAAAAATATGGCATATATAAATAGTTTGGATCTATGATTAAGAAGGTTGCTAATGAAAAAAAGGTTTCTAGAATATATAAATCTGAGGGGTCAGCTCTAGCATTTAAAAAATATAAAGAGCTGAATAAAATAGAAAAAAAATCAAATTAACAAAAAAATGAAATGAATGCAGGTAGCCAAGGAAAGCAAGACAATTCCCAATAATTTAGTAAAATATAAAACAATAAGTACACTAGCCCTCTCACCTCACTATATACACAGAGATGCAGTTTGTTGTGGGCTATCTGATTGTCCCGCCCTTAAGCTTAGATTGGATTTTACTTGTAATTTTTTTTAAATATATCAATTTTTTAAAAAATAAGGACCGTGCAAGTGGATGCCAGGTTTACAAACAGTCCAAAAATTCCAGGACAGTCCATAAAAATAAGGTATTTTTTACCCATCCGTAAAAAAAAAATGTAAGGCGTCTGATTTTTTTTTAAACCTCTACAGATTATTTTGACTGTAACTATTATCACTTTCCAGTTTATAGTGAATTCATATGTAAATTATGGGCTGCGGACATGTTTCACTTAATCATAACATAAGTTTTCCAATGTGTATGTAAAATATATTGTCTGTCCGTAATAAACTGTCCATTTAAAAACCCATCAAGTTGGCAACCCTGGTGGATGCCCTAAATAATAGTAAATGATGTTTGGTCGAAGATGATCAAGAAAATGAAGAATTACTAAATGGGTTCTTTATACTAAAGAGAAGGAAGAGTGGTGGATGTGGTTGATTCCTGACATCTAATATGCTCAGTTGGTGAAACATAGATATGGCCCAAGCTAAATTACCTAAAGTCAAGGGCCCTGGCTCAGACGGGTTGCATCCAAGGGTTCCTAAAGAATTCGACAGTTATTGCTGTGCTCTCCAAGTCTTTCCCGGGTAATTATAAACTAGTAGTTTAACCACCATTGTGGGAAATTTGTTTGCGGGATTTGTAAAGGGTTATATACAGGAAGTATGTAATGATATCACTTTTAATATTATATTCCATTATGGATTTACTAAGGATAGAAGTTGTCAAACTAACCTGGTTAGTATTTATGAAGAGGGGAGCAGAAATCCGGAAACAGGATATCATGACCTGCCAGGCAAACACTCACCAGGGGGTCTCAAATATCAGGACCTGCCAGGCAAACACTCACCAGGGGGTCTCAGCGGTCCGAGCTTGGGGGAAAACAGAACCACAGATGCCCCAGGACAGACGGCGGCTCCCACGCTGTCCAGGAACTGAGGGCAGCTGCCGCGGTGCAGGCAGAGAAGCCGGGGAAATGAGGAGAAGGCAGGAACAGGACCTGCGATCAACTGATCCCTGGTCACAAGGGAAGGGAGCGGGGCCTAACGCAACACTGCAGAAGGAGACAGTGGAGCACACAGTAAATACCTGAGGTTAGGTAGGGAATGGAATACAGGGATATAGAGAGGGAAGGGCTCTAGGGAAGAATGGTCAGGGCAAGCCGAAGTCAGGGGAACCGGAGCAGACGAGGAAGTACCGAATCAGAAGACAAGTGGACAAACCCTAAGACAAAGCCGAAGTCAGAAACCAGAGAAGCAGGTGAGGTACAGAATCAGTAGGCAAAATCACAACCGGGAACAAACCAAGTAAAAACCAAGCATACGGAAGAGGATTCAGGCACAAGGCACAGACACGGGGGTCGAAGTACTCAGCGGAGGGCAAAAGTATAACCGAAAAAGGATGGCCGCACAATGAGGCTATAAAAAGCCTTAGAGAAACCAAAAGGAGGCCATCCGGGTTAACCTTTAACACCTCCAACCAACTCCCAGCAAACCATGACACAGGAGTATCTGTGGTTATAGTGTTTTTTCGACTTTGCAAAGGCATTTGACACTATCCCACATAGATATCTATTGGATAAACTAAGATCTATAGGCTCACGAAGTAACGTTTTTAAAACTCGAATTATAGATACGCCTAAATAAAATGGGAATGGTTGGTGATATCAACTTCCTGTTTGTAGCACATTAGTATATGGGAGGGGGAAAACTTTTCAAGATGGGTGGCCATTTTGAAGTCGGCTATTTTGAAGTCGGCCATTTTGGATCCAACTCTTTTTTCAAGGGGAACAGGGTCATGTGACACATCAAACTTATTGAGAATGTCACAAGAAAAACAATGGTGTGCTTGGTTTTAACATAACTTTATTCTTTCATGAGTTATTTACAAGTTGAAAATGATCTTTTCACCCCCAATTTTTTTTTCCCAAGGGTGACAGTAGAAATTGGACCCCAAACGTTGTTGTGCAATTTGTCCTGAGTATGCCGATATCCCATATGGGAGGTAAACCCAACCCTAACCCTAACTTTAGCCCCAACCTTAACCCTAACTGTAGCCCCAACCCTAACCCTAACCCTAGTCCTAACCCTAACCCTAATGGGAAAATGGAAATAAATACATTTTTTTTTATTTTATTATTTTTCCCTAACCTAGGGGTGTGATAAAGGGGGGTTTGATTTACTATATATAGCGGGTTTTTATAGCGGGTTACTATGTTTGGCAGCTGTCACACACTAAAAGATGCTTTTTATTGCAAAAAATAGTTTTTGCATCACCACATTTTGAGAGCTATAATTTTTTCATATTTTGACCCACAGAGTCATGTGAGGTCTTGTTTTTTGCGGGGCGAGTTGACGATTTTATTGGTACCATTTTCGGCACATTAAGTTTTTTTATCGCTTTTTATTCCGATTTTTGTGAGGCAGAATGAACAAAAACCAGCAACTCATGAATTTCTTTGGGGGGGCGTTTATACCGTTCCACGAGTGATAAAATTGATAAAACAGTTTTATTCTTCGGGTCAGTACAATGACAGCGATACCTCATTTATATCATTTTTTATGTTTTGGCGCTTTTATACAATAAAAACTATTTTAGATAAAAAATAATTATTTTGAATCGCTTTATTCTGAGAGCTATAACTTTTTTATTTTTCCAGTGATGGAGCTATATGGCGGCTTGTTTTATTGTGGGACAAGATGAATTTATCAGCGGTACCATGTTTATTTATATCCGTCTTTTTGATCGCGTGTTATTCCACATTTTGTTCGGCGGTATGATGATAAAGCATTGTTTTTTTGCCTTGTTTTTTTTAATGGTGTTCACTAAAGGGATTATCTAGGGGTTATCTAGTGGGACAGTTTTGTCGGTTGGCTCGTTACGGACGCGGCGATACCAAATATGTGTACTTTTATTGTTTTGATTTTTCTATTCAAATATTGATTTAATGATAGAATAAATATTGATTTTTTATTATTATTTATTATTTTTTAAAATATTTTTACAATTATTTAAAAAAAATTTCATTTAATTCTTAGTTTTACTCTTTGTCCCACTATGGGACATTCATTTTCTGCAGGCTGATTGGTTCTATAGCATGCAGATCTGCATGCTATAGAAGCTGTCAGCGCTTCAGCTTCTATTACACTAACCTGAGAGTCTTTCTGACATGCACTGCACATGTCAGGAAGTGTCTCAGCTCTGGAGACCCGGATGTCGTCATGACGACATCAGGTCTCCATGGCGGCAATCGGGACCCCGCGGCATGCCGCGGGATCTCTGATTCAAAGGCAGAGGGGCTGTCAGAGCTGAGAGCCCCTCTGCCTGCTCTTAAACAGGGGTTAAAGTGCCGGGAGCGGTCCGTGACTGCTCCTGGCACTTAGTGCCGGGTGTCAGCTGTGAGAATCAGCTGACACCCGGCCGCGATCGTCCGTGCTCCCCCCATGAGCGAGGCTGATTGTGTATGACATACTATCCCATCCATGGTCATAGGGGCCCAGGTCACATGGATGGGATAGTACGTCAGATATCAGAAAGGGGTTAAGCCGTTCATAACATCTGCCATATATGTAGAGTTGGAAGTGGCTCTATGGAGCTGGTTCACAGGATGAGCCCGCCCCATACTCTGCAGGTGATGTGTCACAGTCAGGACCTGCTTCTGCCAGTGATTGTTAACCTGTTACATGCGACTCTCAAATTCTGACAGCAGCATTCTCAATAGGCATTCACAATTCTCAAACTCAGGACCCACCATTCATAATAGATGATGTCACAACTGAGCCTGCTCTCCCTCCCTTCACGATCACTTTTGCACATGCTCATTGTCTTGTGGTTATCGCAACAGAGAGGAGTCAAAAGACCGCAGCGTCTGATTGCTCCTAATCCTGCACTGAAAAGAAGTACTTTACCTTCTTTTTAAATGGTGTTTATTTCTTTTGGCAGAAGAGGGATTAATCAGCCATGTTGGGAGCTCTGGGAGTCTGAGCTCTCAGCTGAGCATAGTTAGCCACTCCTATCCCCTATATCATCTGTGTCCTGACTGAAACAGATTGTCAGAGCTAGCTTATGCTGCAAGGCTTGGAGGAGGGGTGTTTTGGTGGTTATGAGAAAGAGTTTGGAGGAGTTATCTGTCGCTGTTGCATGGGTTTATAAGTGTGATATTTCCCTTCCCTCCTCTTACTTTGGTTTCTCCCCTGTCCTCCACTCCCTGGTGCATTCCTCTGTTGTATGTGAGTGAATATTTGTATGCTTGGTATTTTCAGTTACCCCATGTTCGTGTTTTCTTGTTTGTCAGGTTGGTGTACTGCGCTGCACGGCACCTCTCCTCTTCCCTGGTGGGTGAAGGGAACAGATAGAGTGCTGATTCAGGAGATAAGGCAAGGGTGGAGGTCCTGGCATCTTCACCTTCAGAAGTATCCAGGGGAATAGGGCAAGCTGTGTTAGGGAGCCCCTGATCCCGGATCACCCGACAGCTGAGTTGTGACACTCATTAGATCCTTCAATTCAAAAGATTAGGTTCAGAGTTAGTCAATACAATATTTTAACACAATTTAATAAAAGTTACTTCTTAATTAAGTCACGTTCTATTTCCCTCTCTTGTTTTAATTTTTCTCTGTTTTTTCTGTATAATGTTTTACTTTCTGGGAAATTGAATGCCCTTAATTCCCAATAATTGGGAACCCTGGTCCCTGTTACTCCTCTCCCAACTGTACACATGCAGCGAGGAGGAGCAGAAATAGAGCAATATTCACTTCATTCAAACTTTCCATGCAATCGATTGTTTCCCTCACTCCCTATGGGTTTGCTCCAACGGGGCAAATATGCAGTGACTTTTCCGCTGTGGATTTGCATGTGGAATATTCCCCGGCGTATTAAAGTACCAATATTGTGAATAAAATTTCTCAAAATCTCACAAATATGCAGAGAAAAGTTTAAAGCATGAATTTTCAGCTACTGTAACATATCAATTTAAGCTGTGGATATCAAAGTGGTTTTCCAAAATCAAAGCGATATTTGCCATCATGGACATTAACCCCCTCATGCTATGGCTATTTTCCGTTTTTTTTGTTTTTTCCTTCCCTTCTTCCAAGAGCCATACATTTTTTATATTTCCATCAATATAGTAGTAAAAGGGTTTTTTTTTGTGGGATGACTTGGAATTTTGAATGACACCATTCATTTTATCATATAGCGTACTGGAAAAAAAGGACAATAATTTCAAGTGCGGTGAAATTGCAAAAAAAAAAGTGCAATTCTACAATTGTTTTGGTTTTTTTTATTTACCATGTTCAGTATATGGTAAAACTGTCCTGGCTAAATGATTCCCAGGTCAGTACGAATCTAGAGATACCAAACATTTATAGTATATTTTTTATTTAAGTGGTGAAAAAAAAAATTTCAAAATTTGTATAAAAAAAAGACTTTGCATTTGTTGTCATGTTCCAACACCCATAGTGTTTCTATTTTTCGGGATCTGGGGCTGGATGAGGGCTTATTTTTTGGGCTCTGAGCTGTTTTTATTGATACCATGGTGGGGTAGATATGATGTTTTGATCGCCTCTTGCTGCATTTTATTGCAATGTTGCTGCGACCAAAAAAACGTAATTCTGGTATTTAATTTTTTTTCTCATTATGCTATTTACCAATTGGATTAATTTATTTTAGATTTTGATAGATCGGACATTTCTGAACAGAACTTTTGTGTTTGTTTCATTTTTTTTTCATATTTTTAAAAAACTTTTTTCCACTTTTTACTGAATTTAATAGTCGCCTTAGGAGACTTGAAGATGTGATCATCCAATCACCTGTGCTATACATAGCAGGGCTTTAGCACTGCTATGTATGGCAAAAATCACGATCTTCTATGAACTCCGGCCACGAGCCACTGTTCACAGGAGTATCATAGTGACAGGCACATCACGATAACCCATCGGCGCACCGTAATCACGTTGCATGGGTGCCAAGGGGAGGCTGGAATGACGCGTTTCCATACGGCTTGTTTAAATCCCGCTGTCTGAGATTGACAGCAGGATTTAACTGGTTAAGGCTGGAGTCAGACATGCGAGAAACTCGCACGAGTCTCGCATGTCAATACCCGACACTGCCGCAGACACTCGGGACCGGAGCGTTCGGCTGCATATAAATACATTCAGCTGCACGCTCCTTTCCGAGTGGCGGCGGTAGTGCCGGGTATTGAAATGTGAGACTCGTGCGAGTTTCTCGCATGTCTGTCCCCGGCCTAACAGCCACGGATGTTAAAAGCACATAATGCTGATTAAATCAGCTGTTATGTGTGGGGAAAGATGTGGACTTCCCGTTGGAGGCTCCATCAAAGTCAGGGACATGACATATGACCTGAAGATATGTCGTATGTCATGAAGGGGTTAAAGCTATGCACTCACAGAGTTTTGGGAGGAATTTTTGGAGCAGAACCTGAGTAGAAGCCATCCAAATCTCAAAATTCCTCAAAAACATAGAGGTTCAGTTTCTACTCTGAGAACTTTGAGACTCTGTGTGCACATACCCTTGGGTGAATATTTGGTAGCTTGGGAGCAAACAAGCGCACTATGTCTTATCCGACATAAAAAAAAATAAAAAATATGGGGGGAAATTGCTAACCTGATACAGTTGTGTGATACACAATAATTTGAAGGAATAAAAGGTAGTCAGCTGCTGCAGAGCTACAGGTCGCAAGACCAGAAAAGGAGTGATGAAGGAAAAAAGTGGACGTCAGGTCTTCAATAAAATGGCACACATGGTGGCACATGCACAGATCGAGATCTCAGCTCAATGGCGTCTTCATTAAACAAAACTTTAGATGTACGCATGTGACACTTCCGTTGCCAATTTTATTAGAAGACCTGAAGACCATCTGTGGAACCACACTGCGCATGCACTGCCCACCCCAATGGTGGCAAAGGGGAATTTCAAAAGGTCACAGTATAATCAGTGATCTGTAAAAGAAACACAAGGGGCAAGCAGTGGGACAGAGGAATATAAGACCCAACCACCAGGCATGCCCCAATGCACAGATATATCATTAGAAGAAAACTTTAAAGGTTGGAGGTTAAACAATATTCAGAGATCTGATTCCTCCACCAAAGGTATCAGTTTAATCATAACGGCGCCATTATGGCCATATCTTTACTTTATAGTGCTAAATCCTGCTGGCAGGTTCTCTTTAAAGCTATTTGCATGTTAATGTATATATATGTATATATAAATTATATATATATATACATATATATATATATATATATTATTATATATACATACATATATATATATATATATACATTATTTATATGTATATATAAATTATATATATATATATATATATATATATATATATATATATATAAATTATATATACAGTATGTACATGTGGTTCTTTCCTGAAGAAGTGTGTCAACTTCAAAACACTTCGATAATAAAACCACAATATTTACAATTATATCCTGGACCCTTTTTCATCAGTTCAACAGCAGCTGTAACAAGGGCGACTGGGGTGGTAGTCCTGACCGAGCTCACCTACAAAAAACACAGTCTGAAGACGCCCCGGCCCCTTGTACATGCAATACAGGACTGACACAGCTTTTCTCCCACAGGTTACCTTCCCTTCCTCTAGTCACCGTAGTCCAGGCAATGAGAGTTTAAGAATGCAGCTGTTTTTCAACAGTGAATAACTTTTTAATGAACGGTGAAGAAAAAGACAAAAAAGACAGATTCTACACTGGCTTCCTGCTCTCTCCCTGACACTTGCTACATCCGTAGCCACAACGGCCGCAGCAGCCGAAGTTCGCAGTAGTCCACTCTCTGGGATCTGGACGCTTAAGGTCCCTTCAGCAGGGCGCCCTTCTGAAATCCTGTGGCCTGTGTTGTGGTCCCTAAGTCCTTCTTTAAGTCCTTCAGTCTGGGGCAACAGATCTCTCCCCTCTGGGAGTCTGGTAATGCCCCGTCTGCAATATACGTCTGCTCAGGGCTAACGTACCTGGACTACTGACTGGGAGCAGCAGCTTCCTGTTCCCTCTCTGCTGCTGGCCCAACCTACATTTTTAACCCCTTTGCTACTCCTGTCTCTAACATAAGCACAGACATAGCGGGTACATGTTACCAACAGTACATAACACAGAGTACATCACATACAATACACATGGCAATACATGGACATTTTACATTAAGGTATTAACACTTAGGTACTCCGTCCGGGGTAGCGCATATATTACAATAATGAACACATAACATTATTTACACAAAGTGCACGGGGGCCAAACGACAAAAAGGGAAAGGGAGCAGCCAAGGGTACCTGCCACCTCCTTACACTGCGAGGAAAAGTCCACATTTTTACGTTCATCATACCCACGGGTGAAAATTCCGTGTGCCCATCCACTCAAGTCCTGATTATTCAAGACAGACGATTTTTTTTGGCAGTCTTGATCAGAGGTCGTATAAGAGTCAGACAAAAGTTGCAATATTTTTGCTCAACTACAAGTTGCACAAAAATGTTGCGACTTTTCAAATTTGATGAATCAGGTCCTGCTTGCAGTAGTTATGCCGTGCCCCAACAATATGACTATCCAGTGGATGGGTGAGAAATGTTTGCGGCAGTGATTCGTCTTTAATTATGATGCAATCAAAGTCATATAACACGATGAGATTTGGTTATAATAAGCTATTTATTTTATTATCTACTAATAATCATTAGATTTCACACTCAGTCTTGGCGTTGTCAGTGGATATACTTTATTGTGGCCATTACAGAAGCAGCTCCTAAAAAGGAATTCTAATATCTGTAGCCTTGCTTTATTGAACTGTTTGTTTTAACCTGTTTAGAACATTTTGTCCGTAAACCTCAGCGAGGGAGGTGGAATTTTATTTGCACTGTTCTTGTGTTGCTAACTGATAATTACACTGTCACTCACAATCTACAGGTTTCAGTGCAGAGGCTGTGAACGTTCTATGATCTGTCTACCCTCATACTTCTCCAAGAAATCAGAGCCTGCAATTAATAAACGGCTAAACCAGGTTAGATTTGTGCCAGTCATACACTTTGCAAGACTCAATATTTTCCCTTTTAATAATAATAATAATACATTTTGGTGAATTCAGTTACAATAAAATATATTTAATACACCGAAACGATAAATACAATAAAAAAAAATAAAGTAATGACATTTGTAAATCAAAATACAATTCAGAGGTTTGAAAATTAAACACAATTTACTAAACAAAGTGAAATGGCCAGTAGGGTGGCTCAGTGGTTAGCAGCAGGGGGCAGCCCATAGGCTCAGTGGTTAACACTGTAGCCTTGTAGCGCTATGGTTCTGGAGAGTTTGTATATTCTCGTGTTTGCGTAGGTTTCCTCTCACACTCCAAAGACATAGTGATAGGGAATTTAGATTGTGATCCCCAAAGGGGACAGTAGAATTAATGACGATATATAAGCACCTAAAATAAATAAAGTGAAATCTCCAAAATAATCACACATGAATCAGAAAACCTAGGGTGAGAAATGTTTTTTTTCCTCCAGAAACAACGCCAGTCATGTCTAGTGGTTGTGTCTGGCATTGCAGTTTTGCCACATTGAAGTGGATTTGGCTGACCTGTTATACTAGACAAAGCCAATAGACAAGAGTGACATTTATTTATTTTTTTCAAAAAAACCACCTTCAAAAAATTAAGTTTTATCTGAAATACTGTATAAAGGGAACATATAAGAAATATTTTGAATGGTTTACCTGTCGCAGTATAATGTAGTATACTCACCTGTCTCTGAATTGCTGCCTTGCTGAAGGTGGTGCTGACTATTTCTGTGCTGGTCAGGCGGCACATCATCCATCAGACACTATTGGCAATGTCTCTAGAGATCAAGTGAAGTTCTATCCTGCTGGGTGCTGTGTGCTCCTTGAATATCATTGATGTGGTTACTGATGTTACTGCTCCTGCTGGATGGCTAATCACTGGGGCTGACGAGCTCTATTTAAGTCTCCACTAATCTCTTTGCCAGTTTTTGTATCCTTATACTACTCTGGTGCATGGATGAACGGATGTTATTGATCCAAATTTTTTCTACTTATTCTACTATTTGCTCTTTTGGATTTCTTGGACTGCCTAACCACTCTATCTGCCTTACATACAACCCCTGGCAAAAATTATGGAATCACCAGCCTTGGAGGATGTTCATTCAGTTGTTTTATTTTGTTGAAAAAAAAATCACAGACATGGTACAAAACGGAATCATTTCAAATGTCAACATTCTGGCTTTAAGAAACACCAAAAGAAATCAAGAACAAATAATGTGGTAGTCAGTAATGGTTATTTTTTTTAACCAAGCATAGGGAAAAAATTATGGAATTACTCAATTCTGAGGGAAAAAATTATGGAATCACCCTGTTAATTTTCATTCCCAAAACTAACACCTCCATCAAATTAGATCTGCTCGTTAGTCTGCATCTAAAAAGAAGTGATCACACCTTGGAGAGCTGTTGCACCAAGTGGACTGACATGAATCATGGCTCAACATGAGAGATGTCATTTGAAACAAAGGAGAGGATTATCAAACTTTTAAAAGAGGGTAAATCATCACGCAATGTTGCAAAAGATGTTGGTTGTTCACAGTCAACTGTGTCTAAAATCTGGACCAAATACAAACAACATGGGAAAGTTGTAAAAGGCAAACATACTGGTAGACCAAGGAAGACATCAAAGAGTCAAGACCGGAAACTTAAAGCAATATGTCTCCAAAACAGCAAATACACAAGAAAACAAATGAGGAACGAGTGGGTGGAAACTGGAGTCAACGTCTGTGACCGAACTGTAAGAAACCGCCTAAAGGAAATGGGATTTACATACAGAAAAGCTAAACAAAAGCCATCATTAACACCTAAACAGAAAAAAACAAGGTTACAATGGGCTAAAGAAAAGCAATCGTGGACTGTGGATGACTGGATGAAAGTCATATTCAGTAATGAATCGAAAATCTGCATTGGGCAAGGTGATGATGATGGAACTTTTGTTTGGTGCCGTTCCAATGAGATTTATAAAGATGAGTGCCTGAAAAGAACATGCAAATTTCCACAGTCATTGATGATATGGGGCTGCATGTCAGGTAAAGGCACTGGGGAAATGGCTGTCATTACATCTTCAATAAATGCACAAGTTTATGTTGATATTTTGGACACTTTTCTTATTCCATCAATTGAAAGGATGTTTGGGGATGATGAAATCATTTTTCAAGATGATAATGCATCCTGCCATAGAGCAAAAACTGTGAAAACATTCCTTGAAAAAAGACACATAAGGTCAATGTCATGGCCTGCAAATAGTCCGGATTTCAATCCAATTGAAAATCTTTGGTGGAAGTTGAAGAAAATGGTCCATGACAAGGCTCCAACCTGCAGAGCTGGTCTGGCAAAAGCAATCAGAGAAAGTTGGAGCCAGATTGATGAAGAGTCCTGTCTGACACTCATTAAGTCCATGCCTCAGAGACTGCAAGCTGTCGTTAAAGCCAGAGGTGGTGCAACAAAATACTAGTGATGTGTTGGAGTGTTTATTTCTTTGTTTTTCATGATTCCATAATTTTTTCCCTCAGAATTGAGTGATTCCATAATTTTTTCCCTATGCTTGGTTAAAAAAAAATAACCATTACTGACTACCACATTATTTGTTCTTGATTTCTTTTAGTGTTTCTTAAAGCCCAAAAGTTGCCATTTGAAATTACTTCAGTTTTGTGCCATGTCTGTGATCTGCTTTTTTTTCAACAAAATAAAACAGCTGAATGAACATCCTCCAAGGCCGGTGATTCCATAATTTTACCAGGGGTTGTAGCTGCTTGACCATGACTTAACCTCAGCAATACTTTGACAACATTTTTGTTTCTGATTTTGTCATTGTGCCTTAACCTTTGGTTTCACAAATTTGTAAATTTTTTTCTTCTCTACTCGTTTTATTGCCCAGAAACTCTGTAGTCACAAACCAACTCGATGTAGATCCCTATATTGGGGTGAATGGGTGAACATCAGGTAGGCTTTGGTACTTGCAAACTTGGAATGCCAATTCACAGATGTCTAAGATTACAACTTGATATTTAGATCTATGGAGACTAGAGAGGGAGAAGCAAAGTCAGAGACAAGCATAGAGACACGGAGATGTTGTTGCTTTCTAGTATTTTATCTGACCCTAGTGTTGAATGTGCTGCTTGTCTTCTTATACATTCTCACAGTGTGCAACCTGTCATGCAGATAAACCTTCTCTGTCTTCCAAAGGAAGCAGACTATTCTCTGTACTTTAGCTTGTTTATTGGACAACAGATTATATGAATCTAAATGTATTTGAACGTGGATGGCAAAACTACAAGAATACAAATAACAGGTGTAAGTATTGAGCTTAGCATATCACATAACTATGGCACTTACAATTACCAGAGAAAGCACACAGCAAGATGATGCTTGTACATGTGAACACATGACTTAGTAACAATCACCGAGTTCTGAATACACAATACCACAGAACAGAGAGGGTTCCCTTACCAGATATACTTTATCCAGGATAATGGAGTTTTAGTAACATATTGCAAGAGAAAGTTTAACACAACTGTTCTGCTAGACTACTTCTTACAAAGGACTGCTTCACCAGGACATTCTTGCACAAAATGCATTGTTTTTTTTCCCACAATGCAATTGACAGTTTTACAGAAAAACCACTTGTAATACAATGAAACATCACCAAATGATGCTATTACCACATTAGACTTCATTAACAGAGTATTACACCTTATTAAAGTAATAAGTACACCTTATTAATTTTAACTTCGTCTTTTGCCCTAATGGGCAGAGCACTGCTGCTTCTTCTGAATATATGCTACATAGAGAAAGTGCACAAAAACATCAGGGAATTCTGTTCCCTGTGTATGAGAGACATAATTGCAGCTAGTTTCTAGTTTCCACCCCCTAGTTCTGAGATAGCTGGAAATTAGAGGTAGAGCCTCAAGAGAAAAAAAATGGTGCAACAGACCGGATATATCTCATAGAGTCACCATTAGTAGAGTTGTTCTTTCATACCACACATGAAAGGACAGGTTCATTTTAGTACACATTAGAACACGATTGGTCCTTGGAGTGTAAAGTTCTAAAACTAAACAGCTTTAAGTTGGGGCGTTTGATGGCTTAAAGATGACAATTTTCCACTGTCATTTACGTTTGTGGGCGTAATGCGAAAAAAATTGGAAAAGTTCACAGGGTATGAATACTTTTTAAAGGAACATGTGCCATCATGACAGGTACTGGAATTTTCAGCATACCCCCAGTATACTATCAGCGCCCGGCGATCATGTCCTGGATGGGCCATTGGGTGCATGGAACTTGGCAGTACACTGTCAGCGCAATTTAGATGCTGATGTTAGATTTTGACAGCAGTATTTAAGTGGTTAATAGCTGCAGTTGCAGACAGATCATGGCTGTTTATCACAGCTGTTATCAGCTACTATATTGCTGCAGCTCATTTTCTGAGCTTGCATTATTGCCCAGGTCCCATCATATGGCCTAATAGTATGTTGGAAAAGGGTTAATGACTTGTATCATCTTTTTTATGTATTTTAGATTATTTCTGCATCTTATTTGATAAGGTAGGTGACAGAAAAGGGACATACTGTATCTTAGTGGAAAGCAGCATGTCCTAACATGCAACAATGTACATCAAAAATGTACCAAAATATTGACAACATTTCTGACACAAAATAGGTCAACTGATGTGGTGAAGTTTGGTGTAAACTTAGACTAAACAGTTTAAAAAGGCATGAACAACTATGATAGATCTGGAGCATTTTAAGACTGTTCATCTAAGTTTACACTAAGAATCAGACAGCATTGATCAACATGTTGTGACAGAGTCACTGATGAAGTGATGGAGGGGAGATACGTGTCACAGCACATGATGGCGTCAGTGATGTTTAACCAGAATAGTTTCTTCCAGCACATTACACTGGGACAGTTTATTGAAAGTTATATTATGGGCTGATTTTAGTGGACATTCATAGAGCTGGATGGAGAATGTCTTCGTATCTCCACCTGCAGTGTCCTGACAGGACCTGTGTGCAGGGTCGGATTAAGAACATGATGGGCCTGGAGCTGAAGGGGTGGGGCAAGGGGCGGGGCAAGGGGCGGGGCCAAACACGGCAATTCACAAAGGCCAAAATGTAACGTAAAAGATATAAACAAAGTAAATATATGATACATGCCTAATATAAATACAGTGGATATAGAAAGTCTGTTATGTTATGCTTGCAAATTCCTCAATTGTAGAATCAAGATTAAGCTCATTCAGCAATCTATTTTCAATACATAACAGAGAGAGGGCATTTAAACGCTCCTGGCCCATTCTAGTATATGGTGCAGCATTGAATGGCCCATAGTATATATAGCGCAGCATTGAATGGCCCATAGTATATATAATGCAGCATTGAGAGGCCCATATAGCGCAGCAATGCATGGCCCATAGCATATATAGCGCAGCATTGCATGGCCCATAGTATATATAGCGCAGCATTGAATGGCCCATAGTTGCGCAGCATTGAATGGCCCATAATGTATATAATGCAGCATTGAAGAGGCCCATATAGCGCAGCATTGAATGGCCCATAGTATATATAGCGCAGCATTGAATGGCCCATAGTATATATAGCGCAGCATTGAATGGCCCATAGTATATATAGCGCAGCATTGCATGGCCCATAGTATATATAGCGCAGCATTGAATGGCCCATAGTTGCGCAGCATTGAATGGCCCATAATATATATAATGCAGCATTGAGAGGCCCATATAGCGCAGCATTGAATGGCCCATAGTATATATAGCGCAGCATTGAATGGCCCATAGTATATATAATGCAGCATTGAGAGGCCCATATAGCGCAGCATTGCATGGCCCATAGTATATATAGGGCAGCATTGAGAGGCCCATTCTAGTATATAGCGCAGCATTGAATGGCCCATAGTATATATAGCGCAGCATTGAGAGGCCCATATAGCGCAGCATTGCATGGCCCATAGTATATATAGGGCAGCATTGAGAGGCCCATTCTAGTATATAGCGCAGCATTGAATGGCCCATAGTATATATAATGCAGCATTGAGAGGCCCATATAGCGCAGCATTGCATGGCCCATAGTATATATAGGGCAGCATTGAGAGGCCCATTCTAGTATATAGCGCAGCATTGAATGGCCCATAGTATATATAGCGCAGCATTGAGAGGGCCTCTCAATGCTGCCCTATATTACTATGGGCCATTCAATGCTACTGATGGAATTTGTCAGAAACCACACACTTTACAACACAAACCTGTGCAGAGACTTCAGGATTCTCCATCTGCTTTCACTGTAATATGGCTGGGATTCTTGTAACAGCACACACACCTCTGCCTGCCTGTCTCTACCTCTCTCCTCCAGACAGGGACCGTCACTACAACACACTGAACACAGGGCAGGATGCCAATAGGCAAAGATGGAAGAAGACAGAGCATGTATGAGGACAAGTGAAAGGTGAGCTGTGACTGGCTGCTCTGTGGTCACATGTTCTGCCTTCATTTACATCCTGCTTCTGTATTGGGTGAATGAGATAACACTGTGCTGCTGCCGACTCCTCTCCTACAGTACTTTCAGCGGCAGCTTTCCTCTCTCCCCCTCCAGCACACATTCTCTCCTGGCTCCTCGCCTCCCCCTCCACCACCAGGCTGACGTCAGCAGCACAGGGAAGGGAGGAGAGCAGAGAGCAGCCGCGGATGGGCCTATCTCTAACAAGGGGCCTGGAGCTGCAGCTCCATCAGCCCCTACATTAACCAGGCCCTGCCTGTGTGATGTCGAGATCATGTGATTAATCACTTGATGGAGTCACATGGTCTGGGCTTAAATGGCTGTCTGACAAAGCTTTCAGTGTTCGGTGTGTGCCTGGAGAGGGAGCACGCAAGGGAAGTGTGTGCTAAACCTGAACAGTGGACATTGCTGCCTGTGAGCAGGCTGATCCCTGCTAGGAAAAGGACTGTCTTTCTTTTTGTTTCTTTGTTTTGCTGTTTTGCCCAGAGGACCATGTTTACTTTCCCAAGCTTGGTTTATGATGTTTTCAATAAACCAAGCATTTTCTTAATGAGTGTTCCGGTTTTATCTCTGTGTCCAGCCGAGTGAGCCGCTCTACCACAAAGTAAACCCAGTCTTTCTATTATAGCTTCACTTGACAACAGAAAGCAAGAGTTCCATTGATACTTGAACATTTGCCCTCTAGTATGTCTTGCCATCAGTATGTAGTATTACACAGCTCTGAGACTAGATGTCAGAAATTACCTAAAAGAAGCTTCAAAATATGTTTGCATCGATTTATAGATGAAGTGTCGAGAAACAGGAATTCTGCTGAATGTAGAGTTAGGAGGACTTTGCCCAACGAAAAAAAAAATGTTATTTGGAAGATTAGCTGTTTCACAAAGACATCACATTTTTTCAGTCTCATGATCAAAGTCTGAACGTTTAGTTTTGCTCAAATTCCATTTACTAACACATTTCTAGCTTGGATGTAAAGGAGCCTTAGGCAACATTCACACATTCAGTATTTGGTCAGTATTTTTCCTCAGTATTTGTAAGCCAAAACCAGGAGTGGGTGATAAATACAGAAGTGGTGACGTGTTTCTGTTATACTTTTCCTCTGATGGTTTCACTCCTGGTTTTGGCTTACAAATACTGATCTAAAATACTGACCCAATACTGATAGCGTGAGAGCGGCCTTAGGCCTCACTCCCACTTGCATATAGAACTGGCAAGTGCAATATGTTAAAAATGCGCTTCGCACTTGCACCAATGTTATTCAATGCGGCAATGTTTATCTGAGATGTTTTCTTCAGCTGGAATCAGTCTGAGGAAAAAAATTGCAGCATGTTGCGAGTGGCCGCATATGTCAGATGAAACTCACCAATGCAAGTCAATGGATGCGAGAAAGAAACGGATGGCAGACAGAACATGAGTATGCCGTCCAATTTTTTTCTCACACTCATCTCAAAGAAACCACAAAATTTCATCAGCTAAGCAAAAGAAATTTACAGCCAGAACCCTCATAATAGAGAAAATTATTGCAATTACACGTTTAGTTATACACGTTTTTTTCTTTGTGTTTATTGGAACAACACAAAAAAAAACCTGAGAAACAAAAGTAAAATTGAACATCATTCAACAAACCCCAACCCAAAATGGGCCAGGCAAAATTGTTGGCAGACTCAACTTAATATTTGGTTGTACACCTTTTGGAATAAATAACTGCAATTAAATGCTTCCATCTTACAACTGGAATTTTGGACCACTCTTCTTTTGCAAACTGTGCCAGGTCCCTCATATGTTTTTTTTAAATTCTTTATTTATAAATTTTAAACATACAATGAAAGAAAACTCACATTTTATGGATCATAGAGAGCAATGTCTCCTGCAGAAGCACAGTTTTACATATAAGCTTATAATATATAACCAAGCTAAGTGGGATTTTATCCACAAAGTAACATGCGGGCGGATGGTTTGGGATCAATAAACGTCTGATTAATAAAGTTGTAGATAGTATTTCATCAAAGCTAATTTCCGAGAGGGGATATGATGTCCATAGCAGTTTTTTCGCCTCACCACCTAGAAATTGCATTTCAATATGTGCTTGAATGCCTTGTTCTGCTAGGTGGGTAAGTTTTAACCATCTGGCCAGGTGTATGGCCTGGTAATAGGAGAACAAATCTGGAAGGACTAAGCCTCCAGCTTGTTTTGGGATAATCAGGGTCTTAAAGGGTAGTCAAGCTTTTTTAAACTTCCAAACGAACTTAGCAATTAGTTGGTTTAGGGATTGAAAAAAAGATTTCAGTAGAGAGATTGAGATCATGTTCATAACATAAAAAATTTTGGGAAGAACATACGACTTGATTACGTTAATCCTACCTAACCAGGATAAAAAGGGGAGGTCGAAGGAATTTAGGAGGGTCCTGATTTTCCTCAACAGGGGGACAAAGTTATGTTTGAAGAGGGAGCGTGGATCATCAGTGATAAAAATCCCCAAATACTTAATTTTCCCGCTGGGCCACCTGAAAGGAGTGGAAGCTTTAAGTGCACGAATGTCCTTCATGTCAGCTGAAATGTTAAGGGCTTCTGACTTGTCAAGATTTATTTTAAAATTGGAAAGCTCTCCAAATTGGGAAAAGTTTTCCATCAGCCTAGGGAAGGCGGTCCCCGGGTTAGAGATCAACAGCAAGAGATCGTCCTCAAAAGCGGCAGCCTTCACCTCCAACTGATTAACCTTAATCCTCTCAATGTGTCTACTTTGCCTAATGGCCTGGATCAGGGTCTCTATGACCAATATGAACAAGGACGGGGAGAGAGGGCATCCCTGCCTGGTACCATTGCAAATCTTAAAGGACTCCGATAGGATTCAATTCACCCGAACTCTGGCCGTGGGATAGGCATACAATGGCTTAAGGCAAATTTCTGCAAGACACATGTCATATAGTGCCAACTGATATGGTCAAAAGCCTTCTCTGCATCAGTGGAAAGAACAGTGAGGACCTGACGTGTGTGCTTTGCGTATAAGATGGCCTGCAGAACTCTAGTGGAGTTATCTCTGCCCTCCCTATCCCGTACAAACCCAGCCTGATCAGGGCTAACCAGATCAGCCAGTACCAGGTTCAGGTCCCTCATATTTGAAGGGGGTCTTCTCCCAACAGCAATTTTAAGATCTCTCCACAGGTGTTCAATGGGATTTAGATCCGGACTCATTGCTGTCCACTTCAGAACTCTCCACTTCAGATACTGACTTACCAAAGTACATTTTGGCAAACTGCAGACTAGTTTTGTTACGTCGCTGTGTCAGCAGTGGGTCCTCCTGGGTCTCCTGCCATAGTGTTTCATTTCATTAAAATGTCGGTGGATAATTTGCGCTGACATTGATGCACCCTTAGCCTGTAGAACAGCTGGAATTTCTTTGGAACTTCATTGGGGCTGCTTATCCACCATCTGGACTATCCTGAGTTCCAACCTTTCATTAATTTTTACCTGCTTTCCATGTCCAAGGAGATTAGCTACAGTGCCATGGGTTGTAAACTTCTTGATTATGTTATGCTCTGTGGACAAAGAAGCATCAAGATCTCTAGAGATTGAATTGTAACCTTGAGATTGTAGATATTGTTCAACAATTTTGGTTCTCATAGTCCTCAAACAGTTCTCTTCTCCTATTCCTTCTGCCCATGTTTAATTTGACGCACACAAATATACTATCCAAAGATGGAGTCAAGTTCTCACGTTTTATCTGTTTTCACGTGTGATTATCATATTGCCCACACCTGTTATTTGCCACAGGTGAGTTTGAACAAGCATCACATTCTTAAAACAAAGTTGTTTACTCACAATTTTGGAAAAGTGCCGGCAATTTTGTCTAGCCCAATTTTGGGGTTTTGTGTGAAATTATGTCCAGTTTCTTACCCCTGAAGACATCAATCGTCTTATTGTTATGTCATGTGAACTGTGTTGTATAATGTATAGTGTATATTTATGTGTTAATTGTAATGTATTGTGATATAAAGTGGGATAAGTATTGTTAGCATGGTATATAGTAATATAAGGCATAGTGTAAAGTATAGTGTTATAGAATTGGTAACATTGGTAATATATAACCAGTATATATATATATATATATATATATATATATATATATATATTATATTGTGAGACAGTGAAGGGATATGTGTTGAATGGGATGTACATTTCACCTAGTTACTTTGCTGACTACTATAAGGGGAATGTATGGCTTTGTAAAACTAGTGGTGGAGAAAGGTCACTACACCTTCCATTCAATACACACTTGCAGCTCAAACCTGAAGACACTCAGGTATTGATTAGGAAGCCAGAAGTAGGTGCTTGGGAGCACAGTCAGAGAGCTCGCTTAGTCTGGACAAGGAGTCCCGGCACAAGAAGCAGTCTCCAGGAGTTTGAGCTGTCTCAGTCTGGGTGCTCGATGTACCCCGGACACAGGAGTAGTCTCTGTGAGAATCCATGCGGATAGCTGCTGAATAGGAGGGGAGCTCTCTCAAGTCTGGATGTTGAAGATGCCTTCAGACACAAGGAGGAGACTCTGTGAACCTCCATGCTGGTAAATGCTGAACATATGTCTTGTTTTGGCCCTGGCTGTTAGAGTCGGGACCCAGATAGATAGGGAAATCTATCTAAGTGTAATTAGTGGCTGGACAAGCCCAGGTCTTATGTTTATGATTTGTTTTTATCTGTTTGCTGTGGACTTTAATAAAGCTGGTTGCGGCCAATTTGCACCAGTACTGCTGTGAATGAACTGTTTCCGTGCCACTCTGTCTACCCAGACGGCGATCCCAGAGCTATATCCCCTGAAAAGCTTACAATATATATATATACTAAAACTGTGTTTTAGAACGGAAGTCTACTTTAATGAACACTGAAACCTCTGATCCTGGCCAGCCAACATGATCGGCTACAGGTGGCCTGAACAGGCGCAAGACCCTCACAGCACCAACACCCATCCAGCCGGAACCCACTCTTTCACGTAGTGTGCCGGAGTGTGACACAAGATAAGTGCCTCACCCATGGCTACCGCCCCACGCTACGCTACACTAACATGAGGGCTTGATGGCAGCTGTGACTTTTGACAAATCACAGCAGACATCAACTCTAAGCCCCATTACACCAATTGACAAAGTACCAGGGCAATTTTGGAGAGCAAAGGCGAATGAACCAGAATTAGTGCATCGAATGTGATGCACCATTTCCGGGGCAGCTGAGGGCTGGTATTTTTAGGCTAGGAAGGGCCCAATATCCATCCTGATATCAGCTCACAGCTGTCTTCTTTACCTTTGCTGGTTATCAAAAATAGGGGAGACACCCCATTTTGTTTTTGTTTTTTATTATTATTTATTTATTTATTAGGTGAACCCCTTAACCCTTTTCTGCCATCAGACGTACTATTCCATCCATGTGCCCTGGGACTTAATTCCCATGGACGGAATAGTACGTCATGTGCGATCAACCACGCTCACAGGGGGAGCGTAGATGATCACGGCCAGGTGTCAGCTGATTCTCACAGCTGACACAAGGCACTTTATCCTCTGTGATCGCGTTGTTCTGAGGGCCTCCTCCCTGCAGGCCCACGGATCCATGATGGCCGAGGGGTCCTTCCGGGTAATGCATGGAGGTGGCTTGTCAGTGCCTGCTGAGAGCAAGCGCCGGCAAGCCTCTTGCACGGCCTGTCTGCTCTGCAAACTGTCAGATCAGTGATCTGACACTATATAGTGATGTCCTACCCTGGGACAATGTAAAAATGTAAAAAAATAAAATAAACATGTGTAAAAATATTTTTTTAAAAAAGCCCTAAATAAATAAAAAAAATAAAAAATTTCCCCAATAAACACATTATTATTATGTAAATAAAAAAACAATAAAAGTACACATATTTAGTATCGCCGCGTCTGTATCGACCCGCCCTATCAAACTGTCCCACTAGTTAACCCCTTTAGAGAACCTCTTAAAAAAAAAGGCCAAAAAACAATGCTTTATCATCATACGGCCGAACAAAAAGTGGAATAACACGCGATCAAAAAGACAGATATAAATAAGCAGGGTACCGCTGAAAACGTCATCTTGTCCCGCAAAAAACAAGATGCCATACAGCATCATGAGCGAAAAAATAAAAAAGTTATAGCTCGCAGAATAAAGCAATGCAAAAATAATTATTTTTTATATAAAATAGTTTTTATTGTATAAAAGCGCCAAAACATAAAAAATGATACAAATGAGGTATCGCTGTAATCGTACTGACCCAAAGACTAAAGCTACTTTATCAATTTTACCACACGCGGAACTGTACAAAAGCCCCCCCAAAAGAAATTAATGAATTGCTGTTTTTTGTTCATTCTGCCTCCCAAAAATCGTAATAAAAAGCGATCAAAAAATGTCATGTGCCCAAAAATGGTACCAATAAAAACGTCAACTCATCCCGCAAAAAATAAGACCTCACACGACTCTGTGGGCCAAAATATGGAAAAATTATAGCTCTCAAAATGTGGTGATGCAAAAACTATTTTTTACAATAAAAAGCATATTTTAGCGTGTGACAGCTGCCAATCATAAAAACCCGATATAAAAACCAGCTATAAATAGTAAATCAAACCCCCTTTATCACCCCCTTAGTTAGGGAAAAATAATATTCCATAATATTCCATTTTCCGTTAGGGTTAGGATTAGGGTTAGGGTTGGGATTAGGGTTAGGGGTGTGTTAGGGTTAGGTTTGTGGTTAGGGTTATGGTTAGGGTTGGGATTAGGGTTAGGTTGGGGTTAGGGTGGAGTTAGAATTGGGAGGTTTCCACTGTTTAGTCACATCAGGGGCTCTCCAAACGTGACATGGCGTCTGATCTCAATTCCAGCCAATTCTGCGTTGAAAAAGTCAAACGGTGCTCCTTCACTTCCGAGCTCTGCCATGCGCCCAAACAGTGGTTTGCCCCCATATATGGGGTATCAGCATACTCAGGACAAATTGCACAATAACTCTTGGGGTCCAATTTCTCCTGTTACCCGTGGGAAAATAAAAAAAATTGGATCTGAAGTAAATATTTTGTAAAAAAAGTGAAATGTTTCATTTTTTTTTAAACATTCCAAAAATTGCTGTGAAGCACCTGAAGGGTTAATAAACTTCTTGAACTTGGTTTTGAGCACCTTGAGGTGCAGTTTTTAGAATGGTGTCACTTTTGGGTAATTTCTATCATATAGACCCCTCAACGTGACTTCAAATGTGATGTGGTCCATTAAAAAAAAATGGTGTTGTAAAAATGAGAAATCGCTGGTCAACTTTTAACACTTATAACTTTATAATCAAAAAAAATTTTGTTTCCAAAATTGTGCTGATGTAAAGTAGACATGTGCGAAATGTTATTTAGTAACTATTTTGTGTGACATATTTCTGTTTTAAGGTCATAAAAATTCAAAGTTTGAAAATTGCAAAATTTTCAAAATTTTTGCCATATTTCCATTATTTTCATAAATAAATGCAAGTTATATCGAAGAAATTTTACCACTAACATGAAGTACAATATGTCACAAGAAAACATTCTCAGAATGTCCAAGATCCGTTGACGCAAATTTTGACCTTAATAACGAAGCCAAATTTTACAATTCTGATCAGTGTCCATTTATGAAGTTATAACTCTGTAACGCTACAACGTATCCCACTGATTCTGAAAATGTTTTTTGTGACATATTATAATTCATGATAGTGGTAAAAATTCTTTGATATGACTTGCATTTATTTATGAAAAAAATGAAATTTGGCGAAAATTTTGAAAATTTCACAATTTTCAAACTTTTAATTCTTATGCACTTAAAACAGAGTGTGATGCCGCACAAAATAGTTAATAAACAACATTTCCCACATGTCTATTTTACATCAGCACAGTTTTGGAAACATAATTAATTTTTGTTAGAAAGTTAGAAGGGTTAAAAGTTGACCAGCAATTTCTTATTTTTCCAGCAAAATTTACAAAACCATTTTTTTAGGGACCACATTACATTTGAAGTGACTTTGAGGGGTCTATATGACAGAAAGTACCTAAAAGTGACACCATTCTAAAAACTGCACCCCTCAAGGTGCTCAAAACCACGTTCAAGAAGTTTATTAACTCTTCAGGTGCTTCCCAGAAATTGAAGCAATGTGGAAGAAAAAAATTAACATTTAATGTTTTTCACAAAAAATGTACTTTAAACCCAAACTTTTTTATTTTCACAAGGGTAACAGGAAAAAATGGACCCCAAAATTTGTTGTGCAATTTTTCCTGAATACGCTGATACCTTATTTGTGGGGAAAATCTACTGTTTGGGCGCATGGCAGGGCTCGGAAGGAAACGAGCACCATTTCACTTTTTCAATGTAAAATTTGCTGGAATGTTGCATTTGGAGAGCCTTTGATGTGCCAAAACAGTGGAAACCCCCCAAAAATGACCCCATTTCGGAAACCACACCCCTCAAGGATTTTATCCAGGGCTATAGTGAGCATTTTGAACCCACAGGTACGACACACAATTTGATAACATTAGTAGGTAGTCATATTGAATATGTCATCATTAGTGATGAGCGCAAGTGCTCGCTACACCAGTTTGCATCTGGTGCTCGGATATGCACCAAATATCGCGGGTGCTCGAGTGACATGCTTGAGTCGTTGCCCCGCATGTTTCGCGGCTGTTCGTCACCCAAAAAGTGGGAATCAGAGATTCTCCATGCATACCCGAGCAGCAGATGCAAATTCAAGTAGAGAGCACTTGCGCTCAACACTAGCCGTCATATCATAATCTTTTTACTTTAGAAAAAAACCCAACCCTAACACACCTCTAGCCCTAACACAAAGCTAACACAGCCCTAACCCTAACCCCAATCCTATCCCTAACATAACCCTAACCCCAACCCTAACTCTAACACAGCCCTAACCCTAACCCCAATCCTATCCCTAACATAACCCTAACCCCAACCCTAACTCTAACACAGCCCTAACCCTAACGCTAACACACACCTAACCCAGCTGCAAAGAATGAAAAAAAAGAAAAAAAATTATTTTATAATTTTTATCTAAGGGGATGACAAAGGGGGATTTGATTTACTATTTTTTTTTGATCACTGTGATCAAAAGGAACCAATAGGAAAAATATCCTATCGTTGCTGGGTACTGGCCGGCAGATCTCACTAGGCGCACTGTGCATGCCCCCGCCATTTTTTTCCAGGAAGATGACATAGGGCTGAGGGACTGATCAGGAGGGATTGGGGGATGGTGGAGGTACACGGGGGGCATAATTTCTCTCTCCTCTGACATGTTTATCATGTCAGAGGAGAGAGAAATCATTGAAACAGGCGGCAGCACACTTTTTTTTTGTGATTATTATTATTATTATATATTTATATAGCGCCATTTATTCCATGGCGCTTTACATATGAAAAGGGGAAAAATATAGACAGATACAATAAACATGTGCTAGACAAGGGACGCATAAGTACAGAAGGAGAGAGGACCCTGCCCGCGAGGGCTCACAGTCTACAGGGATGGGTGAGAATACACTAGGAGAGGGTAGAGCTGGTTGTGCGATGGTTCAGTACACTGAGGATCATTGCAGGTTGTAGGCTTGTCGGAACAGGTGGGTCTTCAGGTTTTTCTTGAAGGTCTCCGTTGTTGGTGAAAGTCTGATGTTTTGCGGCAGAGAGTTCCAGAGTATGGGGAAGCCCGGGAGAAGTCTTGTATGCGGTTGTGGGAAGAAGAGATGAGGGGGGAGTCGAGAAGGAGATCTTGAGAGGATCGAAGGTTGCGTGTGGGTAGGTAGCGGGAGACCATGTCACAGATGTATGGAGGAGAAAGGTTGTGGATGGCTTTGTATGTCATGGTTAAGGTTTTGAACTGGAGCCTCTGGGCAATAGGAAGCCAGTGAAGGGCCTGGCATAGTGGGGAGGCAGGGGAATAGCGGGAAGACAGGTGGATTAGTCGTGCAGCAGAGTGTAGGATGGACTGGAGTGGTGCCAGAGTGCTAGAGGGAGGCCAGACAGTAGGAGGTTGCAGTAGTCGAGGCGGGAGATGATAAGGGCGTGCACTAGTGTTTTTGTGGTTTCATGGTTGAGGAATGAGCGGATCCGGGAAATATTTTTGAGTTTGAGGCGGCAGGAGGTGATTGCTGCTATTCACTGAATATCGGCGATCACGTGATCAGAAACCAGAAAATCCGGCCCTGATGAGACCCCAAAGATTTTATAACTCTGGGGGGGGCGCTACAGCTTTATTCCCTATCGCTGTTTTAACCCCTTCCCGACACAGCGTATGCGCCATGAAAGTCGGTGCCAATCCGACCTATGACGTATACCCTGTGTCATGAAAGGATCGCGTTCCTGCGGGTCGGGTGACCGGGGTCACTGAAAGTTCACCCGACCCGCAGGCACAAGACCCTTTGTGCTTCACCACAGGGGGGTTGGCTTAACCCCCCACGTGGCTACGATCGCTCTGATTCGCTGTTAAAAGTGAAACAGCCAATCAGAGCGATTTGTAATATTTCACCAATGAAATTTGGTGAAATATTACAATCCAGCCATGACTGATGCTGCAATAGCATCTGCCATGGCTGGAGACCGAGATCTGACCCCCCCACACCGAGTCACGGCGGCAATCGGCCGCCGCCACCGAAAGATGGCGGTGATCGATCACCGCCGTCACGATCTGCTCCCCTCCTCCTTGCCTCCGCTGCCCCCACTTTCCGATCCCCCCCTTACCTTCCGACCCCCCCTACTCACCTCTCCCGGTCCTCCGATGTCCCTGGGTCCGTCCCGGTGTGCGCCCGGGATTCTTGATGGGCGCCGCCATATTGGAAAATGGCGTGCGCATGCGCAGATCCAGAAACCATGTACAGTACAATCTGAATAGATGGTAAAAAAAAAACGCTGTGCACATGCTGCAGATTTTTCCGCACGGATTTGCTGCGGTTTTATGTCAATTCTTTGTGCGGATTCCGCAGCGGTTTTACACCTATTCCATTATAGGTGTAAAACCGCAGGGCAAATCCACACAAAAAACGCAGCAAAACCGAAGTAAATCCACGCTAAATGCGCAGGTAAAACGCAGGTCATTTTACCTGCGGATTTAGCAAAATCGGCACGGAAAAATCCGCAAGTGAATCTGCAACGTGTGCACGGGGCCTTAGGGTTAGGGTTAGGCTGGGTTCATATTGCATTATGGCAGTCCGTTAGACGGACTGCATTACACCGTGGTATAATGCGGTGTAACGCAGTCCGTTAATGCTGCCATTCACCCCTATTTGTGTGCGCATCGCGACGCATGCCGTAAAGCGGCATGCGTTCGCAACGTACCGTCATTCAGTGACGGAGCCTCGGACGCGGGCTGCAGTGTCAGGGTTCCGTCACCGCTAGCACAGATGAATCATCTGCTGATTCATCTGCGCTAGCGGGTATAGCATAACGCAATCGCGTTATGCTATACCGTTACCAGCCGGTCAACGTTACGTGTTGAACGGGCTGGTAAAACACAATATGAACCCAGCGTTAGGGTTAGAACTAAGGTTAGGGTTAGAACTAGGGTTAGGGTTAGACTTAGGGTTAGCGTTAGGGCTAGCATTAGGGTTAGAATTAGGGTTAGAATTAGGGTTACAGTTAGAATTTGGGTTGGGGTTGGAATTTGGGTTAGGGTTGGAATTTGGGTTAGGGTTGGAATTAGGGTTAGGGTTGGAATTAGGGTTAGGGTTGGGATTAGGGTTAGGTTTGTGGTTAGGGTTAGAGTTGGGATTAGTGTTAGGGGTGTTTTGGGGTTAGGGTTGGGATTAGGGTTAGGCTTGTGGTTAGGGTTATGGTTAGAGTTGGGATTAGGGTTATGGGTGTGTTGGGGTTAGGGTTATGGTTAGGGTTTGTATTAGGGTTAGGGTTGTGTAGGGTTAGGGTTGGGGTTAGGGGTGTGTTGGGGTTAGGGTTGGAGTTAGAATTGAGGGGTTTCCACTATTTACGCACATCAAGGGGTCTCCATACGCGACATGGCGCCACCACTGATTCCTGCAAATTTTGCGTTCAAAAGTCAAACAGTGCTCCCTTTATTCCGAGCCCCGACGTGTGCCCAAACAGTGGTTTACCCCCACATGTGGGGTATCAGCGTACTCGGGAAAAATTGCACAACAACTTTGGGGGTCTAATTTCTCCTGTTAACATTGTGAAAAAAAAATGGGGACTAAAAATATTATTTTTGTGGAAAAAAAATTATTTTTTATTTTCACGGCTCTGCGTTATAAACTTCTGTGAAGAACTTGGAGATTCAAAGTGCTTACCACACATCTAGAGGAGTTCCTTGGGGGATCTAGTTTCCAAAATGGGGTCACTTGGGGGGGTTTCTACTGTTTAAGCACATCATGGGCTCTGCAAAAGTAACATGACGCCCACAGACCATTCCATCAAGTCGGCATTTCAAAACGTCACTACTTCCCTTCCGAGCCTCGACGTGTGCCCATACAGTAGTTTTCTCCACATATAGCATATCAGCGTACTCAGGACAAATTGGACAACAACTTTTGGGGTCTAATTTCTCCTGTTACCCTTGGGAAAATAAAAAAATTGGGGACTAAAAGATCATGTTTGTGAAAAAAATATGATTTTTTTATTTTCATGCCCGGGCTTTATAACTTCTGTGTAGCCCTTGGGGGTTCAAAGTGCTCACCACACATCTAGATAAGTTCCTTGCAGGATCTAGTTTCAAAAATGGAGTCACTTGTGGGAGCTTCTACTGTTTAGGCACATCAGAACTAGGGTTAGAATTAGGGTTAGGGGGTTAGGGTTGGGGTTAGGTGTATGTTGGGGTTAGGGTTAGAGTTAGAATTGAGGGGTTTCCACTATTTAGGCACATCAGGGGGTCTCCATACGCGACATGGCGCCACCATTGATTCTTGAAAATTTTGTCTTCAAAAAGTTAAACAGTGCTCCCCTTATTCCAAGCCCCGACGTATGCCCAAACAGTGGTTTACCCCCACATATGGGGTATCAGCGTACTCTGGAAAAATTGCACAACAACTTTGGGGGTCTAATTTCTCCTGTTAACATTGAGAAAATAAAAAAATTGGGGACTAAAGATCATGTTTGTGGAAAAAATATGATTTTTTTATTTTCATGCCCGGGCGTTATAAACTTCTGTGTAGCCCTTGGGGGTTCAAAGTGCTCACCACACATCTAGATAAGTTCCTTGCAGGGTCTAGTTTCAAAAATGGAGTCAATTGTGGGGAGCTTCTACTGTTTAGGCACATCAGGGGCTCTGCAAACGTAACATGACGCCCGCAGACCATTCCATCAAGTTGGCATTTCAAAACGTTACTACTTCCCTTCCGAGCCTCGACGTGTGCCCATACAGTAGTTTTCTCCCACATATGGGATATCAGCGTATTCAGGACAAATTGGACAACAACATTTGAGGTCTAATTTCTCCTGTTACCCTTGGGAAAATAAAAAAATTGGGGACTAAAAGATCATGTTTGTGGAAAAAATATGATTTTTTTATTTTCATCCCCGGGCGTTATAAACTTCTGTGTAACCCTTGGGGGTTCAAAGTGCTCACCACACATCTAGATAAGTTCTTTGCGGGGTCTAGATTCCAAAATGGGGTCACTTGTGGAGAGTTTCTACTGTTTAGGCACATTAGGGGCTCTGCAAACGTAACATGACGCCCGAACGTGTGCCCGAACAGTGGTTCCCCCCCCCACATATGGGGTACCAGTGTACTCAGGACAAACTGTACAACAACTTTTGTGGTCCAACTCCTGTTACCCTTGTGAAAATAAAAAATTGTGGGTTAAAAAAATCAAATTTTGAGGAAAAAAATGATTTTTTATTTTCACGGCTCTGCATTATAAACTTCTATGAAGCACGTGGGGGTTCAAGGTGCTCACCACACATCTGGATAAGTTCCTTGGGGGGTCTAGTTTACAAAATGGAGTCACTTGTAGGGGGTTTCTACTGTCTAGGCACATCAGGGGCTCTGCAAACATAACAAGATGCCCGCAGACCATTCCTTCAAAGTCGGCATTTCAAAACGTTACTACTTCACTTCCGAGCCCCAACGTGTGCCCAAACAGTGGTTCCCCCCACATATGGGGTACTAGCGTACTCAGGACAGACTGGACAACAATTTTTGGGGTCCAATTTCTCCTGTAACCATTGTGAAAATAAAAAATAGTAGTGGCGGTGCCAATGGCCAATGGCACCGCCATTTGAGTCTACTATGTCGCAAGGTAAATAATTTTTTCATTATGGTAGCCAGGTAGATATTATCCTGTTTTACTGTGCTATTCGGTTAACATCATGGGGCTAGTATTCTAGGAAATGTTCTTAGTCTTGACTGTGGATGCTATTGCACAATTATATGCTTTGATTATTGCGGCATCTGTTACTCACTATCAAATAGAGACCTGAGGAATCTCATTATATTGTTACATCACATTTTCCTTTCAGGTCTCTGCTATCCCCCATGTACTGTTATACCACTTTTTGACTCCCATATAGTTTACAACCTTAGCGATATGTGCCAGTGGGACATTATTTTTCTGTCTGGTTAAATATTTTACATCTTATGAATTTGCCAATTATTTAGCTGCTCATGTTAACTACCTCATGTTGATACATGCTTTGTCTATATTTCAATATTTCTGTCTAATAAATTATATATTTTTTGCACAAAATCCTCCTTTTTCATACGGATTTATTTATTCATTGTTATATATACTATGTGGGCCCTGCTATATACTATGTGGGCCGTGCTGTATACTATGTGGGCCATGCTATATACTATGTGGGCTGCGCTATATACTATGTGGACCGTGCTATATACTATGTTGGCTGTGTTAAATACTATTGGGAGATATATTATATTTTATAGGGTGGCTGTGTTATATACTATGGGGGACTACGTTATATTCCTTTGGGGAGGCGGGCTGTATGATATTCTATTCGGGGATACATTATATTCTATGAGGGGCTGTATTATATTTATTATATTCTATGAGGGGTGATTGCATCATACTCTTATAAGGGGGCTACATTATACTGTATGAGGTGGCTACATTGTATTCTATGGGGGGCTAGATTATATTGTATGGGGGCTTCATTATACTTTATGAGGGAACTACATTATATTCTATGGGGGCTGCATTATACTATATGAGGAGGGCTACATTGTATTTTATGGAGAGGCTACATTATACTATATAAGGGGGCTCAATTATATTCTATGGGGGGTTTACATTATACTCTGTGGGGTGGCTGCATTATGCTCTTTGGGTGGCTGCATTATGCTCTGTGAGGTAGCTGCATTATGCTCTATAGGGTGACTGCATTATACTATATGTTGGCTGCATTATACTGTATCGAGGACTATGGGGAATACATTATAACATATGAAGAACTATGGGGTGGATTAAACTATGGGAAGTGAATTGTACTACATGGATGACTATGGCGGTGCATTATACTATATGGAGCACTATGAGGAGTGTATTATACTATATGGATGACTGAGTGTATTTTAATATATGGAGGACTATTAGGAGTGTATTATACTATATGGAGGACTGTGGATACATTATATTATATGGAGGACTATGGGGTGTGCACTTTACAATATGGAGAACTGTGGTGCACATTATAATATATGGAGGACTATGGGGTGTATTATACTAAACAAGCAAAATGCTGCATATTCATCGAGTGATTGGTGTTAATGTGCCATTGGTGAGGGCATGGTGCAGAAGTGAAGTTTTTCCATGAAAGGGCGGAGGGATTTTGGAAGGTTTGCGTGGTGGAGGAGGAGCTAGGGTGGATGCGGAACTGGGGGGTGGAGCCTGGGTGGAGTCTCAAGGGGGGCCCCATAAATTTTGCCAGTATGGGGCCCCGAAATTCCCAGTGGCAGCCCTGGGTTAAACCAGGCTAAACACCCTTTAGTGTGACATGAAAGGCACTAAAGGATGCAAGTTTATTATCTGTAGCGCGTGTAACATGCTTGGGGCATTGTAGGGCTGTATTATAGATGGAAACAGTCCATATAAAGGAAACAGGCTTTTATTTTCAGCTAAAATGCAGCAAACAATAAAGCAACCAAAAAACAACAAAGACTTGCCCGACTAGCCAACTGTCAGTTTAGTGTTATCCTATACACTTCCATACCTCCCTGGGTGGGAGAGGAAACTGATTAGTGTGCATATAAGAGAATAGCAAGGTATAAGACCCCAGCACCTCCACCTTCAGAGGTAATCTGGGGTACAGGCTAGCCCAGGGTCCTCCTAATTTGAGGAACAGAGAAGGAGCGCATTGCCTCAGCAAATCCTGTTACAGTATTTTGACAAGTAGCTATTTAAAGTATCCAAAGCCAATAGCAAAGACAAAAAGATAGTCCCCATATATCTGACACCTGTACCTGGGACAATCTTTTCTTCTTTACAATTGGATCTGGATAGTTTAAATAGCTACCTCTCCAGCACTTAATCACCTCTGGACGAAGCATTTCAATGCGAAACATGCGTTGGGTTTGATGGGCCCCTGGATATCTGGTTTAAAGGTAATTATCTCCTGTGCAATGTAACAATTTTTTGTTTATGTGTATATATGTATACCTCATGTACTATGATGGTGACTAGCAATATGTCTATACTGTGACCATAGAAAACTTTGAAGATGGTATATTCATGAATGGCAGTTTTGAATAACATTGCCAGACTTCTCAGTTTTTATCCTATACTGTATTTTTTGTACACACATATATGGGTATGTATACATAATTCTTGATATAGCTGTTGTTTTAACTTCTGAATGTACAGGGTTGTATGTTAATGTCTAGGCACACTCACTATCTGCCTTTCCTGTCTTGTTTCACTTTTTATATCAACTTATTTTTTGGTTTTATATATGTCTGTTTAACAAAGTTCTTAATTTTTACTTGACTTATGTTTAGCACTCTTTTGGTTTATGCAATTCTGGTATAATGTCAACATTCTGGCATAATAACCACAGTTCTAGTATAATGCCCCCATTCTTGTGTAATGTCCCCATCCTGGTATAATGTCCCCCATTCTAGCATACTGTCCCCGTTCTGGCATAGTGTCCTCCATCTTGGTATAATGACTTGGTATACTTGACTTATCTTTAGCACTCTTTTGGTATATGCAATTCTGGTATAATGTCAACATTCTGGCATAATAACCACTGTTCTAGTATAATGCCCCTATTCTAGTATAATGTCCCCCATGCTGGTATAATGTCGCCATTCTGGTATAATATCCACAATTCTAGTAAAATGTTCCCATTTTGGTATAGTGTCCACCATCCTGGTATAATATTCCTAATTCTGGTATAATATCCCCTGTGATGGTATAATGTCCCCCATCCTGGTATAACGTCCCCATCCTGGTATAACGTCCCCATCCTGGTGTAATGTCTCCATCCTGGTGTAGTGTCCCCATCCTGGTATAATGTCCCCCATTTTGCTATAGTGTCCCCCTTCCTGGTATAATATATCCAATTCTGGTATAATGTCCCCATTCTGATATAATATCCCCATTCAAGTATAATGTCCCCCATACTGGTATAATGTCGCCATTCTGGTATAATATTCACAATTCTAGTATAATGTTCCCATTTTGGTATAGTGTCCACCATCCTAGTATAATATTCCTAATTCTGGTATATCTCCCGTGCTGGTATAATGTCCCCCATCCTGGTATAACGTCCCCATCCTGGTGTAATGTCTCCATCCTGGTGTAGTGCTCCCATCCTGGTATAATGTACCCATTCTGGTATAGTGTCCCCCTTCCTAGTATAATATATCCAATTCTGGTATATTGTCCCCATTCTGATATAATATCCCCATTCTAGTATAATGTCCCCATACTGGTATAATGCCTCTATCCTGGTATAATGTCCCCCATACTGGTAAAATGTACCCATTCTGGTATATTATCCCTAATCCTGGGCCTCTTCCATTGTTCTCCAGCACATTTTTTTAAAGAAATTATTCTATTGATCTTTTCCCTGCTTCCACACCGCGTGGCGTCCTGTTCTGTAGCCAGTGCAGGAACTGGCAGCTGACATCGGCATGCAGGTACGGGCAGCGCATGATGTCACTGCCAAGCACCACATGTCACTGACAAGCCGAAGTCTGCTGCCAGCATGTGATTAGTCGACGGTGTGTATTGCAGCATAGGTAGCTGGCGGGTCTCTGCGCCGGACTAAATTTCACCTGAATATGTGCATGTGAGCGGGTTCACTGACACACCCCTAGCACTCACATTCACATAAATGCATTGTCAATAATCTCCCCCTAGTGGTGGCTGCAGGTATTTGTAATGTTATCATTCAGTTCCATGGCCCTGCAATAGGAACCACAGTATTTGGAGCACTTTATCGTAAAAAGGAAGCTACAACCATTATAAAGGTATATTATGAATGTAATTTAGATTGAAAAAAGTGAACCCATTGTTACAGTTTAAGTTTTCTGCACACCTGTGAAGAATAGCTCACTGAACAATATGGCATCTAGAGGACTGTAGCACGGGCAGAAAATTGATTGCATCTATTTAGAAGTAACAGGCAGAGCAAAGGGATTATAGAAGCGAAGCAGCTGCCAGGATGAGCCATAAAGAACATACGTTTGAAGCGCTCTGCCTACCCTGACAATAGTACTGTAAAATACACATAAATAACTACCTGCGCCTCTCACTCATGAAATATGAAGAAATATCCCCACAAAGTGAAAAAGACTGCTGGATGAATAGCGATGCAAATGAGACAGAGCTATTAAGTTGGCATATATACAAGTGTTGGTTTAGAACACTTACTGTCACAACAGCAGAGGGCTGGAATGGAGAAAAAGATGTCCTGGCTCGGTGTGAGTAGTAGTCGGGCCGCGCGCCCAGAGCAGGCAAGCCAGATGTAACGGGGCAGGGAGCGTCCTCCCTGTTGCTGGAACAACTCAGCTGGACTGGGAAGCGCAGAGTCCGGAAGTACCGCGGCGTCCTCAGGCCACGAGGCGCCGCTAGTACGAGATCAACAGGCCGGGGGCGGGACAAAAAGATGGGTGACGTCACCGTAGTACCGTAGTACAGGAGGCAGGAAGGGTCAAAAACGTTCCAACGCGTTTCGAAGGTACACAGACCTTCTTCGTCAGGGATCAAGACCCTTACCAGAGCCTGCCTTATGTAGCTTTGAAAAAGCCCCCGCCCTCTCGCCATGTGACAGTACAACAAAAAAGGAATGTTAATTGCTACACTATGTGTTTGCAAAGAGAGCAACAGGTACTAGTAACAACAAATGTGCAGAGAAAAAAAGGGATAGAAAATGAGTAATAGTGTTTGCATCTCTGCATATGGCATTGCCTGAATGATACCTTAAAAATAAATGAAAATAAAAATAAAAATAAAAATCTTTATTAAATCAAAATAAAACTACAGATAAGTGTAATAGGGCCCTTAATGAATCCATAGTGAATCCATAGATATATATTATTGTGCCCAAACACTAAACCAACAAGTACACTACCTGACACACACATGTATATAGAATAATATAAATAAGGGTGAGGTACAACAAGCTAAAATAAGCCATGCAAGTTGTGAGGGAATAAAACAGTACCTATGGCACTGATCTCACAACTAATAGAGCTTAACAATAATGAATAAAAATATTAGATAATACTTGATAAAAATACCCAAACTACGTGGGTCCATTGTTCAGCCTAATACGTAACTAGTATAGCTAAAAAATGCTGAAAAACACTAAAAAACAACCCCCCCATACTCCATATTGCTACAGGGGTATGGCGTAAATGCGTGACAGATATTAATTAATAGCCTAAGGAAACGCATATAATTCTATCTCATGGTTTAACCCAATAGGGGCCAGGCTATCCAGGGTAAAAATCCATTGGGATTCCACCCTGGACATTTTTCGAATATAATCCCCACCCCTCTTGTTTTTAGGGACAACTTGTATACCACAGAAATGGATACCTCGAACAGATCTATTGTGGTGTTCACAAAAATGTCTAGAGAGGGGGTGCCCTAAAAAGCCCTTTATGATATTGTTAAAGTGTTCCCTCAAGCGGTCACGGAGTCTACGTTTTGTGCGCCCTACATATATTTTGCCACAAGGGCATTGAATTAGGTAGATAACTCCCGTGGTAGAACATGTAATGCAGTCTCTAATTGCAAATTGTTGTTTATTATGTGCATCTAAAAATATAGTCTGCCTTATTTTCTGAAAGTGAGTCTTACTGCAACATAAACACGTACCACACGGTACAAAGCCTCTAGAAGAGGTAACTAGTGATGTACTCGATCCATCCTTAATGGTGGGAGCAATCAGATTACCCAGGGTTTGGGCCTTCCTAAAAATAAATCTAGGATGGGGTGCCAGATGTTCACCAATTTTTCTATCCCCTGAAGAATAAACCAATATTTAGATATTATGTTTCTAAATTGTTTATGATTATGATGGAACTGGGTAACGATAGGTAAGTCCCCAATTTGTTCTATAATAGAGGGTAAGCGAGTGATTTCAGGTTGAACCTTACGGACCAGACTATCCCTAGGTAATTGCTCAACTTCTTTTTTATTCTTTTGTAGCAATGACATAGGATAACCTTTTTCTAAAAACTGTTGTGTTAAATAGTCGGTTTCCTGATGGTAGTCCTGAATTTTCGAGCAATTACGTCTCACTCTTGTAAATTGGCCCTTGGGGATACTAGTTAGCCAAATGGGAAGATGGCAACTCCTGATGTCAATGTAACTATTCGCATCCACCTCTTTCCGATGACATTTGGTACAAATGGTTTCTTTCTCAATAAATATTTCCAGGTCCAAAAAGTTGACATTGGTTGTACTGATGGTAGACGTGAATTCCAGGCCGAACGAGTTGGTTTCTAACCTTAACACCAACAGTTTTTACCTATCGTTACCCAGTTCCATCATAATCATAAACAATTTAGAAACATAATATCTAAATATTGGTTTATTCTTAAGGATGGATCGAGTACATCACTAGTTACCTCTTCTAGAGGTTTTGTACCGTGTGGTACGTGTTTATGTTGCAGTAAGACTCACTTTCAGAAAATAAGGCAGACTATATTTTTAGATGCACATAATAAACAACAATTTGCAATTAGAGACTGCATTACATGTTCTACCACGGGAGTTATCTACCTAATTCAATGCCCTTGTGGCAAAATATATGTAGGGCGCACAAAACGTAGACTCCGTGACCGCTTGAGGGAACACTTTAACAATATCATAAAGGGCTTTTTAGGGCACCCCCTCTCTAGACATTTTTGTGAACACCACAATAGATCTGTTCGAGGTATCCATTTCTGTGGTATACAAGTTGTCCCTAAAAACAAGAGGGGTGGGGATTATATTCGAAAAATGTCCAGGGTGGAATCCCAATGGATTTTTACCCTGGATAGCCTGGCCCCTATTGGGTTAAACCATGAGATAGAATTATATGCGTTTCCTTAGGCTATTAATTAATATCTGTCACGCATTTACGACATACCCCTGTAACAATATGGAGTATGGGGGGGTTGTTTTTTAGTGTTTTTCAGCATTTTTTAGCTATACTAGTTACGTATTAGGCTGAACAATGGACCCACGTAGTTTGGGTATTTTTATCAAGTATTATCTAATATTTTTATTCATTATTGTTAAGCTCTATTAGTTGTGAGATCAGTGCCATAGGTACTGTTTTATTCCCTCACAACTTGCATGGCTTATTTTAGCTTGTTGTACCTCACCCTTATTTATATTATTCTATATACATGTGTGTGTCAGGTAGTGTACTTGTTGGTTTAGTGTTTGGGCACAATAATATATATCTATGGATTCACTATGGATTCATTAAGGGCCCTATTACACTTATCTGTAGTTTTATTTTGATTTAATAAAGATTTTTATTTTTATTTTCATTTATTTTTAAGGTATCATTCAGGCAATGCCATATGCAGAGATGCAAACACTATTACTCATTTTCTATCCCTTTTTTTCTCTGCACATTTGTTGTTACTAGTAGCTGTTGCTCTCTTTGCAAACACATAGTGTAGCAATTAACATTCCTTTTTTGTTGTACTGTCACATGGCGAGAGGGCGGGGGGGCTTTTTCAAAGCTACATAAGGCAGGCTCTGGTAAGGGTCTTGATCCCTGACGAAGAAGGTCTGTGTACCTTCGAAACGCGTTGGAACGTTTTTGACCCTTCCTGCCTCCTGTACTACGGTACTACGGTGACGTCACCCATCTTTTTGTCCCGCCCCCGGCCTGTTGATCTTGTACTAGCGGCGCCTCGTGGCCTGAGGACGCCGCGGTACTTCCGGACTCTGCGCTTCCCAGTCCAGCTGAGTTGTTCCAGCAACAGGGAGGACGCTCCCTGCCCCGTTACATCTGGCTTGCCTGCTCTGGGCGCGCGGCCCGACTACTACTCACACCGAGCCAGGACATCTTTTCTCCATTCCAGCCCTCTGCTGTTGTGACAGTAAGTGTTCTAAACCAACACTTGTATATATGCCAACTTAATAGCTCTGTCTCATTTGCATCGCTATTCATCCAGCAGTCTTTTTCATTTTGTGGGGATATTTCTTCATATTTCATGAGTGAGAGGCGCAGGTAGTTATTTATGTGTGTTTCCTATTATTGTACACCATTTCTTGGGTACTTTCGAGTCGGCACTAGCGCAGCGGCTGACTCAACTCCAGCAGCCTCTTCACACATTTTTGTTCACTCCAACATATTTCTGTAGTTAGCGCCAGTGAGGTTTATACCTTTATTAGTACTGTAAAATAAGCTGCGCGTGCTTGAATAATGCAACGCTCACCGCCATCTTGATGCACCTGTTTGACTAAAGCTGATCAATTTCCTAAAGAGTGCTCCAGAGAACGCAGCGTACTCCACATGTGAACATGTTACCTCCCTTCTCATAGAACAAGAGGTTGATGCGATCCAGGGCTGAGAGCCTTAGCTAATTAGGACAAACGTAGTGTACAGTTATACGGAAGACATTTCCCCACGCTTCCTTCATTGACTCTTCTTGTGTGAGTTGGCAGGAATTTCTACCGTAGGTCATGTGTAATGGAAATGCTGTTTTTTTCCTGCTGCATATTTTTGTGCAGAAATTCAACTGCTTTCAATGGTTCAAGCACAGTGGATGGAATACATGAAAACTCATGCCCATCGTGCATTTAAAGGGATCTTGTCTCATCGGATTATACTATTAATCTGCAAATATAGGGTTAATATGTAGGTTAATCGCGTAAGGAAGGTGCGGCATCTGGAGGAAATCCTCTCTGGAGTCACCAATTTTTTTCCTGGAGAATGTGAATGGGGTATAATTTTCACTATCACTGCTAACAAAATGTGTGAACATGGTCTAAGAGAAATCCTACAATAAGAAATTTCCACTAATGCCTGCTCATAGCGAAAGAAAATAACAATGAGATACATATACTTGTAGGATTCCTATTTCACCAAGTGAGTGATTGATCTATCAATGACGGCATATTAACATAACGGTAAAGCATTGTTGAGTCGTTAGAAATAAGCAGCCATTATCTATTACAGAAGCCTGTGAGCACTTAGCTGTGTAACTTGCAGTTGTAGCCTTGACTTATGAACATGCTTTTGCTGCATCAAGGATGAATGCACACAACACATATTTGCAGACTTCAATCTTGCAATACAAATGATCAAGCTCACAGCAATTCCACAATAAAACCTTCATGCATCATGATGCATTTGGCGCAAATTTCCTGTGATTTTGCTACAGAATACATACCGGAATTTCCACAAACAAATCCGTCATATGTTATTGAAATAGTATAATCTACGGCGCTCACCATATGTCCATTCAAATTCTTGTATTGTTCATAATTAGCAAGCATATGGGAAGAGCAGAATTCCAAGATGACCTACTGTACATGCACTTTCTCAAGGCATCCACAAATCCATCACATGTGTAATGACACACAGATCTACCTATCTGGACCTGACCTCAACTCCTTACTGATAAAAATCCCACAATGTCTGTCTGCTGTTTCAGCTTTCTTTTCTGCTCGCTTTCAAAAACTGAACATGGACAAAACAGAATTCATCATCTTTCCCCATCTCACTCTACCCCTCCACCAGACCAATGCCTCAATGTCAATGGCTGCTCACTTTCCCCAGTCCCGCATGCTCGGTGCCTCGGGGTGATACTCGACTCTGCCCTCTCTTTCAAGCCACATATCCATACCCTAGCCTCCTCTTGCCATCTCAAACTCTAAAATATTTCCCGGATCCGTGCATTTCTTGACCATGACACCACAAAAACACCAGTGCATGCCCTTATTTCCCGCCTTGACTACTGCAACCTCCTACTATCTGGCCTCCCCTCTAGCACTCTGGCACCACTCCAATCCATCCTACACTCCGCTGAACAACTAATCCACCTGTCTCCCTGTTATTCCCCAGCCTCTCCCCTATGCCAAGCCCTTCATTGGCTTCCTATCATCCAGAGGCACCAGTTCAAAACCCTAACTATGACATAAAAGCCATCCACACAAACAAGAAGAAAAGGTAGTACACTGTAGCGCTATAGCTTGCAAACACGAAATATCAAACACGTCAAGGCTCTTCTCGTATATCAGGTCCCTAACTAATGCCTATCCTCGCTTTAGAAAAGTCTGTCTGTCAAAGCGAGGATAGGCATTAGTTAGGGACCTGATATACGAGAAGAGCCTTGACGTGGCTATCAGGCTCACATAATTTGGCCATCTTATGCGCTAAGACTTCTCAATTTTTCATATTTCTAAGGTAATGATGTAATTCATTTTTCATATTTTTCATATTTCGTGTTTGCAAGCTATAGCGCTACAGTGTACTACCTTTTCTTCTTGTATGTATATGAGTTGGTGACTCTAGGTTTAGCACCTGTTCACACTGAATCTAAGTTTGGATGTGCCAGTCAGTTTTTTGATATGTATTCATTTACCTTCTGCCTGAGCACTCCACCTGGTGGTCACAGGCCTTTTAATTACAGCAGGTTCATCACCCCTCCACAGAGATGTAGATTTTAGTCTGTAAAGAGGATTCATAGGTTCCCATGCAGACAGACTTTTCTAAAGCGAGGATAGGCATTAGTTAGGGACCTGATATACGAGAAGAGCCTTGACGTGGCTATCAGGCTCACATAATTTGGCCATCTTATGCGCTAAGACTTCTCAATTTTTCATATTTCTAAGGTAATGATGTAATTCATTTTTCATATTTTTCATATTTCGTGTTTGCAAGCTATAGCGCTACAGTGTACTACCTTTTCTTCTTGTATGTATATGAGTTGGTGACTCTAGGTTTAGCACCTGTTCACACTGAATCTAAGTTTGGATGTGCCGGTCAGTTTTTTGATATGTATTCATTTACCTTCTGCCTGAGCACTCCACCTGTGGTCACAGGCCTTTTAATTACAGCAGGTTCATCACCCCTCCACAGAGATGTAGATTTTAGTCTGTAAAGAGGATTCATAGGTTCCCATGCAGACAGACTTTTCTAAAGCGAGGATAGGCATTAGTTAGGGACCTGATATACGAGAAGAGCCTTGACGTGGCTATCAGGCTCACATAATTTGGCCATCTTATGCGCTAAGACTTCTCAATTTTTCATATTTCTAAGGTAATGATGTAATTCATTTTTCATATTTTTCATATTTCGTGTTTGCAAGCTATAGCGCTACAGTGTACTACCTTTTCTTCTTGTATGTATATGAGTTGGTGACTCTAGGTTTAGCACCTGTTCACACTGAATCTAAGTTTGGATGTGCCAGTCAGTTTTTTGATATGTATTCATTTACCTTCTGCCTGAGCACTCCACCTGGTGGTCACAGGCCTTTTAATTACAGCAGGTTCATCACCCCTCCACAGAGATGTAGATTTTAGTCTGTAAAGAGGATTCATAGGTTCCCATGCAGACAGACTTTTCTAAAGCGAGGATAGGCATTAGTTAGGGACCTGATATACGAGAAGAGCCTTGACGTGGCTATCAGGCTCACATAATTTGGCCATCTTATGCGCTAAGACTTCTCAATTTTTCATATTTCTAAGGTAATGATGTAATTCATTTTTCATATTTTTCATATTTCGTGTTTGCAAGCTATAGCGCTACAGTGTACTACCTTTTCTTCTTGTATGTATATGAGTTGGTGACTCTAGGTTTAGCACCTGTTCACACTGAATCTAAGTTTGGATGTGCCGGTCAGTTTTTTGATATGTATTCATTTACCTTCTGCCTGAGCACTCCACCTGGTGGTCACAGGCCTTTTAATTACAGCAGGTTCATCACCCCTCCACAGAGATGTAGATTTTAGTCTGTAAAGAGGATTCATAGGTTCCCATGCAGACAGACTTTTCTAAAGCGAGGATAGGCATTAGTTAGGGACCTGATATACGAGAAGAGCCTTGACGTGGCTATCAGGCTCACATAATTTGGCCATCTTATGCGCTAAGACTTCTCAATTTTTCATATTTCTAAGGTAATGATGTAATTCATTTTTCATATTTCGTGTTTGCAAGCTATAGCGCTACAGTGTACTACCTTTTCTTCTTGTATGTATATGAGTTGGTGACTCTAGGTTTAGCACCTGTTCACACTGAATCTAAGTTTGGATGTGCCGGTCAGTTTTTTGATATAAAAGCCATCCACAACCTGTCCCCTCCATACATTTGTGACATGGTCTCCCGGTACATACCCACACGCAACCTTCGATCCTCTCAAGATCTCCTTCTCTACTCTCCTCTTATCTCTTCTTCCCACAACCGCATACAAGACTTCTCTCGTGCCTCCCCTATACTCTGGAATTCTCTACCCCAACACATCAGACTCTCGCCTAACGTGGAAACCTTCAAAAAGAACCTTAAGACCCACCTCTTCTAACAAGCTTACAACCAGAAGTGATCCTCAGTCTACTGAACCGCCGCACGAACAGCTCTACCCTCTCCTAGTGTATCCTCACCCATCCCCTGTAGACTGTGATTCTTTGCGGGCAGGGTCCTCTTTCCTTCTGTACTTATGAGTGTCCTGTATTGCTCATGTTTACTGTACTTGTCTATATTCGCCCCTTCCCACATGTAAAGAGCCATGGAATAAATGGCGCTATAAAAATGAATAATAATAATAATTTACCCTGAGATTTCCAGATTGGAAACATATTCTGTTCCTTAAATAGTATCAATTTGCGTGGTATTGTAAAGGAGTGGAGAAGCTCAACCCCCTTGAAGATCTTGTAAGTACTGAGGGCCAGCCCATGGTGGGAGGAGCTAAGTGAGCAAAAGGATCTAGGTTCCTTATTAGGCAGTAGGGATGGGCAGTCCGACTCTTTTGGGAGATCTGGCTCACTTGGCTCTGCTCACCCAAATAGAGACGGCTCTTGTGGATCACACATTTATTATTAAGTTACTGTGGTTGAAACTCCATCCACGGTCAAAACCCCTCCTACCCCATAAAATAGATGGGTGAGCTTTGTTTGGTTGGAACACAGTAAATTTACGCTCAGTGAGATGCTACCCTCGACTGCGGTCCCCCCGCTCATCTGCAGAAAAATGTGAAATCCTGACTGGGTTTGTATGCTGTTACCTTAGTGATATGCCAGGACCAAAAGGTAGTGATGAATGAGGGAGACTAGAGTCCAAAAATAAACTTTTCTTTACTGAACAAAATGATAGGCTGTTGTCGGGTTAAAGGACTGTGTTTGTTTCTGATCTGGGGTTCTTACCAAGAAGTGCTGGATTAATTCAAAAGACTGTTGCACTTCAGAGTACAAGAGGTTGCGGTTCCAGTTCAATAATGTATTTGATTGTTTTATGATGAGGTTGCTTATATTTTCTTGTAGTTCATTAAAAGAGGGAGGTGTAAAGTAGTAGAGAAGATGTTGACAGCCCCCTTGAAGATCGTATTGTCATATAATGCATTGCCACGTTTGTATGTTGTTTTATCTAGTTTGGGGCATGCAGCACTTAGCTAACCAGTAGACAGGGTTAACAACTTGGGGTCAGCCCATTGTGAGAGGAGCTAAGTGTGCAAAAGGAACTAGATTCCTGTTGTTAGGCAGATAATGAAAAGTGTTGAAAGCAGACGAACCTTTGGTCCTAATGTTAGCAGACCTGCTTTAAAAGGGTTGGGCGTTAGGCGAAGGGAGACCATCATACTCAGATGGCATATTTTTAAGCAAACAAGAATTAAGTGGAAAAAGGAATCTGGCATGCTCTTGGATTCGATCCCTTGAGCCTGTGTTCTGTGGTCGGCTTCTCTTTACGCCATAGCCACAGGATGCACACTTTTTCTCTGGATGTTTGGGTTCAACTATTCTGTCTGCAGTCAGTCTGGCTTAACACAGGTGTTTTCACTTGTCTTCCTTTCACCTTTAGGGTTCAGCTTTATATTCTGTCCCCATGCTGGTGTTTCCTGCTGGTGAAAGATTCATTTGGATGTTCTGACATTCTATTTAAGTTTGGATCAAGACTGTGAAACTTCAGCTAAGGATTTTTGCTTTGCTGTTTATTTGCTACACTTTGCACCTATCTTTTGTTTATCATTAGGAAGTATATTTGTTAACAGTACTTGCTGTATTCTTTGTTTGGTATTTCATTATTTACTTTACTCACTCTGGAATCATTTCTTTTTTCAGCAAACTTTCCCACTTGTAGGTAATTCATACTCTGCTCTACCCACCGGTTCTTTAGAAGCAACTCAACTGTCTTTTAGGTCATCTCTTAGGCTGTGGTTAAGGCTATCTCTGAACCTGCAGGCACCCCTAATTATGACTGCGGAGTCAGGATAGCTAGTCTGTACAAGTACCGGTAGGGTCAGTTGCAGTTTTTAGTGTATAGCCTACTTTCCTGAGCGAATTGCTACCCAAGCATAACATTATTATCAGCCCACTCCACTTTTTGTGCTCAGTAGCCATCATGAATGCTGTGGACACCTTGACTGCACAATTGCGGTCTTTGTCATTTGTTAATCACCACATTAATCAAAGGGGTTTCCCTCCTCATTTCATTAGTTTTTATTAGAAGTTTTTCATATTATAACAAACATACAAACCAAAAGTAATAAGATCATCATTTCAATAAGCTGATATATCAAGTATCGTTCTGACTTAAAAATCAAAAGAAAAAGAAAGGGAACAACCAATCTTAAGCAGTAGCCATTAAGTCATAGATATGGCATAATCAAAGCAATATCATCTCAATCTACAGTACGTTGTTCACTACTTAGAATTGAATGATGAAATAAAAATGTAAAGAAAGTAACAAAATTATACACTCTATTGGAGCATGGAGCATAGTCGGAATGGTAACAGAGTAGGAGGTCATATATTTGCTTTGTTGTTGCAATTAAACCAGGTGAAGGCTATGGGTAAATGTGAACCATCCCTTATGTATCGTTACCGACTGAATGAGCTTTGTTGCCATCTCATCCAATTTCCATGGATTTTCTCTATTGTACCCTGTCCCCTAGCCCACATCTGTTCGTACATATATGTTTGATTAATTGTGGTATATAACTCTTTACTGTTTGGGATAGTATCCGATTTCCAGTGACGAGTAAGCAGTAATTTGGCATGTATAAGTATAATACATATCAGTGTACTATCCCTGGGAGTATGTCTCCAATACCCACCAGTAACAGTGCCATTTGGGGTGATCCCTTAAGCTTGGATTGTAGTATAGTTGATATCATGTGGAACACCCTGTTCCAATAATGCTTTACTTTAGGCCATCCCCATAGTATATGGAGCAACGTCCCACGTTCCCCACAATTTCGCCAGCACAGTGGTGAGGACTCAGGGAATATTTGGTGTAGACGCGATACTGTTTTCATAAATGATTCTATGTGTGTGCTACTTCTTAGTGATTTGTGCGCTATTCTCATAGATTTAATCCATTCTTCTGAAGTAATATTCATTCCCAGGTCTCTCTCCCACTGCCCTAGCGGATAAGTTTTTTAAACACTGATACCTCTTCAATCATCGCATAAATCCTTCTTAGACCTTTCAACTTATTCATATAAACAGCAAATATTCTAGGGTTACAGCTCATCGAACTCCAAGAGAGCTTCCTAAGAAGGTGGTTCATTTGAAGATATGAGAAGACATCATTGTCTCTTAGAGAGTATTTAGATTTTAGGGCTGCAAATGGCATCAGATTTTCCCCAGAATACAATTGATCTATGGAAATTACCCCACTACGTAGCCAAACTGTGACATTTAGATTTGGGATAGCGGTGGAAAGGACTTCCACAGGGATGATGTTCCTAGGTAATCTAGTGCCCTTTCCCGAGCATTTATGGAATATCTGCCAACTATTAACCGCCGCTTTGGTAAGCGATAGTAATGTAGCCGGCAGAGGGAGACCTATCAAAGACGCTGCTAGTATAGCTCTGTATGACAATGGGGACATCTGAGATTCTTCCATATGGACCCAATGTGTTTGTGATTGTCCAAGCCAACCTAATGCCAATGTAGAGATCTAAGATGCTATATAATAGTTAGGGATGTCTGGCACTCCCAAACCACCCATCCATTTATCTCTAGATAAAATATGACTGGCTATCCTGGGCTTGTGTCCCACCCAGATATATGTCGACATCAAACTCTTAATGGCTCTGAAAAAGGTCTGTGGAAGTATTATGGGTAACGTCTTGAACAGGTAGAGAAGTTTTGGCAGAAGAAGCATCTTAAAAGTTGCAATCCTGCCCAACCAAGAAACTTCAACCTTAGCAAGTCTTTGAGTTTCGGACTTTAAATTAGCAAGCAAAGGATCATAATTGGAAGAATACAAGAAAGAGTGGGATGATGTGACCAAAATCCCCAGATATCTCAAACCCTTTGTTTGCCAGTCCAGAGCATACCTATGTTTTAACAAAGACACTGTCTCCATGGATAAATTAAGTGGCAAAGCATGCGTTTTTTGTGCATTAAGCTTGTAATACGATACTTTCCCAAAATACAGAATTACCTCCATTGCATGACCTAATGAGTCTATTGGTTGCGATAGTGTCGGTATTACATCATCGGCAAAAAGGGAAATAACATGTGTTCTGTTCCCTATTTGTATCCCTGTAATTGAGCACTGAGTTCTTAACACCTGGGCTAAAGGTTCGATTGAGAGTACAAAAATCAAAGGTGACAAAGGGCAGCCCTGGCGCGTCCCATTGCTGATTAGAAAATTGTCTGATAGGGCCCCATTAGAAAAGATCCTCGCTGATGGTTGGGAGTATAACGCCTGTATCCCTGAGAAGATGTCTCCAGTGAAGCCTATCTTCCTCAGAACTGAGAAAACAAAATCCCAATGAATGCGGTCAAATGCCTTCTCGGCATCTAACGCTACAAGCAGCACCTCTGACTTCTTGGCTTCTATGTAGTGTGTTATGTTGAGGATGCGTCTGGTGTTGTCTGCCGCATATCTGTTTTTAATGAATCCCACCTGATCAATTTCTATCAGATCGGTCAGTAAATGGGCTATTCTGTTTGCTATGACTTTTGCATATATTTTAAGGTCGGTGTTAAGTAGTGATATGGGTCAAAAATTTTGGGGTTCATCGGATTGTTTTCCAGGTTTTGGAAGGGTAACAATGAGAGCCTCTTGATTTTCTTTGGGAAAAGATCCCTTTTAGAAGGCATCCTGGAAAAAGGGTAGGAGGTGGGGAGTGAGGATGCCTTCGAATGTTATATAGTAGGCATTAGTAAGGCCATCTGGTCCTGGTGATTTACCTTTAGGTAGGGATTTTATAGTTTGAGCTATTTCAGTAAAAGTGATCGGAGTATTAAGGGTTGTTAATTGTTGTTCCGAAATTTCAGGCAGGTGGATAGTATCCAAGAAGGATTGTATATCCTTATTTGAGGGCTGATAAGTAAATGGGTCTTGTTTTAAGTTATATAGCTCCCTCCTTGTAGTAGTCTTTGAACCTGTTAGCTATTTGCTTTGGATCAGTGATTTTACCTATCCGCTGTTTGTCCCATATATATGGGATTCTCCCATTTATTTCTTTAGATTTGAGTCGTGACGCTAATAGTTTGCCCGCTTTGTTATTTTGTGAGTAGTATGCTGCTTTGGTTTTCTTTAGTCGTTTTTCATAATCCATAAGCAAACACTCTCTAAGTTGTTGTCTTAAATTCTTAAGTTTCTCTGACAAAGTATGAGACGGTGATGAGCTGTTTTGTAATTAAATAGATTTAATATCAGTTGTCAGCGATGTTATTAATTTTGTCCTGTTCTTCTTGACCATATGACCTAGTTTTATGAAAGTGCCTCTTATGAAGGCCTTATGGGCGTTCCAAATGACACCTGGAGAGACCTGTGGGCTACTATTGAGTTGAAAATATTCCTCTAGGTCTTTGCCTATTGTTTTATTGTATTCTGGATAAGTTAATAAAAATTTGTTGCATCTCCAGAGGAATGTTGGAGAAAAATTGTTCTTATCAGCTATTGTCAGGGAAATGGCCGCGTGATCTGACTAAGTGATGGTTTCTATGGATGCTCCAGCTACAGCCATTAATAGTTCTCTATCTATAATAAACATGTCTATCCTAGAATAGCTGTCATGTACGTTAGAGTAAAAGGAAAAGTCTCTTTCAGAGCTGTGCAGTGCTCTCCAAGCATCATACAGATCATTTTGCCACAAAGTTTTCCCTAAAGACATATGTCTGTGTGAGGTTCTGTGTGATGTGTCCATGTGCGGGTCAGCAATTATATTGAAATCACCACAAATCAAAAGTCTCCCTTGTTTAACTGCGTTCGTTAATCTTAAAATTTTCCTGAAAAATTTAATTTGACCCTGATTCGGAGCATAGACATTAGCTATTGTGTAAGGTTCATTATTCAGCATACAAATAAGAATAAGGTACCTCCCTTTAGGGTCTGAATGACATTTACGGCAATAGTATGTTTTATAGCAATTAGGACCCCCCTTGACTTAGATTGGTGATGTGAGTGTATAATAGTAGGATACGTTCTATGACAAATTCTATATGCATCCCTCTGCAGCAAGTGAGTTTCTTGAGCACAAAACACATCCGCTGACAGAGAAGTGGCTTCCTTCCACATGTGGGCCCTTTTTTGTGGCATGTTTAACCCTTTTACATTCATAGATATTATTTTAATCCCCATTTATCATGTGTGGTGGTGCTATAAGTTCACTTGGGGTTTCCCTCCTTATGAAGCTATAGGTTAACCATAGTTGATCATGGAGGTCCCTCCTCAGGACCACTCTAATTACTTCAAAAAGGGCAACAATGCTTAGATGGATTGGATAGTTGCAGAAATTTCTGCAACATAATCTGCTGCATGCAAATCCTTTCTTACATTGGAATACTGCAGTTTGGTAAACCAGAGATAAGGGGAGTGCATTTTGGTCTTGTGTTCATATACTTTTATTCTTGACTGAAGTACCTAACCTAGAGAGTCTCAAGAGGTGCTGAGGAAGTTGACACTGCCCTGGTCTGGCTGCCCACGGAGTGTGAAAGACAACGGACTGGGGTAGTGCAAATCTTTTTGCTAATCTGTAACAACCCATTTCTTTTTTGTGCTCCCTGAGCTGTCCTGTTTTGAGTGTGATGTAAACACTTGAAATGCTTTCTAGACCACTTCCAAATCATATTGAGGCAGATTTACTAAGATAAATGCACCAATTTGAGGCAAAGCTGGTTTAGGTGTTAGGGCTGCATGGTGGCTCAGTGGTTAGCACTGTTGCTTTACAGCAGTTGGTTCCTGGATTTAAATGCCACCAAGGATGTCTGTAAGGACTTTGGATGTTCTCCCAGTGTTTGCGTGGGTTTACTCTGGGGTCTCCAGTTTCCTCCCACACATGTCAAAGACATACTGAATTTAGATTGTGAGCCCCAATGGGGACAGTGATGATCATATCTGTAAAGCGCTGTGGAAATTAATGGCGCTATAGAAGCATAATAAAATGTGTCAGATGTCATTGAGCAATGTATTGAGCGCTGCTACGCAGGTTCTACACTTAAAACGGCCTTCTGAGCCTGAGGTAAATTTGCCAGATTGTCTAAATGGGGACACAAGTAATTTTTCTTCTTGGTTGTTTTTTAGCCGCCGTCCAGTTTAATCTGGAAGTGAGAATCAAGTGAGGGTATAGTTGTGTTGTTGCTCCGTGGAGATCCTCAGGCTTGGGCATTTTCTCTGCCTGAGGATTCTCCAGTGCTTTTCTCACTAGACTCTTTCTTTCTCTGCTGTGGGTCTTATTTATGACGACCCCGATAAAGTTTCTGCTGCTGAATCAATGATTCGCAGGTTGTTTCAGGGAAAACATAGTGTGGAAGAGTACTGTTTTCAGTTCAGGCGGTGGGCAGTGGAGACCTAGTGGAATGACCCAGCTCTCCGAAGTCAATTTTGCCAAGAGATATGATGGCATATAGTCTCTCCCCATTGTCACTGAATGAGGCCATGTCACTGGCAGTGCGTTTGTACAGATGTCTTAGGGATAAGCACATTCTAGGGTGTTTTAGTGACTTCCCCTTCTTATCCTATTGAGGCAGGAGAAGCGATGCAAATTGGGGCCTGCAGATTCCAAGGGTAAAATTAAACTTGAAACACCAGCTCGTTTCTGTCAAACATGTCATGTAGTGATTCAGTGTTTCAGATACAATAATGACTTTCGAAAAGTCTAAGGAGAATGAAAGAAAAAAGTCATTAATATATAAGGACATTGTTTCTAAAGGTTTCAGGTTATCTCACATGCAGACTATTGGTTGTTTTTTACAATTATATTTGGCAACCAAATCTGGAGTCATTGTTACCTCTGCATTTGTAGTGTCAAGTTCTGCCTTAGATCTTATTTAAAGAGATTTTGCTGTCAAATGTGGGTACACGCTTGTAACATTGGTTATCCTGATCAAGTATCCGCAATTGATAATTCTCCCGTTAACCAGACTTGTTACTTCTAAGGTTGAGAATGTGTGCATGAAAGTGGGTGTGTTACACACAGAATCTCTTTCATTCATGGTTCTTTCTTATTTGCTACTAAAATTGTGTTGAGTATGCCCTGGTTACTTACTGAAACACAATGCGTCCATCAGTTTGGAGACTTGCGAGGTTAAGTCTGGGGGGAATTTCTGTTTTTCAAGTTAAAAGTTTTTCAGTCCCCAGTATTGTTATTAAAGCTGCATGTAAGCGCATCTTAAGCCCATGTCTACAATAAACTATATTAATTATGAACAACCTCTTATATGCGCTAAAAATAACTGGTGCTTATCAGAAACCTATCTGTGCTTCTATACGCCTGTGATGTGGCGTGCTGTTCTGGATTTCACCCGAAGGTATAAAGATGTGATGATTTGGCTGTCCTGGATCCAACCAAAAGTGGTAAGCTAGCTGTCCTGGATCCTCCGCAGACCCTGTAGACAGCATGCCGGCTGGTCACGTATGTTCTAACACTGGTTCGAAAAAAATCTGCCGTCCCCTGCCTGTGTGACGTCACTGAAGCCGCAGGCTTTCCTTCACAAAGGGAGAGAATGTACCGACTGATTATCCAACGCGTTTCTGAGGCTCCGACCTCCTTAGTCAGGGATTACATGCACCGCAGGCGGCAGTTCTTATATAGATTAGTGTATCTGCTCATTGGCGGAGGATCAAGCTTAAACTTAAAAGGCAAATATTTCTATTTAGCTGTTTAGACTGTAACTGTATGGCCTTAATTTAATAAAAAGATCCATTTGCTTTCTGTTCTCGACATTCTGTGTATATAATTTCCTCCTCTCCAGTGTTCTTTGACATTTCTATATCCCAAAATGTGCTACCCGTTAATTGACCATTGTTTGCTATTTTGTCATGGTTAGATAACGGATGTCCAATAAATTGTCGTTTAATACTGTATATGTGTGCCTTCATTCTAGCCCTTAGTTGACGTTTCGTTCTCCCTACGTAATACTTCTGGCATGGACACTGTATCCGTTGTCTCACCATTACAAAATGGGACACAATGATCAATTAACGGGTCTTTAGTAGGAACGTGAAGCAACTTGATGGACTTTTAGGCAGTTAGGTCTGAGTTTCCATCTCCTAGTCAGTTGTTAGGGCTATCTCTGCATATGCAGGCACCACTAGGGACTGCACAGTCAGGATATTTAGTCTGTTCATGAACTGGCTGGGTCAGTTGCACTTTTTAGTGTATAACCTAATACTAGAGGCTAAGATCATCCCCATTTGGGCACAACCTTGCCGCTGGTGGGATGGCTTTTATGCTTTTTTGATCTGTTTAATGGCCAGTGTGAACATACTCCTATTTTGCATGCATACTAACTTATACTACATTCATTTTTTTTTTCTCATTGTGTTCTATATCTCACACTGATCTTTGCTATAGCCTAGAGAGGCGTAAAAACATCCTTAAAATACTCCAGCCCAACTCAAGTTTCAGCATATTTATTTAGCTGGAATCGCACAGGCAGATTTTTCTTTCCAAAGACAGACATTGATCCAGAATATTAGCCCTTTCCTTATTTTTCCCCAATCTTTTTACATTCACTTTTATCTTCAGCTTAAAAATATCTGCAGCAAACACTGGCCATATAATCCAGATTTCTAAAGTGGCGTTTCATTTCCTTTTAATTTTGGAATAATGCAGGTCAGTTTTGTAATGTCAAATTCTGTTTCTAGTAAAATAAAATCTTTACTGTAATGTGTGGGATTCACTTGTTTAAGATCAGTTAATTCACGTGAGTCATACATACACCTGCCATTTTTAGCAATTGTGTGATATTTCAGCCCCCCCCCCACTTATTAGACAAGAAGTTTTATTACTTTATCACAGTCAGTGTCTTTTTCTCTAAATTAATCAAAGGTTTTGTCATTGACATTGACTACACACTAATAGATGCTGGACAAGTTGCCGAGATTTCAAGGCGAGGCAGAGGTACTGCAGAAAGATGACTCACCGGCAAACAGCTTTTATATCACAGCATACTGATAAATCTCTGAAAAGGGCAAGACAACACAAGATGGCTTTTATCTGTCTAGTTATTGATATCTTCTTTGTATAGTTACACATTTATATGGCTTTGTATAATATCAACATTACTACCTGTAAGTGGCAAACCATTTTACAATTGATTTTTTCTTTATTTAAAAAAGAAATTAAAAGTTTTGAATTTCCATCTCCTTTGTACAAATGCACGGTAGGCTAGTAATTCATGTGTTCTAAGTCGGGAAAAGGACAGAAAGAAGGAAGGAAAACATCGACATTACCACTGCCCTATTCCTGTCCCCCCAACATCAGGTGGCTCCCATACGCATTAGATGGTCAGCCTGTCCCATCGGATCCCATTTACTTATATTGCATAGTAGTCATAATACAAGTGCTTTTCTGAACCCATATTAAAGAGAACCTGTCAAACGCTTACCCCACCCAAGACCATTGATATGACCATATAACCCATTTAAAAGATAAATCAATCGATCCCTTTATTACCCCCAAAGTGCTGCTTCTGCAACAATAAATTACTTTTTGAACTGCATTAGAATGTAATGATGCACTTACAGCTTCTCAGCCTGCGCCGTAATTCTAAACTAGCAGCACACTCCCCTGGTTGATTTGACAGGACTCTTGCTCAGGTACACTGACCAATGGCCTGTCAATCAGCCAGGGGGGAGGGTGCTGCAAGTTAAGGAGTACAACTGAAGCTGAGGAGCTGTAAGTGCATCATTACACACCAATGCATTACCAGATTGAACTTCTAGACCAGTGTTTCTCAACTCCAGTCCTCAAGACCCACCAACAGGTCATGTTTTCAGGATTTCCTTAGTATTGCAAATGTGATGGAATTAATGCTTGAGCAGGTGATAAAATTATCACCTGGGCAATACTAAGGAAATCCTGAAAACGACCTGTTGGTGGGTCCTGAGGACTGGAGTTGAGAAACACTGGTCTAGACTGTTCTCTTTAAGTATTTAGGTCCCCACCTAACCCACCGTCCAATGATCAAAACTGATAGTATTATAGATTCCCAGGATGTGGTCATAGTGTGTGAAACAAATCTTACTTTGACCAATCTGGCTGTACAACAATGGATTTCCTTGATTCCTAAGGTACTTATAGAAATTGACCAATGGTAGCAGTAATCAAAATGTAAAGTCTACCTTCAATGAGACTCAACACATTCATCGTTCTGAGTACACATGGCCACTTTCCCAGAATGTGATGCAAGTAGCAATTTGTCGTCTCCCAATTCGGAGGCAAATTCAAGCAGATGTTTTATGTTAGAAGCTAGAAGACACTGCACTGGAATACGCGATCATGAGCAGGAATTCATATGAGGAATTCTGTTTTTTCCTTTTCTAGTAACCCTGTTATTTTAGTAGTTCCACCTTACTATGTTAAGGTTTGTGAGACATTGATAAATGTCACACCAATATACAGCTCAGAATTATACTCGGGAGCTGATGGACACGTGTCTTTATTCCCAGGTACAAGAGATTGTTACTATATTAATATATTGTGCCAGTAGTAACTAAGCAACTTGTCACATTGCAATATGTTTAAAACTAAGTGACAATTGTCTTGAGTTCGGGAACAGAACAGGAGATATTTATAGAGAAGGCAGAAATAATTTAGTTGGTATTGGTCAAATACAATTCTTAAACGTATGATTATATTTTCGGTGCTGCACTAATGTTGATATTGCTTCTGCTTCCTTGGTGTAAGCAATGTAATACAAATTACATTTTAATTTAATTATAGGAAAATCAAGTTTTTATATTATTCCACTAGCTGGCAATGAGAAATATTATAAAAGCGAGTGTGAAAGATGCAGACAAAATAATGGAGGAGATGTAAGAAGCTAAATGTGCCAGTAGTCTTGCTCAATGTGCACCAAAAACTGGTGAACACGTCTTGATCCAGATTTATTATGTATGAGACATCTTTTGCACCATTCTGGAGTAATTGCTTAAAAAAAATTACAAGGTCAATTTTTACCTTTTACTCTGTTAAAAATAAAAAAACCTGGCACTTAACATTTTTGTGGTAAAAATATTTTTTTTTTCCTTTACAACAGGGGTGGAGAACGTCTGGCCCTCTTTTGCCGGTCGGTCCTTTAATTCCTTCCTGGACCGTGAGTACACGCACTCAGCATTTTTTGTGGCGCACATGACATGATTACGTCCTGACGCTGGCCAATGTCAGGACGTTCATTGTGGGTGGAGTTAGTGTACTATGATCCCATCCCGATGATGAAGGAAGCAGTCGCAGTGTCTACTACATAATTAATGTAGCAGCGTATGTATAATTTGTGATGTATGTGCACCAGCCCCAGTGTCTTGTATGATAGGGACTAGTGTATAAACAGCACATACGAGATACAGGAACTGGTATATATGTGTCTCCTATGTGATGAATATACATCAGCCTCAAAGGTCTCCTATGTGTATATATGCCACTCCCAGTGTCACCTATGTGATATATATACACATCAGCCTCAGTGACTCCTGTGATGTTCATGCAGCAATCATAGTGTCTCCTACATGGTGTATACAGCAGTTATGTGATGTATATACAGCAGTCTCAGTGTTTCCTATATGATGTATATACAGCAAGCTTAGCATCTCCAATGTGATGTGTATTCTATGTGATTTATATACAGTGGCTTAATTATTCACCCTCCTTGGCAGTTTTTGTGTTTCGCTACCTCATAACCTGGAATTTCACTATTATTTTTGAGGGTTTGCATCAGTTGGTGTAAAGACCATGCCTACAACTGTGAACATGTGGTTTTCTTTTTATTGTGAAGCAAACAACAAATAGGACAAAATTACTGAAAACTTTAATGTGCATAAGTATCCACCCTCCTTTTCTAAAGTCAGTATTTTGTAGAACCTCCTTTTACAGCTAATACAGCTGCAAGTCGCATTGCATAAGTCTGAGATTTCCACATCTTGCCACTGAGATTTTTGCCCATTCCTCAAAGCAAAACAGCTCCAGCTCCTTCAAGTTAGATGTTTTCCGCTGGTGAACTGCAATCAAGTATGACCACAAATTCTAAATTGGATTAAGGTCTGGGCTTTGACTAGACCACTCCATAACATTTATACGTTTCCCCTTAAACCACTTGAGTGTTGCTCAAGCAGTATGCCTTGGGTCATTGTCTTGTTGGAAGGTGAACCTCCGCTCCATTCTCAAATCATTGACAAACAGGTTTTGCTCAAGAATATCCCTGTATTTCGCACCATCATCTTCCCCTCGACTGACCAATTCCCTGTCCCTGCTTACAAAAATCATCCTCACAGCATGATACTACCACTACGTTTAACTTTGGGAATGATGTCTTAGGGTAATGAGCTGTGTTGGTTTGGTGCCAGACATACAAGTGATTCTCACTAAACTAGAATATCAAAAAGTTAATTTCAGTTCTTCAATACAAAAAGTGAAATTTTTTATATAGAGTCATTAAAGAATGATCTATTTCAAGTGTTTATTTCTGTTAATATTGATGATTATGGCTTACAGCCAATGAAAACCCAAAAGTCATCATCTCAGTAAATTAGAATACTTTATAACACCAGCTTGAAAAAATGATTTTAAAATCCGAAATGTTGGCCTACTGAAATGTATGTTCAGTAAATGCATTCAATACTTGGTCGGGGCTCCTTTTGCATCAATTGCTGCATCAATGCGGCGAGGCATGGAGGCAATCAGCCTGTGGCACTGCTGAGTTGTTAAGGAAGGCCGGGTTGCTTTGATAGCAGCCTTCAACTCGTCTGCATTGTTGGGTCTGGTGTCTCTCATCTTCCTCTTGACAATACCCCATAGAATCTCTACGGTCAGGCGAGTTTGCTGGTCAATAATGCACAGTGATACTGTTGTTTTTAAACCAGGTATTGGTACTTTTGGCAGTGTGGACAGGTGCCAAGTCCTACTGAAGAATGAAATTTCCATCTTCAAAAAGCTTGTCGGCAGAGGAGAGTCCTCTAAAATTTCCTGGTAGACAGCTGCGCTGACTTTGGTCTTGATAAAACACAGTGGACCTACACCAGCAGATGACATGGCTCCCCAAACCATCAATGATTGTGGAAACTTCACACTAGACCTCAAGCAGCTTGGATTGTGTGCCTCTCCAGCCTTCCTCCAGACTCTGGGACCTTGATTTCTAAATGGAATGCAAAATCTACTTTCATCTGAAATCAACACCTTGAACCACTGAGCAACAGTCCAACTCTTTTTCTCATTGGTCCAGGTAAGACGCTTCTGGCGTTGTCTATTAGTCACGAGAGGCTTGACACAAGGAAAGCGACTCTTGTATCCCATGTCCTGGATATGTCTGTTTGTGGTGGCTCTTGAAACAATGACTCCAACAGCAGTCCACTCCATCTGAATCTCCCTCAAATTTTTGAATGGCCTTTTCTTAATAATCGTTTCAAGGCTGCGGTTATCCCGGTTGCTCGTGCACCTTTTTCTACCACACTTTAACCCTTTACTGCCAGATGACGGAATAGTATGTCAACTAGCAGTATCCCCCGCTTTGAGGTGGGCTCCGGCGGTGAGCCCACCTCAAAGCCGCGACATGTGCCCGCAATAGGCGCGAGTGGAATCGCCATCCACCCGCGCCTATTAACTAGTTAAATCCCGCTGTCAAAGCTGAAAGCGGGCATTTAACTAGCGCTTCCGGCCGCCGGGCCGGAAGTGAGCGCATCGCCGACCCCTGTCACGTGATCGGAGGTCAGCGACACGTTGCCTTGACAACCAGAGGTCTCATAGAGACCTCTATGGTTGCTGCCAGCACATTGCTGTGAGCGCCGCCCGGTGGTCAGCGCTCATAGCAATGCAGTAAATTTGCTACATATGTGCGATCTGTTCATCACCCATATTTAGCAGAGGCGATCGCGCTATGGCAGCTTCTAGCCTCCTATGGAGGCTATTGAAGCATGCCAAAAGTAAAAGAAAAAAGTTTAAAAAAAAAAAAAAAAGTTTAAATCACCCCCCTTTCGCCTCAATCAAAATAAAAAAAAAAAAATCACACATACACATTTGGTATCGCCGCGTTCAGAATCGCACGATCAATAAAAAAAAGGATAAACCCGATCGCTAAACGGCGTAGCGAGAAAAAAATCAAAACGCCAGAATTACGTTTTTATGGTCGCCTCAACATTGAATTAAAATGCAATAACGGGCGATCAAAAGAACATCTCTGCACAAAAGTGGTGTCATTAAAAACGTCAGCTCGGCACGCAAAAAATGAGCCCTCACCCGGCTCCAGTTCACAAAAAATGGAGACACTACGGGTCTCGGAAAATGGCGCAATTTTTTAAAAAATTATTTTTAGCAAACTTTGGAATTTTTTTTCACCACTTAGATATAAGAGAACCTAGACATGTTTGGTGTCAATGAACTTGTAATGACCTGGAGAATCATAATGGCAGGTCAGTTTTAGCATTTAGTGAACCTAGCAAAAATGCCAAACAAAAAACAAGTGTGGGCGCGCCGAGTGTTTTGCCGACCTCCACCGCACCAACGCTCTCTATGCAGAGGTTTTTCCTGCAGTCACACAGATCCAATCTTCACTCAGTGAGTACAATGGCACTTGCCATTATCATATGAACCCTCTGCATGAACATACAATCATTTTCTAACGCTCATTATAGCAGGCTCCCAGGATTAGCAATTACTTGGTACAGACACTCATCTTCTTAAAGTCCACGTCGGGATATATACTTCTCCCTCTGGCACCGCAGTGAGTATAACATCACTGCGACTAATCACTACTTCGAATAAGCAGTTAATTACTAGCAAAGTTCCATCTGTTATAGGCATTTATCCTATCTACGCAAGTATATACAATCTCCTACTGTGGCACCACTGAATTTGGTCACTCAGTGTGTTCTATCATCCATGTACACATCTAGCTTCATCTTGTGAGTATCCATTTCATAAGTACTAGTAAGTACAATATATGAGGTATAACTTAACATTTTGCTTTATTTAATAATTCACTGGTTATTTTATTATTATTTTAGCATTTACCCAAAGTCGATAATCTACAATTTTCGAGCAATCCTACTTTTGACAGTGAGTTCTCCTCTTTTTATTCTCTTTGTCCAATATTGTTAGTTTCTATCAGGTGTTCTTAGTTAGCGCGGCATTTATTTTTATATTTTTTGTTTATTAACCCTAGTAGGTTAGCACAGAGCCTACTTTTAATTGCCAGCAGCTTCTAAGCCACTAAGATTTTCATTTTTTTTTTTTTTCTTTTGTGTTCATAGTTTTTTACGCTCACCTTGAGATATACACATTTTTTAGGTTTAGCGCCAGTGTTTATTTTTCTTATTAGCAACTATTAGAGTACAATTGAAAGGTTTTTGTACAAACTGCCTATGATAACAGTATATTTTTAAAAAAATAAAACACTCAAACTGCACTCAAAATGCATGTTCCAAATTATTATGCACAGCAGAGTTTTCAACCTTTTCATTTTAGTAAAGAACAAAAAAATGGTCATTTTTGAAATTATAAGCATTAGCAGGTTCTTACAAACTGAAATCAAACAGTTTTCAACTCAAAACTTTATTCTAGGTGATGTTACATTTGCACATAGGACCCCTTGTTCGAAAGGAGCTTCTGAACTCTCTCGTCCATTGAATTTGTCAGGTTTTGGATGGTTTCTGCTTCAATTGTTTTGCTTGAGGACAGAATACCCTCCCAGAGCTGTTGCTTAGATTTGAACTGCCTCCCGCCATCATAGACACTCCTTTTGATGATGCTCCAGAGGTTCTCAATGGGGTTGAGGCAAGGGGAGCATGGGGGCCACACCATAAGTTTGTCCACTTTTATGCCCATAGCAGCCAGAGATGCAGATGTGTTATGTGCAGCATGAGACAGTGCATTATCATGCATGAAAATGATCTTGCTGTGGAATGCACGGTTCTTCTTCTTGAACCATGGCAGGAAGTGCTGTTTGAGAAACTCAACATACACTATGGAGTTCATCTTTACCCCTTCAGGGATCCTAAAGGGGCCGACAATCTCTCTACCCATGATTCCAGCCCAAAACATTACTCCATCTCCTCCTTGTTGGCGCTGTAGCCGTGTTTGCATGGGGTGTCCATCAACCAGCCATCCTCCACTCCATCCATCTGGACCATCGAGCGTTGCACGGCCCTCATCGGTGAACAAAACAGTTTTGAAGCCAGTCTTCATGTATTGTTTGGCCCACTGGAGCCGTTTCTGCTTGTGTGCAGTGGATAGAGGAGGTCAACAGGATGGCTTACGCACAGCTGCAAACCTCTGAAGGACCCTGTATCCTGTTTTTCGGGGGACGTTGGGAGGCACCAGCAGCTTCAAAAACTCGTCTGCTGCTATGACAAGGCTTTTTTGCCGCTGCTCTTTAAACCTGATGTAATTGCCTGTAGGAAAGAGTCCTCAATTTTCCCTTATCAGCACGCACACGTGTGTACTGTGAATCAGCTACATACTTCTTGATTGTGCGATGATCACGATGAAGCGTCTTGGCAATGTTGATTGTAGTCATGCCTTGACCTAAACACTCCACAATTTGTTGCTTCTCAGCAGCCGACACATCCTTTTTCTTTCCCATTTTGGCAGAAAATGTAGGCTGCTTAATAATGTGGGACAGCCTTTTTAAGTAGTCTTGCCTTTCATTGGACACACCTGCCAAACTTATTAGCACAGGTGTCTGCAATTGCTTACAGTGATATAAAGAGCCCTGACACACATCACCATCAATGAGTTTAACTGACAAACAAAAAAATTCTTACCTTATCACTCCTAAACAATTTTTGCATAATAATTTGGAACACAGTGTATTTCTGTGAGGCCGGTGGTGTCAAACCTGATTTTGCCACAAAATCAGGAATCAGTGGCTCGTAATTTTCAGGGGGCGAGGTCCACACAGGGTCCGCAGTGGGGTGCGCTGGTTCGGCTTCATCTTCTGGAATGGTGGCAGATGCCTCATCTTCTGTCCTGGGGCGTCTGCGTGGTGGTTCTGCAGGACCCGAGGAGGAAGATGAAGAGGGGGAAGAGGATGAGAAATCAGAAAAATTAAGAAATGTGGGATCCTCTCCCTCGCCATCAGTGTCGGAGGCAAGGAAAGCATATGCCTCCTACAATGAATAGCGCTGTGGGACGGGTGGGACATTTTTTTGGTGAATATGGTGCTTGGGTGTACTTTATTGATAACTGTGTATGTCTGTGGGGGGAATAGTGATTGGTGCAAACTATTCTGAAAAGAAAAATCTAAAAGAAAAAAAAAAAATGGGGAGAAAAAAATGCCTATGAAAAGAAAAGTCTAAAACAGCAGGCCCTAACTCTGATAAGTGAACTGCGTCACTTATCAAAGTTCGGCGGCTGCTAGATGTGGCGCAAGGAGGGGGTTAAAAAAAAAAAAGGGAAAACAGCCAGCACGAGATCTGATAAGTGAACTGCGTCACTTATCAAAATTCGGCGGCTGCTAAATATGGAAACGGAGGCGGCGCAAAGGCGGGTGAAAAAAAAAAAAAAAGGAAAAAAAAAAAACCACTGGCGCGAGCTCTGATAAGTGAACTGTGTCACTTGTCAAAGTTCGGAGGCTGCTAGATGTGGCGTAAAGGGTGTGGTGCAAGGAGGGGTGAAAAAAAAAAAAAAAGGAAAACAGCCGGCACGAGATCTGATAAGTGAACTGCGTCACTTATCAAAATTCGGCGGCTGCTAAATGTGGAAACGGAGGCGGCGCAAAGGCGGGTGAAAAAAAAAAAAAAAGGAAAAAAAGAACCACTGGCGCGAGCTCTGATAAGTGAACTGTGTCACTTGTCAAAGTTCGGCGGCTGCTAGATGTGGCGCAAAGGGAGTGGCGCAAGGAGGGGGTGAAAAAAAAAAAGGAAAACAGCCGGCACGAGATCTGATAAGTGAACTGTGTCACTTATCAAAATTTGGCAGCGGATAAATGTGGAAACGTAGGCGGCGCAAAGGCGGGTGAAAAAAAAAAAAAGAAAAGGAAAAAAAAATGAAGACAGCCGTCGCGAGCACTGATAAGTGAACTGTGTCACTTGTCAAAGTTCGGCGGCTGCTAAATGTGGCGCAAAGGGACTGGCGCAAGGAGGGGGTGAAAAAAAAAAGGAAAACAGCCGGCGCGAGATCTGATAAGTAAACTGCGTCACTTATCAAAATTCGGCGGCTGCTAAATGTGGAAACGGAGGCGGCGCAAAGGCGGGTGAAAAAAAAAAAAAAAAAAAGAAGGAAAACAGCAGGCGCGAGCTCTGATAAGTGAACTGTGTCACTTGTCAAAGTTCGGCGGCTGCTAGATGTGGCGCAAAGGGTGTGGTGCAAGGAGGGGGTGAAAAGAAAAAGAAAAAAAGGAAACCCGCCGGACGCGAGCTCTGATAAGTGAACTGAGGTGGCGCAAAGGGGGCTGAGAGCACGAGTGTTGATCGGTGAACTGCGTCACCAATCAACGCTCGGCGGCTGCTAAATGTGCGCACGGAGGCGGCGCAAGGGGGGGGGTGGAGGGGGTAAAAAGAGGGGGAAGGGGGGAGAAAGAGAGATAAGGATCAACACTTACGGTTGTAGTCTCTCTTCTTTTTTCTATCTTTTCTTCTTTCTTCAGCACTACAAGGCCCAGCACAGGAGGAGAGATCTGTTAGTATGACCGCTCTGCAGGAATCCTCAGCAAGTGTGAGGACCCCTGCAGAGCGGTCACTCACAGGTCAGAGCCAAGTGAGACAGGTCACAGAGTGGTCATATCGATTCTGTGACCTGTGATTAGTGGGATCCATCATAACAAGATCCCACCAATCAGAGCTCTCCTGGTTACCCTGGCAACATGCCTAGGACCGGAGCTCACAGCTCCGATCCTAGGCAGGTCACAGCCAGGTCACCTGCAGGGCACAGCGCGGTCACACAGCGGTCAGACTGCAACTGTGCCCTGTGATTGGCGTGATCGACGATGACATCGATCGCGCCAATCAGCTACTGCAGGCCCTGCTGTCCTAAGCCTCTTTAGCAGGATCGGTGCTATTACAGCACCAATCTGGCATTTCAGCAGCAAGGCACAGCACGATAACACCGAGGCTGTGCCTTGCGATTGGCGCGATCGACGATAACATCGATCGTGTCAATCCGCTCCTGCAGGCTCTGCTAGGCCTGTCCTAGGTTCCGGCCTAGGATCGGTGCTATTACAGCACCGATCCAGCAGGAACCGGCAGGGCACAGCGCGGTAATACCGCGGCTGTGCCATGCGATTGGCGCGATCGACATGATCGGCGATCGCGCCAATCTGGGGGGATCTGGATGGTCCTAGGCCCCGGATCGAGTACATCGGTACTCGATCCTAGCCTGGGATCTCACGGTTTTAGCCACTCTGATCGGCTGAAACAATGAGAAAGCTTGTGATTGGCTGTTCAGGATTGAACAGCCAATCACAGCGCTCGGGAGGCTGGATGGGCGAGAACACTGCCCGGGATGCCGACACCATCTTCCTACAGGTAAGATGGAGTCGGAATTTTAATGCAATCACCGCGACTTAAGTCGCGATGTCGCATTAAAGGGCATGACGTACTATCCCGTCCATGGGAATGAGGTCCAGGGTCACATGGACGGAATAGTACGTCGGATGGAATAAAGGGGTTAAAGGACAATTTTTTTTTTTTGCACACACTCAATAAGTAGCCTAAACATTAAGGAAACAATCGCTAGCTATATTTAAACATGCATCACATTCATCAACTCTAGGAGTGTCACTGATTTCAGGACATAGCACAGGAGCTGACAGGTACTAGGTAAGAGAAGAAATACTTCCGTGTACATGACCGGTCATGGAATCGAACTATTGTGGGGATGTGCATGGAAAAGTTTCTGGCTGTGTAACAACTGTATGGTCCATGATAAATGGGCTTAAAAAAACAGAAAGCTACGAACAAAAGAAAACATTGTATTTTCCATAAAATTTACAACATAGCAAACACGTAAGTAATTATTGGTTACACCATCTTTTCATAGACTTCGAACTTGTACTCTATGCCATTTTCTTCTTGCATTTCTGAGGATATGCCAGGATATCTGAGGAGAGAAAAAAAACCAGAAGTTCAAGTGCATTAACAGCAGTTCTCCAGTCTATACTGATTATTGGAATTTTACAAGGGAGATACATGATTATAAAGCAGAAGAGCAGCAGGAAAAATCAAAATTTCCCAAAGTGTTCCTGTTATTTCATACAATGGATAAATTCAGTGCAAATGTACTGCTTTCACAAGACTAAACATGAAAATATTCTGGATCATTGCTGTAAACACTTATTACAAGTGGCAGTCCATTCACCATCTGGACAGCACAACTATGAAAAATCAATTCCATAGATGTTATGTTTGCCTTCAGCAATTTGTCTGGATGGAGAATGTTATTCTATGAATTTAGGACAGATACGAGTTCACCAATACTTTACTAATCCGAGTAGACGTCCTCCATGCTGGGTCATAGAGGTAAGAAGAACGTGATCTTCGACACATACCATTGTCTGAAGTCAGACGCTTGGTGGCCGTAATGCGCTAATTTTTATGAAGCCTTGTTTATACAAAAAAGTATGGTTCGGAGGAAATTGGTGAAGGAGAGAGCATTCTTAAGGGTTTTTGAACACTTCAGAAAACCTGTTACAAAAGAAGTCTTTTCTTGAGAAAGAACAACCTTCAGATTCTGATGATCACAAATTACCAAGCATGCCATCTATAGGGACTACAACCTCAGAATTGGCATATTTTTTTAATGAACATCGTTATTTAAAAAATAAATTTTTTATATATTTTATGTTGGCTAAACTCAATATAAAAATATATTTAAGATTTATTAATTTTTTTCTCCAAAAATGAAAAATTAAGTAAATGGAGAAAATGGCGTAATTATAGTCACTGGATAAATCTGCTGTTGGCTCTAGTGATCGCTCATGATCTTTGGCAGCACTGCTCATGTGGGCAAACAGGGACAACTGAGCAGCAAGGCAAGAGGAGGGGGAAGAAAAACAACAACAAAAAAAGACACATGGAAAGGAGCACTAGAGCAGTGTCAAATATCAGGAGGGTGTTATTTTATGCAATTTCCTGCGCTTTAATCAGATCTTGTGATGATGTTGGTAAATCTTACAATAACGTGCTAAATTTTAAATTAAGCAACTTTACATCTATAGTCTAATCTTTCAGTAATCTCTTCCGCGTGTTCCTTATTATCCAATTCTACCAAACTACAACCTACAAATAAAGTAGCACTCTAGTACTATAGCATGCAAACATGAAATACATAAAACTGGAATTTCAGTACTGCTCTAGAAAATAGGAAACACGAGAATACTTAGCGCATAAATTGGCCAATTCATGTGTACCTGGCAGCCGCGATAAGGCGATTCTCTTTTCTGGGAACCTATCCTAATGTGAATCCTCTCCTATGTTTGTTGCATATGGAGATGGCAACTCTTAGTTTGCACCTGTACATACTCATTTTCTGCTTGGAAGTGACAGTCAGTTTTTTGTTATTTCTAGCCAACTATAGTCATCAGGAAGTTGTGGACACGTGGTAGTGTGACAGTAGGATCAGACTACACAAGGCAAGTTTGTAGTCTTACCATGAACACCTAGGTCTCCCTATAGCTGTATGTATAAAACTAAGATTTTCCTTTTATCAACTGGAGCAAATAAAAAAAAGTTGCATATGTGTACCTAGTCTTTCAAATTGTATATACCGAATTACAAAATTATAGAGTGGTGTAAATGTCCAAATTCAGAAGCCCAAGATAAAGGACATTTTATCTTATTCAACTTACTCTGGGAGCAGCTTGTATGTCTGGAGATCAATTTCAGGCAAAAAGGTGTCACAATCAAATTCCTGTTGAATTCTGGTTAGAAATAGTCTCTGGCTGATTGGCTTATCCATAACTTCCTGTACAATAGATGTAAAAAAAAAAATAAAAAAAAAATGAAAAAATTAAAGTACATAAAGGAAAGGAGTTAAAGATTACAAAGAAGGTGAAACTGAAGCGTTTATTTGGATGTGTATAGAACTAAAACTGTTTGCAAGCAGCTTAAATTTTGTGGAGGCATTTTCATATACCGTATATACTCGAGTAGAAGACGAGTTTTTCAGCACATTTTTTTGTGCTGAAAAAGCCCCCCTCGGCTTATACTTGAGTGAGGGTTCCAGAAGATGGAGGAGTAGCAGCAGGTCACAGGAGGCAGGAGCCGGCTGCTGTGGCTAAATAGAAATGAATATTCACTGCGCTGGTACTGAATATTCATTTCTCTTTAGTAACTGGCACAGTAGTCGCAGCCGCCGGCTTCCTGCAGCGGCCAGGTGGTCTCGTGTGCCCGCTACTTAAGGGAATATTCACTGCTCTCCACTCCCATAGGTGTGGAGAGCAGTGAATATTCAAACCCTTAAGAAGCAGGCACACGAGATTTCCCTACCGCTGCTGGCACCGGAACAAGATGCTGCAAGGCAGCGCAGGGACGGTAAGTAGGACGGTTTATTTTATTTTTTATGTTTTTCTGATGGGGGCCGTACCAGCATAGAGATGAGGAGGCCGTGCAGACCAGCACAGGGATGAGGAGGCCGTGCAGACCAGCACAGGGATGAGGAGGCCGTGCAGACCAGCACAGGGATGAGGGGGCCATGCAGACCAGCACAGGGATGAGGGGGCCATGCATACCAGGACTGAGATGAGGGGGCCATGCATACCAGGATAGAGATGAGGGGGCCATGCATACCAGGATAGAGATGAGGGGGCCATGCATACCAGGATAGAGATGAGGGGGCCATGCATACCAGGATAGAGATGAGGGGGCCATGCATACCAGGATAGAGATGAGGGGGCCATGCATACCAGGATAGAGATGAGGGGGGCCATGCATACCAGGATAGAGATGAGGGGACCATGCATACCAGGATAGAGATGAGGGGGGCATGCATACCAGGATAGAGATGAGGGGGCCATGCATACCAGGATAGAGATGAGGGAACAATGCTTACCCGGCTTATACGCGAGTCAATAAGTTTTCCCAGTTTTTTGTGGTATAATTAGGTGCCTTGGCTTATACTCGAGTATATATGGTAATTAGGTTAGCTCAGCTTGACGGCCGTGCAGACCAGCACAGGGATGAGGAGGCCGTGCAGACCAGCACAGGGATGAGGAGGCCGTGCAGACCAGCACAGGGATGAGGAGGCCGTGCAGACCAGCACAGGGATGAGGAGGCCGTGCAGACCAGCACAGGGAGGAGGAGGCCGTGCAGACCAGCACAGGGAGGAGGAGGCCGTGCAGACCAGCACAGGGATGAAGAGGCCGTGCAGACCAGCACAGGGATGAAGAGGCCGTGCAGACCAGCACAGGGATGAGGAGGCCGTGCAGACCAGCACAGGGATGAGGAGGCCGTGCAGACCAGCACAGGGATGAGGAGGCCGTGCAGACCAGCACAGGGATGAGGAGGCCGTGCAGACCAGCACAGGGATGAGGAGGCCGTGCAGACCAGCACAGGGATGAGGAGGCCGTGCAGACCAGCACAGGGATGAGGAGGCCGTGCAGACCAGCACAGGGATGAGGAGGCCGCGCAGACCAGCACAGGGATGAGGAGGCCGCGCAGACCAGCACAGGGATGAGGAGGCCGCGCAGACCAGCACAGGGATGAGGAGGCCGCGCAGACCAGCACAGGGATGAGGAGGCCGCGCAGACCAGCACAGGGATGAGGAGGCCGTGCAGACCAGCACAGGGATGAGGAGGCCGTGCAGACCAGCACAGGGATGAGGAGGCCGTGCAGACCAGCACAGGGATGAGGAGGCCGTGCAGACCAGCACAGGGATGAGGAGGCCGTGCAGACCAGCACAGGGATGAGGAGGCCGTGCAGACCAGCACAGGGATGAGGAGGCCGTGCAGACCAGCACAGGGATGAGGAGGCCGTGCAGACCAGCACAGGGATGAGGAGGCCGTGCAGACCAGCACAGGGATGAGGAGGCCGTGCAGACCAGCACAGGGATGAGGAGGCCGTGCAGACCAGCACAGGGATGAGGAGGCCGTGCAGACCAGCACAGGGATGAGGAGGCCGTGCAGACCAGCACAGGGATGAGGAGGCCGTGCAGACCAGCACAGGGATGAGGAGGCCGTGCAGACCAGCACAGGGATGAGGAGGCCGTGCAGACCAGCACAGTGATGAGGAGGCCGTGCAGACCAGCACAGGGATGAGGAGGCCGTGCAGACCAGCACAGGGATGAGGAGGCCGTGCAGACCAGAACAGGGATGAGGAGGCCGTGCAGACCAGCACAGGGATGAGGAGGCCGTGCAGACCAGCACAGGGATGAGGAGGCCGTGTGTGTGTGGCGAGTGCGGCCGCTGTGGTGTGTGTGTGGCGAGTGCGTCCGCTGTGGTGTGTGTGGCGAGTGCGGCCGCTGTGGTGTGTGTGGCGAGTGCGGCCGCTGTGGTGTGTGTGGCGAGTGCGGCCGCTGTGATGTGTGTGTGTGAGTGTGGCAGCTGTGGTGTGTGTGTGAGTGTGGTGAGTGCGGCCGCTGTGGTGTGTGTGGCGAGTGCGGTCGCTTTGGTGTGTGCGCGGCCGCTGTGGTGTGTGTGTGGTTAGTGCAGCTGCCGTGGTGTGTGTGTGTGTGGTGAGTGCGGCTGCTGTGGTGTGTGTGTGGTGAGTGCGGCTGCCGTGGTGTGTGTGTGTGTGTGGTGAGTGCGGCTGCTGTGGTGTGTGTGTGTGGTGAGTGTGGCTGCTGTGGTGTGTGCGTGTGGTGAGTGCGGCTGCTGTGGTGTGTGTGTGTGGTGAGTGCGGCTGCTGTGGTGTGTGTGTGGCTGCTGTGGTATGTGTGTGTGGTCAGTGCGGCCACTGTGGTGTGTGTGCGGCCGCTGTGGTGTGTGAGTGTGGTGAGTACGGCTGCTGTGGTGTGTGTGGTGAGTGCGGCCGCTGTGGTGTGTGGGGGTGCGTGTGTGTGTCAATGATGGGGAGAGGACCAATGAAGGGAGTGATGGGGAGAGGGCCAGTGATGGGAAGAGGGCCAATGATGGAGTGATGAGGAGAGGGCCAATGATGGGAGTGATGGGGAGAGGGCCAATGATGGGGTGATGTGGAGAAGGAAATGATGGAGGTGGTGGTGGAATGGGCAACTTCTACATTTCTACATAAAGGGGGTCATGATGTGTCATATTTCTACATAAAGGGGGATCATGATGGGGCATATTTCTACATGAAGGGGATCATGATAGGGCATATTACTACATGAAGGTGATCATGATGTGGCATATTTCAACATGAAGGGGATCATGATGGGGCCCATTTCTACATGTAGGGGATCATGATGGGGCATATTACTACAAGAAGGAGATCATGATGGGGCATTTGGCACGTGTTGGCACTTCGTCATAAATAATTGGGTTTTAGGTTGCAGTTTGGGCACTCGGTCTCAGAAGGGTTCGCCATCACTGGCCTACACAAATGATTGAAGTACTTTGTTTAAGTAAAATACAACCTTTTTATTGAAATATTGTAATAAAAAATACAACGCAACATGAAATATAGCACAGAGATAGAATCAAGAAAAGACCACAATATAGTCCATAGGGGTATGCAAGCAGAATTAGATGATCGTGACATATATGGTAGGATTTGCTGAACTCAATAATAGTCTGCTGGGAAGCAACTCAAAAATTGTGAGATAACTGAAGATATTAGGTGATATGAACATCTTATAAGGTTAGTACAGTCATGGCCAAAAGTTTTTAGAATGACACAAATATACATTTTTACAAAGTCTACTGCTTCACTTTTTCTAATGGCAATTTGCATATACTCCAGAATGTTATAAAGAGTGATCAGCTTAACAGCAATTACTTGCAAAGTCAATATTTGGCTAGAAAATGAACTTTTCATCATCATTGCAGCCCTGCCTTAAAAGGACCAGCTAACCTCTTTTCAGTGATTGCTCCATTAACACAGGTGTGGGTGTTGATGAGGACATGGCTGGAGATCAATCTGTCATGATTAAGTAAGAATGAGACCACTGGACACTTTAAAAGGAGGCTGGTGCTTGGCATCATTGTTTCTCTTCTGTTAACCATGGTTATCTCTAAAGAAACACGTGCAGTCATCATTGCAATGCACAAAAATGGCCTAACAGGGAAGAGTATCGCAGCTAGAAAGATTGCACCTCAGTCAACAATCTATCGCATCATCAAGAACTTCAAGGAGAGAGGTTCCATTGTTGCCAAAAAGGCTCCAGGGCGCCCAAGAAAGACCAGCAAGCGCCAGGACCGTCTCTTAAAAGTGTTTCAGCTGCGGGATCAGGCTACCAGCAGTGCAGAGCTTGCTCAGGAATGGCAGCAGGCAGGTGTGAGTGCATCTGCACGCACTGTGAGGCGGAGACTCTTGGAGCAAGGCCTGGTCTCAAGGAGGGCAGCAAAGAAGCCACTTATTTCCAGAAAAAACATCATGGACAGACTGATATTCTGCAAAAGGTACAGGCAGTGGACTGCTGAGGACTGGGGTAAAGTTATTTTCTCTGATGAATCCCCTTTTCGATTGTTTAGGACATCAGGAAAACGCCTCATTCGGAGAAGACAAGGTGAGCGCTACCACCAGTCTTGTCTCATGCTAACTGTTAAGCATCCTGAAACCATTCATGTGTGGGGTTGCTTCTCAGCCAAGGGAATCGGCTCTCTCACAGTCTTGCCTAAAAACACAGCCATAAATAAAGAATGGTACCAGAATGTCCTCCAAGAGCAACTTCTCCCAACCCTCCAAGAGCAGTTTGGCGATCAACAATGCCTTTTCCAGCATGATGGAGCACCTTGCCATAAAGCAAAGGTGATAACTAAATGGCTCAGGGAACAAAACAGAGATTTTGGGTTCATGGCCTGGAAACTCCCCAGATCTTAATCCCATTGAGAACTTGTGGTCAATCATCAAGAGACGGGTGGACAAACAAAAACCTAAAAATTTTGACAAAATGAAAGCATTGAATGGACTGCTATCAGTCAGGATTTGGTCCAGAAGTTGATTGAGAGCATGCCAGGGAGAATTGCAGAGGTCCTGAAGAAGAAGGGTCAACACTGCAAATATTGACTTGCTGCATTAACTCATTCTAACTGTCAATATAAGCTTTTGTTACTCATATGTTTGCAATTATATTTCTGTCTGTGATAAAAACATCTGTCAAACACACATAAAAACCAGATGGCAGCAGATCATGTGAAAATATAATATTTGTCTCATTCTCAAAACTTTTGGCCATGACTGTATAATGATTTCTTTACCCAGCAGATTAGGGAGCAACCTGAATGGTCTGAGGCTGGAAAACACAATCAAAATTCAATGGTGATTATAGACCAGTCCCCATAATACTATGTGTGATTAACCATACGCACACTACATCATACTCAGATTAAACCCCCATTAGTAAAGCGTAGATGGAATATCACAACAGCTTACCCATGCTGAATCGCTGCGGCAGGGTCCAGGGAAGGAACCCTTGCTAAGGTAAGTTTCACATAATTTATTTTTTTTAAAAAAAATATTGACAGGGTCAGTGTTAGCAGACATCTCTGATACGGTTACAGTATATTAAAGAGCACATGCAGTGCAAGCATGATCTTGTTGCCCTCATCACCAATGAGCTAAAACCAGTTTTGGTGCACAGATCTGTCTAATAACTTGCTATCCACTTTGTTCTTTTTGGAGTGGATTATTCCTGCTCATCAGCCTCTCATCCACGGAGGGGGTTCACTCACAAGTTTACCTAAGAACACTGCCCTAAATAATGGGATCTACACAACCTTCAAGAGCAACTGCTCCCACTATTGCGGGAACAATTTGGCGATGAACGATGCGTTTTCCAGCATGATGGAGACCAGGTCAAAAGGAAAACTTGATAAGTAACTTTGAAAAATATTTAGACTTGAGAGTCCTCAGTGGTTGATACCTTTTAATGGCTAACTGAAAAGATGGTAACAAATTGCAAGCTTTCGAGACTACTCAGGTCTCTTCATCAGGCATAGACTAATACAACATCTGAAGAATCACATATTTATACACAAAATAGAACAGAAAAAATGCAATAGGTAGGACAAGTGACGTGAAGCAGAACTGTCATTATGGCAGAGGGATTAACATAAATATGACTAGTTCATAGATAAGGAGTGAAGGTTTTATTACCCTCTGATTGGGGTCTGGTATTGTGTTGTGATGACCCTAAAAGGTCAGGGAGGCAGATTCCTTAATTGTTGTAGAAAGACATAAAACTCTGGGATATATTCATCCCAGCACTAAGAGTGTCAAAGGTCATCATAAGTTTATATTCCCAGACTTTTCTATCCTTCTCAGATTTGAAGTTAGATTTTAATACAAGTAATTCCATATCCGTCATGCTATGACCGGGCATACAAAAGTGTTTTGCCACAGGTAAATCCATTCTCCTTTCTCTTATTGTGTGGCGATGAGAATTCATCCTTGTTCTCAGTTTTTGCCCGGTCTCCCCCACATACAGACCCCCAGTTGGACATTTAGTACATATAATTAGGTACACCACATTAGATGTGATGCAGCTGAAAGTACCTGGTATCTTGTAGTCCTGATGGGAGTTGGGGATCTTTATCCTGTCCGTGGTCATTCTATGAACTAGTCATATTTATGTTAATCCCTCTGCCATAATGACAGTTCTGCTTCACGTCACTTGTCCTACCTATTGCATTTTTTCTGTGCTATTTTGTGTATAAATATGTGATTCTTCAGATGTTGTATTAGTCTATGTCTGATGAAGAGACCTGAGTAGTCTCGAAAGCTTGCAATTTGTTACCATCTTTTCAGTTAGCCATTAAAAGGTATCAACCACTGAGGACTCTCAAGTCTAAATATTTTTCTATCTACTGGCTAACACGGTACGAAGATACACATCTTTCCTATAAGTAACTTTGTGAATAAAACAAAATTTTGGGTCCCTGGCCAGGAAACTCCCCAGATCTCAATCCCATTGAGAACCCATGGCCAATTCTGCATTTTTGTTTGTCCACCCAAACATTGATTAGACAGGAGATGGTTGTCTTAACCCCTTCACCACAGCCTGCCTTCACCTTCATGACCAGGCCAATTAGTTCAATTCTGACTACTGTCACTTTACGTGGTAACTCTGGAAAGCTTCAACGGATCCCATTGATTCTGAGAATGTTTTCTCATGACATATTGTACTTCATGATAGTGGTCAAATTTGATTGGAATGACTTGCGTTTGTGAAAATATCGGAAATTTGGAGAAATTTTCACACTTTTCATTTTTATCCCCTTAAACCATACTTTACATCAGCATAATTTTTTAAACTTATCTTTGGTTAGGAAGTTAGAAGGGTTAAAAATTGACCAGCGAATTCTAATTTTTCCAACAAAACATTTTTTTTTTTTTGTTAGAGACCACATCACATTTGAAGTGACTGAGGGGGTCTATATGACAGAAAATACCCAAAAAAAGAAAGAAATACGAGAAGAGCTTTGACGTGGCTATCAGGCTCACATAATTTGGCCATCTTATGCGCTAAGACTTCTCAATTTTTCATATTTCTAAGGCAGTGATGCAATTCATTTTTCATATTTCGTGTTTGCAAGCTATTGCACTGCAGTGTGCTACCCTTTTTTCTTGTATGTGCGTGAGTTGGTGACTCTGGGTTTAGCACCTGTTCACACTGGATCTATGTTTGGATGTGCCGGTCAGTTTTTTGATATGTATTCATTTACCTTCTACCTGAGCACTCCACCTGTTGGTCACAGGCTTTTTAATTACACCAGGTTCATTACCCCTCCACAGAGATGTAGATTTTAGTCTTAAGAGAGGATTCATATGTTCCCATGCAGACAGACTTTTCTAAGCGAGGATTGGCATTAGTTAGGACCTGATATACGAGAAGAGCCTTGACGTGGCTATCAGGCTCACATAATTTGGCCATCTTATGCGCTAAGACTTCTCAATTTTTCATATTTCTAAGGCAGTGATGCAATTCATTTTTCATATTTCGTGTTTGCAAGCTATTGCACTGCAGTGTGCTACCCTTTTTTCTTGTATGTACGTGAGTTGGTGACTCTGGGTTTAGCACCTGTTCACACTGGATCTATGTTTGGATGTGCCAGTCAGTTTTTTGATATGAGAAAATACCCAAAAGTGACACCATTCTAAAAAACTGCACCCTCAAGGAGCGCAAAACCACATTCAAGAAGTTTATTAGCCCTATTTATTATAAAAAGTAGAGAGAAAAGTTAAAAGGAAACATTTAGAAGAAACACTTAGAAGCAAACAATGAAAGAAAACTCAGTACGTGTAAGGCTATGTGCACACGTTGCGGATTGTTAGCGTTTTTGCGCTGCGAAAACGCTCACATGACGCAACCCGTTACATTCTATGGAATTCCGCATAGCAATGCTAATACTGCGTATTTTTCCGCGGCGGAATCGCATCACGGAAAAATACGCAGCATGTTCATTCTTTTTGTGGAATCGCGGCGATTCCGCACACATAGGAATGCATTGAACCGCTTACTTTCCACATGTGGCTATGCCACCATGCGCAAAGTGAGTGGATCATGTGCGGATGGTACCCAGGGTCTGGAGGAGAGGAGACTCAGTGATGCCTTGTGTGAATTACCTCGTAGCGTGATGCTACGTCATCTGGGGTCATTGTCGCAAGGCATCACTGGGAACGGGAGCATCGGTAAGGACCGGGATGGCCGCGCTGGGGGGGGGTGTGTTTCCTCCCATTCAATTTCATCTCATTGCTTCTAGTCTTTCCCTGTGCAAATGAGAATAAAGATGATCCTTCGACAATGTGACAGCCCTTGAGATATTTGTAGACAGCTATTAAGTCTCCTCTCAGTCTTCTTTTTTGCAAGCTAAACATTCCCAAATCCTGTAACCGTTTCTCATAGGACATGGTTTGCAGACCGGTCACCATTCTGGTCGCTCTTCTCTGAACTTCCTCCAGTTTGTTGATGTCCTTTTTAAAATGTGGTGCCCAAAACTGGACACAGTATTCCAGATGAGGTCTGACCAAAGAGGAGTAGAGGGCAATAATGAGTTGCGGGAATGCTAACTTTGCAAAAGAAAAATGCTAGTCTACTATTTATTTTTTTTCTATAAAAAAAAAAATCAGACATCACTAACATGGACGTTCGCTCCCCTAACATGATACGTCCTTACCTATGAAGATGCTCTGAACTACTTTTTATATATATATAAAAAAAAAACACAAACCAAACACACACCACTTACACTGACGTTCACTACTCTAACTAGAAAAAGAAAAGTCCCTTGGCGTAGACTGATCAGAGCGATACGGCCCTAGGAAGAGCAGGAATGATCAGCGAAGGGTGTCGCGCCCCAAAAAAAGTGCGCCAAAAATACAATTGTGAGAGGGGGGAACTGAAACAGGGATTGGGGGAACTGTTGCGATCACAGATCAGTCGCACAGCAGCCAGCACAGGAGACAGATCACCAATGATTTCTCTCTCCGGTAACACGGGTGGTATACAACCACTCTGCACGTCACCTCTGAGGTAAAGATGGCGAGCAGAGCGGAGATTGCCATTTAAGATTTACCAGAAGGGGTTAATCAGGCGAGGTGACGTGGATATCACGCCATTCATGACTGCTGTGACTGCGGTCCCAGACAGCACCAATCACAGCACGCCACATGGATTATTTTTTTTAAACTGTATTGTGACATCACTGCGATTGGCAGGTCAGAATTGATCAGCCAATCACAGACGCAACAGGGTGGGGCTTAGCCTACTGGGGTGACGTGCAGGGACGGTCTGCTGTCAGACAGCAGCCTTACTGTCATGGCGCGATGCAGCATGGTGACAGGAAACAGCGACGCTGTCTATATACTTCACGCCGCAGGAACGCAGCTCCCGCAGCGCAGTATATACACAGTGCATATCGGGAAAGTGTTGAATGGTAACCGTCATTTTATTATTTCATAAATAGCACACATGAAAATAAGCATGTTTATAATGCATCTTATCAGAGATCTGCTTCACTGCCAACATTGATCAGCCATTATCAAAATTCTCTAATCAGCGGTAAAATCTGTATTAAGTGAAAACAGACTCCCCCATTACTGAGATGGGAGATGGCAGAAGAGGGAGGAGCTCGGCCTCAGACTCCTCCCATCTACATAGAACTGTGTAATAGCAGCTGCCATCTCCTATCCCCGTAATGATTGGACCTCCTGCAAAAAGAAACTTATCACTGTGGAAATCTCCTTTAAACTGTGTCCAATTTAGGGGCCAATAACTATTCCCCAGGACTCCCCCCATATACAGGCATGGAATATGGAGAAGGGCGTACACTCTTTGAGGTGACTTGCTTTTTGTGGGAACAAACAAAAAAATTAAGCATGTTGAAACTGACACCCCCATACATACTAGAGGGGTGACAGATGCTGCAGAGATTGGTGGATCCTGACAACTTATCTCTGCAGCATTACAATGTCTAGCGCGTACAAAGAAGATCCTGGAACAGTGTTCACCTACTCCAGTCCTCAAGGCCCTCCACCAACAGGTCAAGCTTTCAGGGTTTCATTGGAATTATCACATGTGCAATACTAAGGAAATCCTGAAACCATGAGCTCTTGGTGGGCACGGATGACTGGAGGTGGGAAACACTGTCCAAGAACATATTAATACAGAGTTTAAAAAAGGAGCATAATTTGCTTCTTTAGGCCAGGGCCACAGCTTGCAAGGAGATGAAAGATTGTAAATTAACACACCCATTATGGTTGGCTGTAAGATCTGTATTAAGCATAAAAAGGACAGGATCCAAACAAAACACGGATTTTGGTAAGAACTTACCTGTAAAATCCTTTTCAGCGAAGAAGGAAGGGAGACACAGTCATTACTAGTGGGTAGGCGGAGCCCACATAGGATAAACACACCGCAGATTAAAAAAGTGTTGACCGGCCCCTCCAGCTATATAGGGCTCCTCCTACTCCAGCTCTCCAGTCGTACCCAAGCTTAAGGAAGAGCAAATATCACCAGCGTAGCAACATAACCCCTTCTGAAGGACTTCAGAGAAAAAAAACAAGAAGACAGGTTATGCATATAGCCGAAACAACCACACAGTCCAGGTACTACTCACTGAACCTGACCACTGCGATGAGCTGGCAATGCTGGAACAGAGCCTTAGCGCGCCGACCTCAGCCCAGATAATCGCTATCAGAGAAGGGTCACGCCGCATCTGAAAACACAACAACACACTTCTGCCATGGGAGGGATGTGTGTCTCCCTTCCTTCTTCGCTGAAAAGGATTTTACAGGTAAGTTCTTACCAAAATCCGTGTTTCAGCTGCAGATGAAGGAAGGGAGACACAGTCATTACTAGTGGGACGTCCCAAAGCAGTCCAAAAATAAGGGTGGGCAGAAAACCAAAAAAGGCAGATACCCACAACCTAGATAAATGCGCAAATAGCGCTAACTACAAGTTCACAAGAACTTTTAAACTACAGCCGCCTGCAGGACCCTACGTCCTAAGGCCGCATCAGCGGAAGCACTGACGTCCACCTTATAAAATTTCGTAAATGTGTGGACGGAACGCCAGGTCGCTGCTCGGCAGAGCTGAGCTGCCGAGGTTCCTTGATGAAAAGCCCACGATGAACCCACAGCCCTTGTGGAGTGAGCTCGAATCTTAATCGGGCAAGGTTCGCCCTTAAGTCGGTAAGCCTCTAAAATGGCCGACCGAATCCAACGAGCTATAGAATCCTTGGAAGCTCGTTGCCCACGTCTACGACCTGCTGGAATCACAAACAGAGAATCCGACTTCCGAAAACTTTGAGTAATAGACAAATAGAACTTTAAAGCCCGCACCAAATCCAATGTGTGCAAGGCTCGTTCTTTCGCATTCCTTGGCTCCGGACAGAGCGAGGGCAACACAATATCCTGGTTAACATGAAACTGTGACACTACTTTAGGTAGAAAGTCGCCCCGTGTGCGAAGCACTACGCGATCTGGGAGAAACTCCAGAAAAGGAGGCGAGCAAGAGAGCCGCCAACTCAGAAACCCTTCTCAAAGAAGTGACCGCCACTAAGAAGGCAACCTTCCAAGAAAGCAAAGAAAGGCTAACAGAATCCATAGGCTCAAAAGGCCCATGTTGAAGAGCCTCCAAGACCAGATTAAGCCGCCAGGGAGACACAGGCGCCTTCCGCGGCGGAAACTGACGGGTTACTCCGCGAAAAAAGGAAAGTACGTCCCTACGTGAAGCGATAGCCTTCCGAAATAGCAAGGACAGAGCAGAAACTTGCCCCTTCAGAGTGCTAACTGCCAAACCCCTGTCCAGCCCGTACTGCAAAAAGGCCAACAAATTGGGAATGGAAAAACTCCTCGGGTTCCTAAAAGAACCCGAACACCACGAAAAGGCTTCCCAAGTCTTATGATAAATTCTAGTGGTAGCCGGACCTCTGGCAGCTCGCAGAGTGGCAATGACTTCGGCTGAAAAACCTTGACGGGTCAAGATTTCGGTCTCAAGAGCCACGCCGTCAAACGCAGAGACTTCAGGTCCGGGTGACGAATGGGCCCTTGGGTTAACAGTTCCGGGCGAAGAGGGAGTGAAAGTGGAGGCGCTGCCAGAAGTGACACCAGTGTCGAGAACCACGTCCTCCTTGGCCAATCTGGGGCTATCAACATAGCCGGGACTCTCTCCAGTCTGATCCGACGCAAAACCAGAGGAAGTAAGGATATCGGCGGGAACACATAAATTAGCTCGAAATGGTCCCAAGGAGCCACCAGAGCATCCACCGCCACAGCCTTCGAGTCCTTGTACCTGGACATGAATGTCGGTAACTTGGCATTGAACCTGGATGCCATCACATCCATTTGGGGAGTTCCCCAACGGGAGCACAGCAGCGCAAAAATTTCCGGATGAAGACTCCATTCTCCGGGATCCATCTTTTCGCGACTCAGGAAGTCCGCTGTGATATTCTGAACTCCTGGAATGTGAATCGCAGAGATGGCTGGCACCCTGGCCTCGGCCCATACCAGGATTCGAGACACTTCCATCATGAGCCTGAAGCTCCTCGTTCCACCTTGATGGTTAATATACGCGACCGCCGTCGCGTTGTCTGTCTGCACTCTGACTGGTAGACCACTTAAAGGGACCGTCCAGTGTTGGAGGCAAAGAAAAATTGCCCTCAATTCCAGGATGTTGATCGGCAGGACAGACTCTTCCAACGACCATACTCCCTGAATCCCGAGACCGTTCCAGACGCCCCCCCAGCCCGTCAGGCTGGCATCGGTGGTTATGATCGACCACCTCGGAGGAAGGAAGGACTTCCCCAGGGATAACGCTTCCGGACGTAACCACCATTCTAGCGACTCTCTCACCCTGTGGGAGATGATGACACTGCAATCCAGTGAAAACCGTGATCGATCCCAACGGTTCAAGATGAGCATTTGGAGAGCCCTGGAATGAAATTGGGCAAACGGAATTGCTTCCATTGACGCCACCATCAAACCCAGAAGGCGCATACACCTTCGAAGGGACATTGCTGTCGCAGACTTCATAACCTGTACATGGTGAAGAAGACTCGCTTGCTTGTCTGAGGGCAGAGACACCACTGCTCGTACCGTGTCGAACTGCATTCCCAAAAACAGGACTGACTGCGATGGTTCCAGGGACGACTTCTCCCAATTGATCAGCCACCCGAAGTCCTCCAGGAGCTGAAGGGATAAATCGCGAGCCGTCACCGCAACCTCCTTTGAGGACGCCACAATCAAAAGGTCGTCCAGATAGGGAAGAATCGTAACCCCCTGTCTTCGCAGAATCGCAATGAGAGGAGCCAGAATTTTTGTAAAAACTCTGGGTGCTGAGGCCAGACCGAATGGCAGGGCCACAAACTGGTAATGGTCCTGACCTATGGCAAAACGCAGGAAGCGTTGGTGGGCCCTTCCGATGGGGACATGCAAATAAGCGTCGCGAATGTCGATTGACACCAAAAAATCGTTCTGCGACAAGGCTGCCACAACTGAGCGAAGTGACTCCATGCGGAATTTTCGGGTGCGGACATGTCGATTCAATCTTTTGAGATCCAGAATGGGACTAAATTTGTCCTCCTTTTTGGGGACTACAAAGAGGTTGGAATAAAAACCTCTTCCTTGGTCCTCCGGTGGAACTGGTACCACCACACCTTTCTGTAGAAGGGAATCGACCTCCCACAGTAGAGCGGCAATTAGCCCGGGCTCTGACGGAATGCGGGATTGGCAAAAACTGTCTGGGGGTCGAGAAAGAAACTATGAAATAGCCTGCCGACACAACCCGCGTCACCCAGGTGTCCGACAAGTCGGCTTGAATTGGAGCAGGCGACCTCCCCCTCGAGAGCCCTCGAGTGAGAGCCTGGCGTCAGTCCGCCTTAGCGGGCTTTTTGTCAGCTTCCCGCTTGTCTTGGCGGAAGCTCTGTTTCCAGGGAGTGCGAGATTTCTGAGCGCTCTTTTTTCCCGAAAAAGAGGGACGACCCGATCCCCAAGAGGGCTGACCAAACCGTCCCCTGGACCGAAAGGACCGCCGACTACCACCGGCACTATGCCTGCCAGACGCAGAGGCCACAGCTCTTCGTTGCGGTAAAGCCGTTTCTTTTGCCTTTGCTTTGGCAATCAGCTCAGTGAGGTCAGATCCAAATAGCTGACTACCTTTGTAAGCTAAAGAAAGCAAACCTTGCTTGGAAACCGCGTCTCCGGTCCACTGTCTAAGCCACAGAGCTCTCCTGACTGTGATCGCCGAGGATTGTGCCCTGGACAGCATGGAGGCAGTATCCAAACCTGCATCACTGCCATATCGAGCTGCATCCTCCAATGACTTGAAAAGCCCCTCTACCTCGGATAGTGGGGATCCATCTTGCCACGCCGTCCGTAGACGGTCTAACCAGCTCAAGGAGGCTTTACAAGCACACATGGATCCTAGTACAGCTCTGAATCCATGACCCGCGGCCTCGTAGATGGATTTTGCCGCCATCTCCGTTTTTCTGTCCAGCAGATCCTGCAGACTCGCCTTCCCTTTAACAGGAAGTAATGAGGATTTGCTAAGCTGGGATAAAGGGACATCCACTTCAGGAGAAGGAATCCAATTAGCACTCAACTCCGTAGTACACGGATACAGTGTCTCAAAAAACCGTGTCCCCTGAAAACGTTTATCTGGACACAGGCGTTCCTTCTCCACTGCCTCATTAAGCTCATCCAGAGATGGTAAGGCTGATCGCGACCTATGCGACTCCTGAAACATCCGGGCCGACTTACCAGGACGTCTAGTTACCTCCTCCGGTAACTGTAACGCCTCCCTCATGGCTCCAATAAAAGCCTCTGTACGGCGCAAAAGAGAGGCAGATTGTCCCTGCCGATCCTCCTTATCCGAATCGGATATCTCACCATCCGAGCTTGGAGGGGAGCCCTCCATATCAGAAATCTCTGAGTCGCTACGCGAGAAAGATGGCACCGGCCTGTGTCGCTTCCTACCATGAGAGGATCTAGCTGACACCCAATAACCTAGAAGGTCAGACAGGCCATCAATAGAACGAGCGAGGGCATCCATTTTGGCGTCACTGTAACCTCCGACCGCTGCGCTTGACGCCGTCGAGGTCTGCGTGTCAGATACGCGAGACAGATCCTGTAGCGGATCTGGGAGACGGTCCGCTCCTGGACCCTGATCCGACATGCCCTCACACAGTATATGGCAGGTAAAAACCTGTCAGCAACCAGAACAGTGTGGTTTTCAAAGGCAAAATGAACGCTGAAGGGTTAAAGCTCTTAAATAGAGAGCTACCCCAGCTTTTGTCTCCCAATAAAGGGTTAACCGCCAAAGAAGGGGTTAATGTCGCAGACTCTCCACAACCCTTGTTTAATGAAAAGGGTGTGCGAGCCACAGGTGCCTCTTATGAGGTAACAGCTGCAGGACAGTGTTCAAAGGTATGCCACATTAAACAAGAACGTCAACGAGATCGCTAACATATTGCGCTGATTGCAATACCAAAGTCGCTAAAGAGATCGCTAACCACTTATGCGTCAACGAGATCGCCCACCGTGGAAGCTACTAGCGACATAAAAAACGATCACAAAAGAAAAAACGATCGCAAAATTATGCGTCGCTAATGTGATCGTAGCGGGAGCGTTCCGTGTGACAATACCTTGTCCTGCGCTGAGGGGGTCAAGCTTCTGCCCTGACAGGTAGAGGCGACTCACCCAGCTGGCCGTGGTGTAGTGTCTCCTTTCGGTCGGTGAGAGCGGAAAGTGAGGAGCCCGAGGAGGCCGTCAGTAATGGCCGCCGCGCTAGAGGAGAGAAGCCGGAAGAAAAAAGGCAGGATAAAGCGCGCGCTCAGAGCGCTTCCTGCCTATGAAAAAATGGGAGAGCGCGAAGCCACGCCCCCCGCCGGTTTAAAAAAAAGTGCGCAATTCACTCCGCTCTCCGCTCCCATGTCCTGCAGGCATCCACCTGCGGACAAAAGTACACAATCACCACACTGAATACATGTAGCAGCGGCTGCCGCAGCGGCCGCTGAAGCACTCAAACACATTAAAATGTGGAGTACTCACCCAGCTGAGCGCCACAGGGACCCCTCAGAGATTTGTGGCGCTGTACCCGTAGCTTCCCCCCAGGGCGGGGAACGCAGTGACCCCAGAAGCGCGGTTTTGCGTCCCCGCTAGGGAAGCAATCCTCATCCCCCAGGGCCGGCAGGGTTCTGCAGGGACCACCTTACAAGGTAATACAGATCCGCCAAGGGAGAGGTGGGAGTCCAGCAGCGCTGAGACCCCTGAGACCTCTAGACCATTGGCGGTCCAAGTCTCTGTCCGACTAAAATAAAAAAATCTTCTGAGGAGCTGCTTCCAGCAGCGACTATCCTCTGTGAACCTCAAATTTTAGACTGGAGAGCTGGAGTAGGAGGAGCCCTATATAGCTGGAGGGGCCGGTCAACACTTTTTTAATCTGAGGTGTGTTTATCCTATGTGGGCTCCGCCTACCCACTAGTAATGACTGTGTCTCCCTTCCTTCATCTGCAGCTGAAAAATGTTTTCCAGTGAATAAACCTCCATGTACCCTGCACAAGGCAGAGCTGTAAGGGTGGTACAGAGCTCCTCCACGGATCCACAAGCACTGTGTGCTACCCTATGGGCACTGCACGTGGAAGCAGAATTAACTTCTTTAATGCAGTGTACTGTACAGTGACCACCAGCAAGTGAATGCTCTAAGGGAGGGAGGGGGTTATCTGGGACTTTTGTTTTTTTTCCTATGTGGCTAAGCATTTATCTGCTCTGCCATGTTAAGATCTCTCCCGGCTCAGAAGGGTTAACGACTAGAGATGAGCAAATTTTTCAAAATTCAGTTCAGATTATGATCGGCGGCGGATATTGATTTTGCAATATTTGCCGAACGTCAACGAAATCAATGGGAGTAGAAAAGAACAAATATGTTCAGAACCAATCAAAAATTTGGCACAAAAATGGCAAATTCAGATTTGGCAACGGATTCCGAACATATTCGCTCAACTCTAGATTGGTTTAACTGCTGCTTGTTTATTCGGCAATAGGTGCCTACGGGCAGACAAAATCCAGCTGACTCGATGCGCCCATTGCCTTCTGCACTGCTGTCAGATTGACTAGGCTGAGGAGACAGGGTTGGAGGTAGTGCTTGCATTTCTATTTGCATGGATGCAAAAATTACCTACAACGCAGCATCATCCTACTTCAGTCTAGCAGAACCGCAGCAGGCATCCGGCCCACCGGGCTCCTCTCGACTTGTGGATGCTATATAAAAGTGGAGGCATACAAATATATATGTGGGGCCCATAGAGTCCATTTGTGACGTTTTACAATATGTCCCTGATGTGATACATGGCTGTAATACAGTAATATGTATAAGGCTTTAGCTAAAAACTGGAGCAGCCTAGACCAGCAAAATCCTACAAAGTATAAGATGCACATATGCAAAGATTTATGTAACAAAAACCAACATTCAGACCACTGGCAACTGGATAAAAGCCTGTTCAAAGATCAGGGGTAAAGTGCAGTTTCTGCTTAATTAAAGCGATTTATTCCGGGCTTCTATTTGGGCAATCACAGACCTGCAAAAAGTGTCTCGCAGGATCGTCAATCAATTACTACTGTGTAAATTACACTCTGTATACACAGGTACAGAAACGGGTATTTAAGCCGAAATACCACCATAATTGACACAACAGGTAATCAGCATTTTAAGGCTTTTCCCAGCAAGTTTGAGAACTATTAGGCCAGAAAGACTGCCATTCATATTTACATGCATTGTGCTCCCGCTCTGACTCAGACACTGACCTTTTCTCTTCATTATTTTTTTTCCATGAGAAAGTCAAATCAATCTGACTGTTTATACAGAGACGCTCTACAGTTAACCATTCACATCACTACAATTATTTTCCTCCTGTGAGAAAGTAAAACCCTATTTGCCTTTCATGCTACTCAATCCGTGAATTTGGCCTCTCCAGAAGACCACCTCTTTGAGAAGACCACCCTTTTATCCAGAGCAGGTGTAACCATTTTTCCATTCCATCACGTGCAATCCCTGCTGGCCGGTCACTTTTTTAGCCTCTTCACGGCTTTTGATGCCTGATGCAGTTAAAAAAAGGAACATATGCTCAAGCCCATTCTTCTGTACGCGCTTTCTGGCGGAATCCACCTGAACAAGCGTGCAAACGCCGTGAAGAAGTTTTAGAGCAGGGTATGCTGCAGCCCAGGAACACGTGCGGCCCCCAACCACTATCAAACATAACTTAATGATACAGAATTAAAGATCCACGCTCGAGCAAACATGACCAAAACACACATACATGAATACATAAATATGGGCAATATATGTTGTACCCAAAAGAACAACCAGCGTAGGAGAAAAAAAAAAAAAAAAGGTCTCGCATCCAAAAGTAAGGTGCAACGTGCCGGCGGCAGGAGGGGGAGATGATCGCAGCTCCGCTACTGTATAGACGCCCACTAACAAGGGTAGTCCCCAAGTATAGACCTAAACTAAAATGACTTCTACAGTTCCCCTCGACAGGTTTCAGAAGGGGTGTGTATTTATTAAAGGGGGTGTAGCAAAAGTTAAATAAGTCATAATCAAAACCCTGCTGTGGCAAGCGGATCTGAAAGAGGCATGTGAAGTGCGAGAAAAGGACACAGATGAATGGAGAAATGGACAGCAGATATGTCACACCAGCTGTGTGTAACGAAATGATCAGATGGCAGCCATCGTGCTGTGTGTCCATGCTGCCCACCCGACAGATGTGACGCGTCCCATGGATTGTAACCTTATGGGCAGAGCCCTCACTCTTCTCAGTATGGCTTCAATGTGTTACACTAATTTTTGTACATGCCCCCTCTGAATTGTTAAGTACTACGGAAAATGTTGACGATATATATAAAAAAAATAAATTATATATTACATTATATGTGCCACTGCCAATACACATTAGCCAAACAGGATTTTATGTAGTCTACAAATGACTACCCTGCCCAGTCCGGTAACACGTCAGGGTAACTCTAGAACAACTCTGGGGTGTACATTGCACCAGTAGCCCTTACAGAGACATGTTCACCGCCTGACGGTTGTACCTGTGAAGTAGTGTCATATCTGTGTCACGCCAGTCACAGAGCCGGCTCGCTCACTGGTTTCTGCTTCAAAGGTCTCCTACAAATGTGTCAGCCAGTGAACCATATAAACAAATGCAGTTTTGCATTCTGAGACAGTGTCACGAGTCCAGGACTGACTCACTGAAGACTTACAGGAGTTATTCAACTTTAAAAACAGCTGCTAAAAGAAAAAAAAGGGCTAGTAACAAAAAAAAAGCCCAACATCTTCTTTAATCCTGAGATCAAGTTCTGATTCTCTGGCGGTCCTCGGAAGTGGATTACAACAGGCCGGCAGGAGACCACTTATATAGGAAGAGTTGGTTGAAATCAACAAACTTAATCATATGGAGCATGAGGATCAGGGAGAAATAGACAAACCAGATAACCCTTTACACAAAGGACACACAGGACCAGAATCATCACTTGCATATTTTTCTTCATCTTGTCATTTTTTTATGCTAAATTCTTAAAGATGGCGGACATGGTTCACGAATTTCAGGAAAAAAAAATGGAAGGTGCTCTTTGTCTTTAATCTTTTTTGCACTTTTTTTTATAGTCACATTCTGTTAAAATGTCACACACAAATACCATTTGCAAAAAATTTCTAGCATAAAAAAAGAAAAAGAAAAGGAGAACCAGCTCACAATAGTGAACGTTCAATAAGCCAACGAAAACGACAGACATTAAATGGAACCTGTCAGGTCAGACAAGGTAAGGTCATTAACCTACAGATATGGGGTCTATCAGCAGTTTAAAGTGTTATGAAGGTGTAACAGCCAATGTACTGAAACCGTGGCACCCAGGAGCACAGGAATTTTACTTCTCCCAGGAGCTGCAGACGCGCCCGAAGCAGTTAGATTAACAACTTGCAGCACCGAGAGCGAGGGCTCCAAGCACACCACGGCACTGACTGACAGCTCTATCAGCACTGACGCACTGCAAAGCCAGCTGTCAATCAGTGCCAGGGTGTACTTACAGTCACCGCTCTCAGTGCGGTGAGTGGTGACTGTTTTTGCTCCAGGCACACCTGTATGGGCTCATTCTCACTTGAGATTAAATTGAACGAATACAATCCAATTGAAAATCGAATTGCATTCGGACCAATGTTATTCTATCATTGTGTGTTCATCTGCGTTTTTTTTTCCAGCTCGGATCGGATCACGATCGGAATGAAAAAACAAAACAAAAAAACATGAAAAACCCGCACAGCACTCAGACCATGCGAGTGCTGTCCGATTTTTACACACCAATGTCCTTTGACAAGCGGGCAATCCAATAACGCATACCGTAAAATCACAGCAGGACCCAACAGCAAAGAAAAGATAACATACAGTATATACACATAGGATATAAAGAGGTCACATACAGAATTAGTACAGTGTGTGTGCAGCTTACTGTACATTTAATTATTAAAACCTTTTTCTGAAAAAAATGGGGTGGGCAGACAGCTGCGGGCTGATATTAATAGCCTAGGAAGGGGCCATAGATATTGCCCCCCACCAAGGCTAACATCCATCAGCTCTCAGCCACCCCAGAAAAGGGGCATCTATAACATGCGCCAATTTTGGCACTTAGCTTTGCTCTTCCCACTTGCCCTAATGCAGTGGCAAGTTCGGTAATAGTTGTGGGGGGGGTGGGGGTTTGAGGGCACCTTGGTATTGTCAGGTGACCTCAAGCCCAGAGGTTAGAAATAACCCCATAGTCATATTGTATAAACACAGACACCCCTAATAAAGTACTTTAATTGAAAGAATGACACAGACTCCTTTAACCCCCAAGGGTGGTTTGCACATTAATGACCGGGCCAATTTTTACAATTCTGACCACTGTCTCTTTATGAGGTTATAACTCTGGAACGCTTTAACGGATCTTCGCGATTCTGAGACTGTTTTCTCGTGACATATTGTACTTCATGATAGTGGTAAAATTTCTTTGATATAAATTGCGTTTATTTATGAAAAAAAAAATGGAAATCTGGTGAAAATTTAGCAATTTTCAAACGTTGAAATTTTATTCCCTTAAAACAGAGAAATAGGTCACACAAAATAGTTGCTAAATAACATTTCCCACATGTCTACTTTACATCAGCACAATTTTGGAACCCAAAATTTTTTTTTTATTACGAAGTTATAAGGGTTAAAAGTTGACCAGCAATTTCTCATTTTTACAACAAAATGTACAAAACCATTTTTTTAGGGACCACCTCACATTTGAAGTCACTTTGAGGGATCTATATGGCAGAAAATACCCAAAAGTGACACCATTCTAAAAAAACTGCACCCCTCAAGGTACTCAAAACCACATTCAAGAAGTTTATTAACCCTTCAGGTGCTTCACAGGAGCTGAAACATGGAAGAAAAAAATGAACACTTAACTTTTTAGTCACAAAAATGATCTTTTACAAACAATTTTTTTATTTTAACAAGGGTAAAAGGAGAAAATGGACAGATAAGGTTGTTGTGCAATTTCTCCTGAGTACGCTCATACCCCATATGTGGGGGAAAACCACTGTCTGGGCGCACGGCAGGGCTCGGAAGGGAAGGAGCGCCGTTTGACTTTTTCAAACCAAAATTGGCTGGAATTGAGATTGGATGCCATGTCGCGTTTGGAGAGCCACTGATGTGCCTAAACAGTGGAAACTTCCCACAAGTGACACCATTTTGGAAACTAGACCCCATAAGAAACTTATCTAGATCTGTTGTGAGCACTTTGAACCACCAAGTGTTTCACTAAAGTTTATAATGCCTGGCTGTAAGAAAAAAAACTAAAATTTCCATAAAAATGATTTTTTAGTCCCCAATTTTTGATTTTTCCCAAGAAAATTGGACCCCAAAAGTTGTTGTCCAATTTGTCCAGAGTACGCTGATACCCCATATGTGGGGGGGGGGGGGTGGGGGGGGGTGGTGGACGGGACTGTTTTGGCGCATGGCAGAGCTTGGAAAGGTAGTAATGACGTTTTGGAATACAGACTTTGATGGATGTCATGTTCAGTTTGCAGAGCCCCTGATGTGCCTAAACAATGGAAGCCCCCCCACAAGAGACCCCATTTTGGAAACTAGACCCCCTAAGGAACTTAACTAGATCTGTGGTGAGCACGTTTAACCCCCAAGTGCTTCACACAAGTTTATAATGCCCGGGCATGAAAATCAAAAATCCTATTTTATTCCCCCAAAAAAAATACGGATTTTGGTAAGACCTTACCTGTAAAATCCTTTTCAGCGAAGGAAGGAAGGGAGACACATTCATTACCAGTGGGTAGGCGGAGCCCACACAGGATAGAACACTTCAGATTACAAAAGAGTGTTGACCGGCCCCTCCAGCTTGGGCTCCTCCTACTCCAGCTCTCCAGTCCGTACACAAGCTAAAGAAGAGCAAAAATCACCAGCGGAGCAACATAACCCCTTCTGAAGAACTTCAGAGACAAAACAAGAAGATAGGTTATGCATATAACAGAAAAAAACCACACAGTTCCAGGTACTACTCACTGAACCTGACCACTGCGATAAGCTGGCAATGCTGGAAAAGAGCCTTAGCGCGCCGACCTCAGCCCAGATAATCGCTATCAGAGAAGGGTCACGCCGCATCTGAAAACACAACAACACACTTCTGCCATGGGAGGGATCTGTGTCTCCCTTCCTTCCTTCGCTGAAAAGGATTATACAGGTAAGGTCTTACCAAAATCCGTATTTCAGCAGCAGATGGAAGGAAGGGAGACACATTCATTACCAGTGGGACGTCCCAAAGCAGTCCAGAAATTAAGGGTGGGCAAAAAACCAACAGAGGCAGATTCCCAACAACTTAAATAAATGCGCAACCAGCGCTAAAAACAAGTTCACAAGAACTTTAAACTACAGCCGCCTGCAGGACCCTAAGTCCTAAGGCCGCATCAGCGGAAGCACTGACGTCCACCTTATAAAATTTCGTAAAAGTGTGGACGGAACGCCAGGTCGCCGCACGGCAGAGCTGAGCTGCCGAGGCCCCTTGATGAAAGGCCCATTATGAACCCACAGCCCTCGTGGAGTGAGCTCGAATCTTAATCGGGCAAGGTTCGCCCTTAAGTCGGTAAGCCTCTAAAATGGCCGACCGAATCCAACGAGCTATAGAATCCTTGGAAGCTCGTTGCCCACGTCGACGACCTGCTGGAATCACAAACAGAGAATCCGACTTCCGAAAACTTTGAGTAATAGACAAATAGAACTTCAAAGCCCGCACTAAATCCAATGTGTGCAAGGCCCGTTCCTTCGTATTCCTCGGCTCCGGACAAAGCGAGGGCAACAATATCCTGGTTAACATGAAATTGTGACACCACCTTAGGTAGAAAGTCGCCCCGTGTGCGAAGCACTACGCGATCTGGGTGAAACTCCAGAAAAGGAGGCGAGCAAGAAAGAGCCGCCAACTCAGAAACCCTTCTCAAAGAAGTGACCGCCACTAGGAAGGCAACCTTCCAAGAGAGCAAAGAAAGGCTAACAGAGTCCATAGGCTCAAAAGGCTCATGTTGAAGAGCCTCCAAGACAAGATTGAGCCGCCAAGGAGACACAAACGCCGTCCGCGGCGGAAACTGACGGGTTACCCCGCGAAAAAAGGAACGTACGTCCCTACGCGAGGCGATAGCCTTCCGAAACAGCAAGGACAGAGCAGAAACCTGCCCCTTCAGAGTGCTTACTGCCAAACCCTTGTCCAGCCCGTACTGCAAAAAGGCCAACAAATTGGGAATGGAAAAAATCCTCGGGTTCCTAGAAGAACCCGAACACCACGAAAAGAAGGCTTCCCAAGTCTTGTGATAAATCCTAGTAGTAGCCGGACCTCTGGCAGCTCGCAGAGTGGCAATGACTTCGGCTGAAAAACCTTGACGGGTCAAGATTTCGGTCTCAAGAGCCACGCCGTCAAACGCAGAGACTTCAGGTCCGGGTGGCGAACGGGCCCTTGGGTTAACAGGTCCGGGCGAAGAGGGAGTGGAAGTGGAGGCGCTGCCAGAAGCGATACCAGTGTCGAGAACCACGTCCTCCTTGGCCAATCTGGGGCTATCAACATAGCCGGGACTCTCTCCAGTCTGATCCGACGCAACACCAGAGGTAGTAAGGATATCGGCGGGAACACATAGATTAGCTCGAATTGGTCCCAAGCAGCTACCAGAGCATCCACCGCCACAGCCTTCGGGTCCTTGTACCTGGACATGAACGTCGGTAACTTGGCATTGAACCTGGATGCCATCAAATCCACTTGGGGAGTTCCCCAACGGGAGCACAGCAGTGCAAAAATTTCCGGATGAAGACTCCATTCTCCGGGATCCATCTTTTCGCGACTCAGGAAGTCCGCTGTGATATTCTGAACTCCTGGAATGTGAATCGCAGAGATGGCTGGCACTCTGGCCTCGGCCCATACCAGAATTCGAGACACTTCCATCATGAGCCTGAAGCTCCTCGTCCCACCTTGATGGTTGATATACGCGACCGCCGTCGCGTTGTCTGTCTGCACTCTGACTGGTAGACCGCTTAAAGGGACCGTCCAGTGTTGGAGGCAAAGGAAAATTGCCCTCAATTCCAGGATGTTGATCGGCAGGACAGACTCTTCCAACGACCATACTCCCTGAATCCAGAGATCGTTCCAGACACCCCCCCAGCCCGTCAGGCTGGCATCGGTGGTTATGATCGACCACCTCGGAGGAAGGAAGGACTTCCCCAGGGATAACGCTTCCGGACGTAACCACCATTCTAGAGACTCTCTCACCCTGTGGGAGATGATGACACTGCAATCCAGTGAAAACTGCGATCGATCCCAACGGTTCAAGATGAGCATTTGGAGAGCCCTGGAATGAAATTGGGCAAATGGAATTGCTTCCATTGACGCCACCATCAAACCCAGAAGGCGCATACACCTTCGAAGGGACATTGCTGTCGCAGACTTCATAACCTGTACATGACGAAGAAGACTCGCTTGCTTGTCTGGAGGCAGACACACCACTGCTCGTACCATGTCGAAATGCATTCCCTAAAACAGGATTGACTGCGACGGTTCCAGAGACGACTTCTCCCAATTGACCAGCCACCCGAAGTCCTCCAGGAGCTGAAGGGATAGATTGCGAGCCGTCACCCGCCTCCTCCTTTGAGGACGCCACAATCAAAAGGTCGTCCAGATAGGGAAGAATCGTAACCCCGTCTTCGCAGAATCGCCATGAGAGGAGCCAGAATTTTTGTAAAAACTCTGGGTGCTGAGGCCAACCCCAATGGCAGGGCCACAAACTGGTAATGGTCCTGACCTATGGCAAAACGAAGGAAGCGTTGGTGGGCCCTTCCGATGGGGACATGCAAATAAGCGTCGCGAATGTCGATTGACACCAAAAAATCGTTCTGCGACAAGGCCGCCACAACGGAGCGAAGTGACTCCATGCGGAATTTCCGGGTGCGGACATGCAGATTCAATCTTTTGAGATCCAGAATGGGGCAAAATTTGTCCTCCTTTTTGGGGACCACAAAGAGGTTGGAATAAAACACTTCCCCGGTCCTCCGGTGGAACTGGTACCACCACACCCTTCTGCAGAAGGGAATCGACCTCCCGCAGTAGAGCGGCAAATAGCTCGGGCTCTGACGGAATGTGGGATTGGCAAAAACTGTCTGGGGGTCGAGAAAGAAACTCTATGAAGTAGCCTGCCGACACAACCCGCGTCACCCAGGCGTCCGACACGCGGGAAGCCCAAGTCGGTTCGAATTGGAGCAGGCGACCTCCCACTCGAGAGCCCTCGAGTGAGACCCTGGCGTCAGTCCGCCTTAGCGGGCTTTTTGTCAGCTTCCCGCTTGTCTTGGCGGAAGCTCTGTTTCCAGTGAGTGCAGGATTTCTGAGCGTTCTTTTTTCCTGAAAAAGAGGGACGACCCGATCCCCAAGAGGGCTGACCGAACCGTCCCCTGGACCAAAAGGACCGCCGACTACTACCGGCACTATGCCTGCCAGACGCAGAAGTCACAGCTCTTCGCTGCGGTAAAGCCGTTTCTTTTGCCTTTGCCTTGGCAATCAGCTCCGTGAGGTCAGATCCAAATAGCTGACCACCCTTGTAAGCTAAAGAAAGCAAACCTTGCTTGGAAACCGCGTCTCCGGTCCACTGTCTAAGCCACAGTGCTCTCCTGACTGTGATCGCCGAGGATTGTGCCCTGGACAGCATTGAGGCAGTATCCAAACCTGCATCACTGCCATATCGGGCTGCATCCTCCAATGACTTGAAAAGCCCCTCTACCTCGGATAGTGGGGATCCATCTTGCCACGCCGTCCGTAGACGGTCTAACCAGCTCAGGGAAGCTTTACAAGCACACATGGATCCTAGCACTGCTCTGAATCCATGACCCGCGGCCTCGTAGATGGATTTCGCTGCCATCTCCGTTTTTCTGTCCAGCGGATCCTGCAGACTCGCCTTCCCTTTAACAGGAAGTAATGAGGATTTGCTAAGCTGGGATAAAGGGACATCCACTTCAGGAGAAGGAATCCAATTAGCACTCAACTCCGTAGTACACGGATACAGTGTCTCAAAAAACCGTGTCCCCTGAAAACGTTTATCTGGACACAGGCGTTCCTTCTCCACTGCCCCATTAAGCTCATCCAGAGATGGTAAGGCTGATTGTGACCTATACAACTCCTGAAACATCCGGGCCGACTTACCAGGACGTCTATAAATTACAAAAACATGGCACTCAAAAAAACTGTATAGAAATCGGTGCACAAGTAGGGTCTCCAGCCCAAATAGTAGAATCAAAACAAAATAACGATAAAGCGCTATAAATTGATGCTAGGACCTCCTGACGGCCACAACTGCTTCAGCAAGCTTCTCAAGCGCCCCTTCTTTGCTACCAATGTAGCCCACAGCGCTTTTCCTTTATCTCAGTGTGACCTCCTCCCTCCAGTCCTCGTTTTGGTAGGATACAAAGCATCAATTTATAGCGCTTTATCGTTATTAGCTTTGGCTATCAGCGCGCTGTCCCCAATTTTTGCATTCCAAGTTGCTCATCTCCTGTGGTTGTATTCATTTTATTTTCCACATCCGTCTTTCCTAAGTGCAAAATTTGTACATATTGTCTGAGGAAGGCTTATGTTGTAGATCCGAAAACGTTCATCATCTGTTATGTACGTCACCTTCAGCGTTCACGGATGCAAATAAAAAGACAATAACCACAGCAACTACCTTCATTTTTAGTCCATTTATTCAATATTTGAGTGCCAAGTTTTGTTTTGATTTTACCAGGACGTCTAGTTACCTCCTCCGGTAACTGTAACGCCTCCCTCATGGCTCCAATAAAAGCCTCTGTACGGCTCAAAAGAGGCAGAGTGTCCCTGCCGATCCTCCTTATCCGAATCGGACATCTCCCCATCCGAGCTTGAAGGGGAAACCTCCATGCCCGAAATCTCCGAGTCGCTACGCGGGGAAGATGGCACCGGCCTGTGTCGCTTCCTACCATGAGAGGATCTAGCTGACACCCAATAACCTAGAAAGTCAGAAAGGCCATTAATAGAACGAGCGAGGGCCTCCATTTTGACATCACTGACACCTCCGACCGCTGCGCTTGACGCCGTCGAGGTCTGCGTGTCAGATACGCGAGACTGATCCTGTAGCGGATCCGGGAGACGGTCCGCACCTCCTGGACCCTGATCTGACATGCCCTTACACAGTATATGGCAGGTCAAAACCTGTCAGCAACTAGAACAGTGTGGTTTTCAAAGGCAAAACAAACGCTGAAGGGTTAAAGCTCTTAAAGAGAGAGCTACCCCAGCTGTCTCCCAATAAAGGGTTAACCGCCAAAGAAGGGGTTAATGTCGCAGACTCCCCACAACCCTTGTTTAATGAAAAGGGTGTGCGAGCCCCAGGTGCCTCTTATGAGGTAACAGCTGCAGGACAGTGCCTCAAAAGTATGCCACACTAAACAAGAACGCCAACGAGATCGCTAACATATTGCGCTGAATTGTATATCGCAATGACCGCCAAAGTCGCTAAGGAGATCGCTAACCACTTATGCGTCGTCAATGAGATCGCCCACTGTGGCAGCTACTAGCGACATTAAAACGATCACAAAAAACGATCGCAAAATTATGCGTCGCTATCGTGATCGTAGCGGGAGCGTTCCGTGTGACAGTACCTTGCCCTGCGCTGTGGGGGTGAGGGGGTCAAGCATCAGTAATGGCCGCCGCGCTAGAGGAGAGAAGCCAGAAGAGAAAAGGCAGGGTAAAGCGCGCACTCAGAGCGCTTCCTGCCCGCGAAAAAATGGGAAAGCGCGAAGCCACGCCCCCCCGCCGGTTTCAAAAAAAGCGCGCGACTCACTCCGCTCTCTGCTCCCGCTCCCATGTCCTGCAGGCATCCACCTGCGGACAAAAGTACACAATCACCACACTGAATACATGTAGCAGCGGCTGCCGCAGCGGCCGCTGAAGCACTCAAACACATTAAAATGTGGAGTACTCACCCAGCTGAGCGCCACAGGGACCCCTCAGAGATTTGTGGCGCTGTGCCCGTAGCTTCCCCCCAGGGCGGGGAACGCAGTGACCCCAGAAGCGCGGTTTGCGTCCCCGCCAGGGAAGCAATCCTCATCCCCCAGGGCCGGCAGGGTTCTGCAGGGACCAACTTACAGGGTAATACAGATCCGCCAAGGGAGAGGTGGGGGTCCAGCAGCGCTGAGACCCCTGAGACCTCTAGACCACTGGCGGTCCAAGTCTCTGTCCGACTAAAATAAAAAAAATTTCTGAGGAGCTGCTCCAGCAGCGACTATCCTCTGTGACCTCAAATTTTAGACTGGAGAGCTGGAGTAGGAGGAGCCCAAGCTGGAGGGGCCGGTCAACACTCTTTTGTAATCTGAGGTGTTCTATCCTGTGTGGGCTCCGCCTACCCACTGGTAATGAATGTGTCTCCCTTCCTTCCATCTGCTGCTGAAAAAATCTTTTAGTCACCAATTTTTTATTTTCCCAAGGGTAACAGGAGAAATTGGACCACAAAAGTTGTTGTCCAATTTGCCCTGAGTACGTCGATACCCCATAGGTGGGGGGGACAACTGTTTGGGCGCACGGCAGAGCTCAGAAGGGAAGGAGCGTCATTTGACTTTTTCAAACAAAAATTGGCTGGAATCGAGATTAGACGCCATGTCGCGTTTGGATAGCCCCTGATGTGCCTAAACAGTGGAAACCCCCCACAAGTGACCCCATTTTAGAAACTAGACCCCATAAGGAACTTATCTAGATCTGTGGTGAGCACTTTGAACCCCCAAGTGCTTCATACAAGTTTATAACGTAAAGCCATAAAAATAAAAAATAAAAATTTACACAAAAATGATATTTTCGCCCCCAATTTTTTATTTTCCCAAGTGTAACAGAAGAAATTGGACCCCAAGAGTTATTGTGCAATTTGTCCCGAGTACGCCGATACCCCATATGTGGGGGTAAACCACTGTTTGGGCGCATGGCAGAGCCCAGAAGGGAAGGAGCACCGTTTGACTTTTTCAACGCAGAATTGGCTGGAATTGAGATCAGACGCCATGTCATGTTTGGAGAGCCCCTGATGTGCCTAAACAGTGGAAACCCCCCAATTCTAACTCCAACCCTAACCCCAACACACCCCTAACCCTAATCCCAACCCTAACGGGAAAATGGAAATAAATACATTTTTTAAATTTTGTTATTTTTCCCTAACTAAGGGGGTGATAAAGAGGGGTTTGATTTACTATTTATAGTGGGTTTTTATGTTTGGCAGCTGTCACACGCTAAGGCTACTTTCACACTTGCATTTTTTTGCGCAGCGCATCGCGCGCACATGAAACGCATTAAAAAAACGCATGCAAACGCTTATAAACGCTGTGATATTTAGTCGCATCAGCGTGCGCATTACGACCAAAAAACGCAGCGTTTGTATGCGATTTCAAGCGTTTTTGCATGCGTTTGCGTTTTTTTCAGCGCATGGGTTGTCTGCGTGTCACATTTCCATCATCTCCGTCTCCATCATCTCCGTCTCCATCATCTCAGTCTCCATCATCTCAGTCTCCATCATCTCAGTCTCCATCATCTCAGTCTCCATCATCTCAGTCTCCATCATCTCAGTCTCCATCATCTCAGTCTCCATCATCTCAGTCTCCATCATCTCAGTCTCCATCATCTCAGTCTCCATCATCTCAGTCTCCATCATCTCAGTCTCCATCATCTCAGTCTCCATCATCTCAGTCTCCATCATCTCAGTCTCCATCTTTTTATCTACACTCCTCACAATGTATCTTGTGTAGGGGGTTGTTTAAACAAGTGTTTAGACATTATTTACTCCAAAATCGCGTGCGCGCAAAAGAGCTGACGAGCGCAAAGCCATGCGCACGTCAGCGCACCCATAGACTGCAATGTTATTTTTTGCGCATAGCATGCGCACACGTTTTTTTTAAAGCGGTTGGGCGGAAAAAAAAAATGCAACATGTAGCGTCTAGCGCACCTGGAAAATGCACAGTGCACGCCAAACGCAGATGAACACGTGCAAGCACTAGACCATGCGCCAGCCATGTTAAAGATAGGGGAACATTGCGCATGCGTCCGATAGCGCACGATGCGCTGCGCAAAAAAACGCAAGTGTGAAAGTAGCCTAAAAGACGCTTTTTATTGCAAAAAATAGTTTTTGCATCACCACATTTTGAGAGCTATAATTTTTACATATTTTGGCCCACAGAGTCATGTGAGGTCTTATTTTTTGCGGGACGAGTTGACGTTTTTATTGGTACCATTTTTGGGCACATGACATTTTTTGATCGCTTTTTATTACGATTTTTGGGAGGCAGAATGAACAAAAACCAGCAATTCATGAATTTCTTTTGGGGGGGGGGGGAAGCCGCCTTCCAGCAGGACCCGGAAAGACCCTGCGGCCATCTTGGATCCGGGGTCCTGCAGGGAGGAGGCCCTCGGAACAGCACGATCACATCGCAGTGTGCCAGGGGTTAGTGTGCCGGGAGAGGTCCGTGACCGCTCCTGGCATATAGTGCCAGGTGTCAGCTGTGATAATCAGCTGACACCTGGCCACGATTAGCTGCGCTCCCCCCGTGAGTGCAGCTGATCGCCTATGACGTACTATCCCGTCCTTGGGAATTAAGTCCCAGGGCACATGGACGGGATAGTACGTCAGATGACAGAAAGGGGTTAATAAATCTTAATTAAATCATACTTGCTGCATCACCCATTCCAGTGACACCACTGTCCCCTGCGTAGAGAATTAAAATAAACAATATTCCTCACCTGTGCGCTGAGAAGATAATCCATTAGTCCCATGATGGCTAAGTGTACAGCGGTGAGCTAATATTAATAGCCTAGGAAGCTCCATTGGTATTATAGCCTGGGAAGGGGGTAACATCTGCCCCCAGCCATTGGCTTTCCCTCTGCTTGTGAAGAAAATTCAGCAGGAGCATACACCATTTTTTTCAGAAAAATATTTTATTAAATACATGTACAGTAAGCTGCACACGCACTGTACTAATTGTATGTGACTGACATCTACAGGAAAGATGTATATCTTTGTACCGTGTTAGCCAGTAGATAGAAAAATATTTAGAATTGAGAGTCCTCAGTGGCCACCATGGATGTGGAATCTTTGTACTCTAATATCCCACACCTGGATGGATTAAATGCCTGCAAAGTCTTCATGGGAAACACCGGGAATGATGCTCATTCTGTGGTGAAAATCACAAAATTCATCCTCACCCACAATTACTTTGAATTTGACAACAAGATCTATCTACAGGAGACTGGCACAGCGATGGGAAGTAAAATGGCTCCACAGTATGCAAATATTTTCATGGCCAAGCTTGAAAGCGACTTTTTGTCTTCATGTCCCATCAGGCCTCTGGCCTACTACAGCTACATTGATGACATTTTAATCATCTGGACGGAGTCTGAGCAACAGCTAAAGACGTTCCACGAACAGTTTAACCAATTTCATCCCACGGTCAACATAACACTCAACTACTCCAGCACTGAAATTAACTTTTTAGACACCATCATTAAGCTACAGAACAATGAAATAGAGACATCCCTGTATCAGAAGCCAATCGACCGTCCAACATACCTTAAATGGGACAGTTTCCATCCAAAACACATTAAAAACTCTATTATCTACAGCCAAGCCATCAGATACAACCATATATGTTCCAACCCCATGGATAGAGATGAACACCTTGGTCGCCTCAGAAAGACCTCTTTAAAATAAGGGCTACCATCCAAGAACAATTGAAAACCAAATTACAAGAGCCACCAGAATATCAAGGAATCACCTGCTACATTACAAAGCTAAAGAAGAAAATAACCGAGTGCCTCTAGTGGTGACCTACAATCCAAATCTGGAGGTGCTAAGGGAGCTGCACAGAAATTACAACCTTTACTACAAAAAGATGCCCGATTACAATCCATATTTCCAGACCCCCCCACTACTGTGTTTTAGGCAGCCCCCAAATCTAAGAAGCATCATTGTCAGAAGCTTCCTGTCCTCTCCAACAGCTGCAGGAACCTTTCCTTGCAACAACAAAAAATGTAAAACTTGTCCATTTATAATGACCATGGACAAGATGAAGATCCCAAACTCACATCAGGACTACAAGATCCCAGGTACTTTCAGCTGCATCACATCTAATGTGGTGTACCTAATTATTTGCACTAAATGTCCAACTGGGGGTCTGTATGTGGGGGAGTCCGGGCAAAAACTGAGAACAAGGATGAATTCTCATCGCCACACAATAAGAGAAAAAAAGAATGGATCTACCTGTGGCAAAACATTTTTGTATGCCTGATCACAGCACCATGGACATGAAATTACTGGTATTGAAAGGTAACTTCACATCTCAGAGAGAAAAGTTTGGGAATATAAACTCATGACGACCTTGGACACTCTCAGTGCAGGAATGAATGTGTTGCATGGATTTATGTCTTTTTACATCAATTAATGATATAGGAAAGATGTGTATCTTCGTACCGTGTTAGCTAGTAGATAGAAAAATATTTAGACTTGAGAGTCCTCAGTGGTTGATACCTTTTAATGGCTAACTGAAAAGATGGTAACAAATTGCAAGCTTTCGAGACTACTCAGGTCTCTTCATCAGGCGAAGACTAATACAAAATCTGAAGAATCACATTTATACACAACAGGACAGGAATAATGCAATAGGTAAGACAAGTGACGTGAAGCAGAACTGTTATTATGGCAGAGGGATGAACATAAATATTGAAACAGTTCATAGATAAGGAGTGAAAGTTTTATTGCCCTCTGATTGGAGTCTGCTATTGTGTTTTGATGCCACTAGAAGGTCAGAGAAGCAGATTCCTTAATTGATGTAGAAAGACATGAATCCGTGTGATATATTCATTCCAGCACTAAGAGTGTCAAAGGTCATCATACGTTTATATTCCCAAACCTTTCTATCTTTCTCAGATTTGAAGTTAGATTTTAATACAAGTAATTCCATATCCATCATGCTATGACCGGGCATACAAAAGTGTTTTGCCACAGGTAAATCCATTATTTTTTCTCTTATTGTGTGGCGATGAGAAATCATCCTTGTTCTCAGTTTTTGCCCGGTCTCTCCCACATACAGACCCCCAGTTGGACATTTAGTACATATAATTAGGTACACCACATTAGATGTGATGCAGCTGAAAGTACCTGCCATCTTGTAGTCCTGATGTGAGTTGGGGATCTTTATCTTGTCCGTGGTCATTATAAATGGGCAGGTTTTGCATTTCTTCTTGTTGCAAGGAAAGGTTCCTGCAGCTGTTGGGGAGGACAGGGAGCTTCTGACAATGATGCTTCTTAGATTTGGGGGCTGCCTAAAACACAGTAGTGGGGGGTCTGGAAATATGGATTGTAATCAGGCATCTTTTTGTAGTAAAGGTTGTAGTTTCCATGCAGCTCCCCTTAGCATCTCCAGATTTGGATTGTAGGTGACCACTAGAGGCACATCTAATGTGGTGTACCTAATTATATGTACTAAATGTCCAACTCGGGTCTGTATGTGGGAGAGACCGGCAAAAACTGAGTACAAGGATGAATTCTCATCGCCACACAATAAGAGAAAAAAGAATGGATTTACCTGTGGCAAAACACTTTTGTATGCCCGGTCATAGCATGATGGATATGGAATTACTTGTATTAAAATCTAACTTCAAATCTGAGAAAGATAGAAAGGTTTGGGAATATAAACTTATGATGACCTATGACATTCTTAGTGCTGGAATGAATATATCACGGATTCATGTCTTTCTACATCAATTAAGTAATCTGCTTCTCTGACCTTCTAGGGGCATCAAAACACAATAGCAGACTCCAATCAGAGGGCAATAAAACTTTCACTCCTTATCTATGAACTGTTCCAATATTTATGTTCATCCCTCTGCCATAATGACAGTTCTGCTTCACGTCACTTGTCTTACCTATTGCATTATTCCTGTGTCCTGTTGTGTATAAATGTGATTCTTCAGATTTTGTATTAGTCTTCGCCTGATGAAGAGACCTGAGTAGTCTCGAAAGCTTTGCAATTTGTTACCATCTTTTCAGTTAGCCATTAAAAGGTATCAACCACTGAGGACTCTCAAGTCTAAATATTTTTACATCAATTAAGGAATTTGCTCCTCAGACCTTGTGGGGGCATCACAAAACATTACCAGACCCCAATCAGAGGACAATAAAACTTTCACTCCTTATCTATGAACTGGTCCAATATTTATGGCAACAACTGTTTATCCCTCTCCCATATTGATAGTTCTGCTTTACGTCACTTGTTTTATCTATTGCACTATTCCTGTGTCCTGTTGTGTATAAATGTGCTTCATCAGATTTTGTATTAGTCTTGCCTGATGAAGAGACCTGAGTAGTCTCGAAAGCTTGCAATTTGATACCATCTTTTCAGTTAGCCATTAAAAGGTATCAACCACTGAGGATTCTCAATTCTAAATATTTTTGACATCTACAGATCTTTCTATTCTATGTGTATATAATGTATGTAATCTTTTCAGTCCTGTCCCACTGATTTTACTGTACGCGGCTGCTGAATTGCTGGCTTTTCATCTGTGGTTGCGTGTGCGTTTTTTTTTTTACAGGGGAAAAAAAGTGCCCCATTTTTACAGATCAACTAAGAATTTCTGGATGGTTGGCAACCCTGACTAGTGTACCAGAGTCATCAGGGGTATACATTTGTGTTAGACAAACAGTAGTTGGAAACATGCAGTGGGTTCAAGTGATGAAATCTGGTTATTGTAAATTGTAAATTACATCTTACTTTTTTTTTTAAAATTGTAAGTACTACTTGAAATGTCAGACGGGGGCAGCTTTGGGTCATGAGTACCCCAACGTTTCGCTCGATAAGCTGCTCTGAAACATGCAGTTCATCAATTAGAAGCACTTCGCTTCTGCGCAGGCTCAAAAGAAAATCTTTGATAAGGCACTTTTCAGTGTACACAGGCTCATACTTTCCATTGCACCGGTTACAATGCTGGGTGTATGAGCTCAGGCAAAGGCCAAATGCTTCACCCTGACAAGCCGCATGTTTCAGAGCGGCTGCGTGAGTCATCAGCGGAGCCTCAGAAACCAACTGAGCTGCAGAACATCAGGAAAAGTTTTTCTTTGCCTGAAGAGGCAAATTCCATCGGGATCCACTTCAAAGTAGTGACACAGGAGTTTGTTAGGAAGACAAAATACTCAAAGTAGATTTCCTATAGAAAAGAATAGGAAGAATTTTCCATGCGGTTTTGGAGAATTTTGGAGCCGCTCAGTGCAGTCTTTTCTGGAGGTGGTTATCGCCAACAAGTGATGCGGAAATGTTTGACATACAGTGGTGTTTGGACCGTTTGTCTAAGAGCCTTCCAGTACATGCTGTTGTGAGCCTCATCTCCCAGTGCCCGACCTTACAGTGATGTATATAAGAAAAACGTCCTTATGGTTTCTTATAGATGACAGGGTTGCATACTTTTTTTTGTTAATGGATGACACAATTATTTCATTAGACTAACGTAGATTCTTCGATGTCGCGGTACAAAATAAACGCTGGAGAAAGACTAATGAATCAATTTGCACTTGCGTAAGAGCCCTGGTGCCCACAGCCACATGTACCCTGACAAAATGACAATCGCCAAAAACTAACCAAAAAACTGATTGCTATTAAAAAAAAAAATATATATATATATTTATTAGTCATGCTGCTGCATGTGTCTGAGCACTGAGATGGCCAACGAGAAGTAAGTTATTATAAATAAAATAAAAATTGAGGAAAAGTAGTTTAAAAAAAAATTAAAAAAAGTCATAGAAGTTGCTAAAAACATTTCAGGCAAAAATCAGCAGTTGGAGGACTGGAAGGGGAACACGGCAGCTGGTGATATTTATCAGGGTTGGTGATGTATTTACTCTGTACACATCCTGAAAGGTCAGCATACACATTAATGCATTGATGCAGCGTGTGTATATTAGGAAAGTATCATGTTCTGCTTCCGGACAGGTCAAACATGGAAGAGTAATTAAATGAAGATCATTAATAGACTCTGTGGACATACACGCAGTGCACTAGTCAATCAGATGGCCGGTTTTGACAATTGTAATGAGAGTCCTGAGCGCTCCTATAAATCAGATGTTCTTTTCTACACTGCCACAGGGAAGAAGAAAAAAAAGATACATCCTTGAGTTAGACCATCTTTTCTGCTTTGTCTCCACAAATAAGAACACACACATTTCAAAACCTGCTATGGGTCGTATACATGAGATAATCACCAGAATGACTATTGATACGATGGGTCACAAATCATTGCCCGGCGACTGAAAAAGAACGATGGTTCTCTCATTTGTCCCTGGTCACATCTTTAATTCCACATACGAAAAAAAAAAAGTTTGTCGTCAGCTGGTACCTAATTTAGGAAAGGAAAGGCAGGTAGGAAAGGAACGATCTCTCCTACAAAAATCCCTCCTGATTACTGTAGATCGTAGAGGGAAGTGAACACGCGCGTATCAACTTGGCTAAAATCTTCGGTAATTACAGGCAATTTGGTCGAGTAAAAGGACCCTGATCATCGCAGACATAAAACTCCAATATGGAAAGGGTAGAATGAGACAACATCCAAGATGCCTCAGTCACCGAACTTCACAAGTAATAAAAGCCGTTCTATGATGAGGAGGAGGGCTGGAGTGTAATTAGTCAGAGCCCAGAGGCAGAATATGTGTGAGCGCGCAAAGAAGAAGAATACACATTACTCTGGATCAAGAGGAACAGCGAGTCATGCTGAACTCCCTGCAGGTAGCTTGTATCCAAGGAAAAGCAGCCACGCGTCTTCTACCGTGGACAGGTCTATACGCTTCTGCACTTCAGGTAGACCATTTACCAAAAAAAACAAAAACAACAAAAAAAACAGCTAAATTTAGTTTGCTTGGAGAGGATGGCACTGCGGAGGAACACTATTTGGTCTGCTTCAGCAGTTTGTATAATCGCACCAAAGAGAATTTATCTGGTGATCTGTTACGGCTTCAAGATTCGATTTTTGGGGAGTAAAACTTAATCTTGTCAAAATGAAGACCCCATGCCATTCCTGTAGGATGCTGGACAAATCTTATAAAGCCAAAACGGCTACAATGTCTTCAAAATATCGTCTGCCCGTCACCAGTTTGGGCCAATATGAGTTACGGCCACCACCTTTCAGGGCTTATACACAGCATTCTATAATCGGCCCCCAACCCAACCAGTAAGAGTAGAAAAATAACTCATTATACTCACCTGCGGGGCGGTCCGGTCGGAGGGGTGTCGCTCTTCTTGGTCCGGCGCCTCCCATCTTCATGCGATGCCGCCCTCCTCCTTGCGGCGTGTCGCGCTCCTGCGCAGGCTTACTGATCTGCCCTGTTGAGGGAGGAGCAAACTACTGCAGTGCGCAGGCGCCGAGAAAGGTCAGAGAGGCCCAGCGCCAGCGCACTGCAGGACTTTGCTCTGCCCTCAACAGGACAGATAAGTACACCTGTGCAGGAGCACGATGCTTGGGAGGCTGTGTGTCATCCAAATGAACCAAGGAGGACAGTATCGCATGAAGATGGGAGGCGCCGGACCAGGACCAGCGACACCCCTCGGACCGGACAACCCGTAGGTGAGTATAATAAGTTATTTTTCTTCTCTTACAGGTCGGGTTGGGAGCTTATATACAACATTATAGAATGCTGTATATCAGCCCTGAAAGGCGGTGAGCGTAACTTATATCGGCTAAAACAGACGACGGGTTCCCTTTAAGGAAACTACACTTGTGACCATTAGAGCAGAGCAAGGCAGCTGGGGTGTCAGCGGGATGTAGCCCTGCACAGGCTTGGACTAGCCCACAATCCTCCGGTGGGCCCCTGTGCAAGAGTGGGCCCACCACCCTCTTATATGAGCAGCACTTGGCACAATATACTGGACTCTGTACAGATAAAGGCGGCTTCTTATTCATTTAACAATCTACCCAGTTCATTGTTATATAAATTGGTGATTGAGGATAATGTCACACTGCATGTAGCTGAGACGTGGGGCCCTGGAGTTGGTTACTGGTGGGCCCTTGGCACCAGAGTCCGACAGCTCCATAATAAAGCCAAGCACGATCTAGAATTATAGTTCAAGTTGGGGGAAAAACTAAGAAAGGCAAAATTATAGTTAGGCAAAACAGAAGTGTACGAGGTTATACACATAATAAAGAAGCCACAGTTAAGTCTTCATAGGAGAGCGGTAAATTATTTTTTATAAGTGTAAATAATTTAACAAAACCATGTAAAAAACTGTAGCCCCTTCCAGCAACTGGAACCCCACCAACCTTACTGCTATCCCATTAGATGGAATCTAGTGTAGGGGAAGTGACCCAGATTCCAGCAATGTGCCACTTTCTAAGCTGCATGATATACAGGTCCTTCTCAAAAAATTAGCATATAGTGCTAAATTTCATTATTTTCCATAATGTAATGATTACAATTAAACTTTCATATATTTTAGATTCATTACACACCAACTGAAATTTGTCAGGTCTTTTATTGTTTTAATACTGATGATTTTGGCATACAACTCCTGATAACCCAAAAAAACTGTCTCAAAAAATTAACATATTTCAACCGTCCAATAAAATAAAAGTGTTTTTTAAAAACAAACAAAAACCATCAAATAATAAAGTTCAGTTATGCACTCAATACTTGGTCGGGAATCCTTTTGCAGAAATGACTGCTTCAATGCGGCGTGGCATGGAGGCAATCAGCCTGTGACACTGCTGAGGTGTTATGGAGGCCCAGGATGCTTCGATAGCGGCCTTAAGCTCATCCAGAGTGTTGGGTCTTGCGTCTTTCAACTTTCTCTTCACAATATCCCACAGATTCTCTATGGGGTTCAGGTCAGGAGAGTTGGCAGGCCAATTGAGCACAGTAATACCATGGTCAGTAAACCATTTACCAGTGGTTTTGGCACTGTGAGCAGGTGCCAGGTCGTGCTGAAAAATGAAATCTTCATCTCCATAAAGCATTTCAGCCGATGAAAGCATGAAGTGCTCCAAAATCTCCTGATAGCTAGCTGCATTGACCCTGCCCTTGATGAAACACAGTGGACCAACACCAGCAGCTGACATGGCACCCCACACCATCACTGACTGTGGGTACTTGACACTGGACTTCAGGCATTTTGGCATTTCCTTCTCCCCAGTCTTCCTCCAGACTCTGGCACCTTGATTTCCGAATGACATGCAAAATTTGCTTTCATCAGAAAAAAGTACTTGGGACCACTTAGCAACAGTCCAGTGCTGCTTCTCTGTAGCCCAGGTCAGGCGCTTCTGCCGCTGTTTATGGTTCAAAAGTGGCTTTACCTGGGGAATGCGGCACCTGTAGCCCATTTCCTGCACACGCCTGTGTACGGTGGCTCTGGATGTTTCTACACCAGACTCAGTCCACTGCTTCCTCAGGTCCCCAAGGTCTGGAATCGGTCCTTCTCCACAATCTTCCTCAGGGTCCGGTCACCTCTTCTCGTTGTACAGCGTTTTCTGCCACATTGTTTCCTTCCAACAGACTTCCCATTGAGGTGCCTTGATACAGCACTCTGGGAACAGCCTATTTGTTGAGAAATTTCTTTCTGGGTCTTACCCTCTTGCTTGAGGGTGTCAATGATGGCCTTCTTGACATCAGTCAGGTCGCTAGTCTTACCCATGATGGGGGTTTTGAGTAATGAACCAGGCAGGGAGTTTTTAAAAGCCTCAGGAATCTTTTGCATGTGTTTAGAGTTAATTAGTTGATTCAGAAGATTAGGGTAATAGGTCGTTTAGAGAACCTTTTCTTGATATGCTAATTTTTTGAGACAGCTTTTTTGGGTTGTCAGGAGTTGTATGCCAAAATCATCAGTATTAAAACAATAAAAGACCTGACAAATTTCAGTTGGTGTGTAATGATTCTAAAATATATGAAAGTTTAATTGTAATCATTACATTATGGAAAATAATGAAATTTTGCACTATATGCTAATTTTTTGAGAAGGACCTGTATAGTTAAGAAAAATCAGTATTTTATCTGTAGGTCATCAGAGGATTAGTTCTCTTAGACCATTATATTAGGGACCTCAACCCTACCATTCTTTGGCACCTTTCTGCCTATGCACAATGTACATAGAAAGCTGCCAGAGGTGTGGGCAGGGTTAGGCCTCTTTCACACATCAGGCTTTTTGAATCAGGCGCCATCCGGCCTTTTTTTTGAACACCGTATGCGGCGAACGGACACGCCGGATCCGGTGGGTATAACATTGAAAAGATATAGCGCCGGATTGCGCCGCATGTACCTGCGTTCTGTCCGCTGTCCTCCGGATGCGGTGTCTGGTTTGTTTCCGGCGTCTAGAAAAGACGCATTTTGTAACGTTTTTTTTCTCCGGCCAAAAAGCCGGAAGCGCCGCATCCGGCGTTTGTGTACAATGAAAGTCTATGAGCGCCGCATTGCGCCGCATCCGTCCGAAACCGGATCCGGTGGCCTGATCCTGTTTTTTTTGTCTGGGAATGTTAATTGGGTCTAGACAGAAGCAAACATATATATAGACCACACCTGTGGGACACTGTGCCACATGCATTACAAGAAGCTTGAGAGCCACCGAAGCAAGAGAGCCACAGAAGCAAGCAAGAGAGCCACGTCTCCACATTTCAAACCGCATCAATATGGATTCTGGGGACCACCAAGATGTGGGAGCGGAGGAGACCGGAGAAAATGGCAGAGGGTAAATATCACCCCATGATACTATAGCGTGTATTTTATGTGTTTGCATTGGTTGTGTTCAATACAATGTGGATATTAGTCTTGTTTGTTTTGGATTATTTTTCAATACATTGTTGGCATTGCTCTTTTCTGGTTTTTTTTTTTTTTATATACATTGTTGGCATAGCTCTATTCTGGTTTGGCGTACTTTAATACATTGTTGGTATTGCTGTATGATGGTTTTTAATATACTCGAATAATTTGTGAGTAGTGCAAATTTTTATTTTGCCGTACTTATGAGCTTGCTTGCACACAGTTGTATTGTTGATTTTTATTCTAGGACTTTAAAGGCAACATAGGGATTACTACCAGCAGTGCAATAAAAATTGGTCAAAAACTTGTGTGTACTTATTTAATTTAATTGCATATTTTTGTGTATATTGGTGGGTAATATTTAATGCAATGTGGGTATTGTTATATTATTATTTTCATTACTTATATGCTATGTGGCTTTTGCTTAAATAAACGTGTGTTTTTCTATTTTCTGCTTTTTTATACTTTCTGAATTTGATGGTACTGCTATGTTATTTATTTGCATACATAAATTAGCTTGCTTGTCTGCATTTTTTTTTTTCTAGTAATAAAAGTTAACATAGGGATTACTACCAGCAGTGCAATAAAAATTGGTCAAAAACTTGTGTGTGCTTATTTCATTCAATTGCATATTTTTGTGTATCTTTGTGGGTAATGTTTAATGCAATGTGGGTATTATAATGTATGTGGCTAGTACTTAAATAAATGTTAGTTTTGCAATATTGAGTTTTGGGGTACTTGTATACAATTGGGGTATTGATATATACTAGGTTGGCACAGTAGTATACAATGTGCCAAAAGATATATCCTTTTTGAATTGATGTATACTAGTTGTGTTTTGGTATATACTGTTTTGACATACTTCTATATTATGGTTATTTATCTATACAGTATTGCCTATTTTCTCTATTATGTTGTTATTGCTGTATGCTATGAGGGTTGTGCTATGCAGTGAAAATATCCTAATTAATCATGCTTTGATTAGCTCAATGTATCATGTATATGATGATTGTGTCCATGTATTAAATTGAATTGTATTTTTTCCACAGCAGAGGACATCAGAGGCAGCAGGCTGCGACTGCATCTGCACAAAATAGAAGAGATGGAGGACAGCAGCGTGACCGGGCCGCATCTAGCAGACGGTAAATATAACAAACACAATAACCGCAAACAGAACTTTTGACTTTCATAGTGGTACATGGTTTTAAATTTTTTTTATTATTTTTGTTTGTTTTGGTAAAAATGCAGAGGAAAGCATCGTAGGCCACGTAGAGCCACACCATCACCACCACAACAGGAGGCTGAAGAACAGGCGCCATCAATTAGACGGTAAATATCTCAAAACAAATAACCACAAACAGAACTTTTGTCTTTCATACCGGTCCCTGTTTTGAGCCATTTTTTTTTCTCCTTTTTGTTACTTTTGTTACACTGCAGAGTACAGCATAGGAGGCCGCGGTCTGTGACACCACCACCACCACAACCAGAGGCAGAGGAAGAAGAGGAGCAGGCGCCATCCAGGAGACGGTAAATATCACATAACAAATAACCGCAAACAGAACTTTTGTCTTTCATACCGGTCCCTGTTTTGAGCCATTTTTTTTTTCTCCTTTTTGTTACTTTTGTTACACTGCAGAGTACAGCATAGGAGGCCGCGGTCTGTGACACCACCACCACCACAACCAGAGGCAGAGGAAGAAGAGGAGCAGGCGCCATCCAGGAGACGGTAAATATCACATAACAAATAACCGAAACCAAGATTTTTTTTCTTTCAGCACGGAGCATGATTGTGGCTATTTATTATTTTGTTTTATTTTCCTCTTTAATGCACAACAGACGACCATCTCTGATAGGAATGGAGTACAGCCGGCAGGACAGTAGTTCTTCTGGGAGCCCTCTCACTCATCGGCAGCGTTTAACGGTAATTTTGAACCAAATATTTTTCTAAAATCATTTGGTGAATTTTTTTTTATTTTCCTTTTCTTTTTTTTTCAATACAGGAATCTGAACCAGAGGACCTCCCAGAAGAAGGACGTGGTGGACAGATACCCGGAGTGGGCTCGCAATTCGTAAGTTTCCTGCATCCATCATTACAACACAACATCTCACTACACAACACATCCTAAAAAATAAAAAAAAAAAAAAGGAAATAAAAATTAATATTTTTTTTTTTTGGCAGTCTTCCGCACCTGTGGTTTCAAGAGGTCAAACCAGTGCCTCCCAGAGTCGACATGAAGAACGCGGCGGTCTTCCATCTGTAAGTATAATTTTTTTTTTTTTTTTTAGTTTTAAAATTTTTTTTTAAATAATTTTATTAATTAAAATTTTTTATTCAAATTTTTTTTAAAGGCCTCACAGCGTGCTCCCGACTCAGACGGAGAGGAGGGGATCGACATCGATCTATTGATAGATCTGATTAGAGAGCGGGAGCCACTGTGGAACATGGGGGACCGCCGCCATTCTGATCAGATAGTGACACGTCGGCTCTGGGATGAAGTTTGTTCCCTACTTGTTGGATACTGGGAGGACCTCGAAGCTCGGTCACAGACTAAAATGCGTAAGTATATACAGTTCAGTAGGGATGCTGGATTTAAACCTGTGTTTCCACAACTCCAGTCCTCTTGAACCACAAGAGGTCATGTTTTCTGGATTTCCTTAGGTCCAACACTATGTAAATACTGAAAACATGACCCATGGTTGACATGAGGACTGTTGTTTTGAAAACATGTATGTATGAAATAATAACCTATTTGTGCTATCTCGTTTCAGGGGAGAGAATTGTGAAGCGGTGGCGGTCTATCAGGGATCGCTTCAAGAAAGAGTTCAACAAAGAAATGCGGGCCCCGAGTGGTTCTTCAGGACGCCAGAGTAAATATAAGTATGCAAGAGCTCTGGCGTTCCTGCGTGAAACAATGGTCACCAGAAGGTAAATATTAAAAATTACATGTATGTCTAAAATTTTTTTTCACAGCCAGGGCCATTTAAATACAGTTTATTAATTGTATCTTTTCTCTTTATTCCACAGCACGGTGAGCAGCACTCGGGCGCCCGCAGAGTTGGGCCCTTCTGAGGCGATCCCTGAGGAGACCGGCACCGAGGGACAGATTGACCGCCCCGACCCATGTGCACCCACACGTGAGCCCTCTTTCCCCTCAACCAGCGCTGCAGCAGCGTGGCCGAGTGCATTACATGAATCTGCTGGTCAACAGATAGATTTTCCTTTGCCCCACCCTTCTGCCCCTGCCACCTCTAGTACATCTGCGGCTACTGGGCGGCAACGGCAGAGGGGTCAGGAAAGTAACTATGCGCCCGAGTTATTACACATTAACGCATCTTTCCAGAACTGCCTTAAGTTGCTATCTGAGCAAGTTACCGCAGGCGTTAATCAGATAACCTCACTAGTTGGTGAGGTGAAGACACTTCTGGAAAGTGTGCGTTCTGAGGTAAGAGGATCCCCGAACCACAGTTTTTTTCGGTCGGTTGCGGAGCGCATAGATCCTCTATCTGCTGACCAGCAGATGTTTGTGATGCACACGTGCCATGCTGCTCTAGTGCAGGTTGTCTCCCATCCTCCTCCATCCACCCCAGTTGTTCCTCCACCTCCACCCCTACAGTGAGCGTGCCTCCTCCCCTCTTATTCATTATCAGCCACCTCCACAGTTCCAGCAACCTCCCCACTATCACCAACCTTCCCAGTACCAGCCACCTTCCCAACTTCAGCAACCTTCCCAACTTCAGCCACCTTCCCAGTACCAGCCACCTTCCCAACTTCAGCCACCTTCCCAACTTCAGCCACCTTCCCAACTTCAGCCACCTTCCCAACTTCAGCCACCTTCCCAACTTCAGCCACCTTCCCAACTTCAGCCACCTTCCCAACTTCAGCCACCTTCCCAACTTCAGCCACCTCACCAACTTGAGCCACATTACCAACTACAGTCCCCTCAACAACTCCTGTCGCCTATTCAGTACCAACAACCTCCCCAGTACCAGCCACCTACCCCGTACCAACAACCTACCCCGTACCACACTCCCACCTCTTACCAATCTCCTTCCCCCTACCAATTCCCTACCATGTCAGTTGCTCCTCCAGTACCTGCCCCACCCTGCACTCCACCACCCATCACCGAATCAGTCTCCAACTTGTCTTCCCATTCTTTAACCCTTTCCACCCCTTCACCTCTTACTGTTCCTTCCCCACCAGCATCACAGTCCTCTCTACACACTCCCACAGTCGAATTGTCCCGCAGCCCCTCCAATAGTATGTCCACCACACACTACACATCGTTATAATGTTATGTACAAATGTTTTTTCTAAAAAAAAAACAGTCTTTGAATGACAAAATTTTTTTTATCAAAGATATTTTGAAATTTAACATTTACAAACGTTTAAAAATATTGGTTTAATAAATTTTGAATTGGTTGATTCAATTTTTTGTCTCTCATTTCTTTATAATGTTACAGATTATGTAAGGTTACATGTGTATTAAACATTAATAACAGTACCAATGGTAAAGACAGAAACATTACATTTAGGTACAAACATAACAATTGATCACACACGGTCATCCTGCCAGTCTACCTGTCCTTCGGCTGAAATAAAGTACTGGGCAAATCTGTCCCTCATCCTAGAAACAGCAACAGAACTTCTATTAGTATTATTATGGTAATCATGTAAACTTGTTTGTTGATGGTGGTCCTCAATGGTCAATTGTTCTTTTGAGATCACAACATTGTGGAGTACCACACAAGCTTTTATTACTTCGTCAACAGTTTCCGTTTTCAAATTGATGGCTGTCATTAGCACCCTCCACTTTGCAGTAAGTATTCCAAATGTACACTCCACCATTCTTCGGGCTCTAGTGAGCCGGTAATTGAAAATACGTTTGGTATGGTTCAGTCCTCTGCTGGCATATGGTTTCAGTAAATGTTCTGATAGCTGGAAAGCCTCATCACCAACACACACATATGGCATAGGTGGGCCTGTGGTTTGAGGCAGCGGCCTAGGGGCTGGGAAATTGAATGTGTTGCCATACAGTCGACGGCCCATTGCTGAAATTTTGAATACTTGAGAATCATTAGATCGACCATATGACCCTATGTCAACTGCAATGAACCTATATTCGGCATCGGCGATGGCCATCAACACAACGGAGAAATATTTTTTATAGTTAAAATATTGTGATCCACTTCCTGATGGCTTCACAATTCTGACATGTTTGCCATCTATCGCTCCTAGACAATTTGGAAATTGGCATATCTTTTCGAATTTATCAGCTATTTCCATCCACCGCTGTGTGGTCAGTTCAGGCATATATTCCGAGACCAAACAGTCCCAGAGTGCACGGCAGGTGTGCTTTATTATGCCCGATATGGTTGAGATTCCCAAACGAAATTGGAAATGGAGTGAAGAGAGTGATTCTCCACTTGCAAGGAATCTAAAAAAAAAAAAAAATACACTATCAATGCTCAGATCTCAGGTATAAAAATTTTAAAAGTGAAAAGACAGAATATATCACTACCCACATAGTATAAAACAATAATGACAACATTTACAAGTATCCCTAAAAAGAACACAGCACTACACACCAACTATTAAAAGTACGCCAAAACAGAACATGGCACTACCCACATAGCATAAAAGTTTGAAAAAAAAAATATAACAATAACCATATTGTATTAAACATTTCCCACAAAGATACACAAAAATATGCAATTGAATGAAATAAGCACACACAAGTTTTTGACCATTTTTTATTGCACTGGTAGTAATCCTTCTGTTGCCTTTTAGTCCTAGAATACGAAACAACAATACAACTGTGTGCAAGCAAACACATTCAAAAGTAATAGCTTACCTTATTGTCACCATGAGACGCTCCGACGGAGAAATCGAATACCGGCAATACGTGTCACATCTCCTGATCTTGTCTTCAATCCTCTCCACCAACATGTCAAAGGTTGCCTTCTTCATACGAAGATAAGAAAAAAATTTATGTGGATTCTCTCTTAACTCCATATTGAGTGTTGAATAGACTCCACGGGTAAGTCGCTGTGCCGTGATGGGGTGTATCCACATCAGACGGCGGCGCTGTCGCTTTAGGCGCTGCTCGATCCCTCTCTCCTTCTCCATAACGATAAAACACAAGCGATTCGCCTCCGCTGTGAAATCCACAAGATTCCGGAAATATTACCAATAATCGCCTCCATCTTCATCAGTCACTTGCTCCTCTCTCAAAAATGCTCCTCTACAACCTGTCAAAGATGTTCTGTAGGAACACTGTATATATAGGATTTACAATAGCCAATCAGATTTTGAAATGAAAGGGGCGTGATTGGAAAACGGATCCGTCAGAATCCGTCAAAAAACCGGATGAAACTGATGCGCCGGATCCGGTTTTATGCCTGATCCGATAAACTGATCAGGCAGAAAAATGGATCCGGCGTATCAGGTTTTTTATTTCATTGCCGCATCCGGCGCTCCGGCGCGACGCCTGACCGCGCCTGATTCAAAAAGCCTGATGTGTGAAAGTAGCCTTATACAGAGCTCAGCATTCAGAGAATTGCAAGATCTGCAGTAGCTAAAACAGTCAAAACTGCAGCAAGTAGCCCAGTAAGGGATACATAGCTGGAATGAGGATTTCTGCCCATAAATCATGCTGCTTTCAGATGGGATAGCAAAAACTTTCCTACAAATTACCTTCTATCTATCATCTATCGATGGCGGCGGCCGATCGCCGCCGTGACTCGGTGTGTGTGTGTGTGTGGGGGGGAGGGTCGGATCTCGGTCTCCAGCCATGGCAGATGCTATTGCAGCATCTGCCATGGCTGGATTGTGATATTTCACCAAATTTCATTGGTGAAATATTACAGATTGCTCTGATTGGCTGTTTCACTTTTAACAGCCAATCAGAGCGATCGTAGCCACGTGGGGGTTAAGCCAACTTCCCTGTGGTGAAGCACAAAGGGTCTTGTGTCTGCGGGTCGGGTGACCTTTCAGTGACCCCGGTCACCCAACCCCCAGGAACGCGATCCTTTCATGACACAGGGTATGCGTCACAGGTCGGATTGGCACCGACTTTCATGACGCATACGCTGTGTCAAAGGTCGGGAAGGGGTTAAAGAAGCTCTCAAAATTCTGAAAATATTAACAAGTGGTCGTTTTTACATTGCAATGCATATGATCATTTTTTTTCCCCGATTCTTTGGCGCTTTTTCAGGCGGGTTACTGAGTGTATCTGAACAGGTCTGAAACCCTTAGGCTATATGTACACAATTTTTCATGGAGATTTTGCAGCAGAAACTACATGTAAACACAAAGTTTTTCACTTTCCGCTCCAAAAAGATACTTTCACCTCTACCAATAAGTGTAAGTAGAATTGGAGTCCATATGAGGTCGATTGTTGCAGGGGTTGCATGGGTCCTAGGGCACATTGCTGGGAGCCCCTCCTCACTAGATGAGGAGGAGGAAGAAGAATGTGCGATCTTCCTCACTGCAAGGAAA
>JARQOD010000001.1:909908700-909973241 GCA_033576555.1 Oophaga sylvatica | reverse complement strand
ACATTGATGATAATGGGCAGGCATTGATGATAATGGGGAGGCATTGATGATAATGGGGAGGCATTGATGATGATAAGGAAGCATTGATGATAATGGGGAGGCATTGATGATGATGGGGAGGCATTGATGATAATGGGGAGGCATTGATGATGATAGGGAGGCATTGATGATAATGGGAGGCATTGATGATGATGGGGAGGCAATGATGATGATGGGGAGGCGATGATGATGATGGGGAGGCGATGATGATGATGGGCAGGCGATGATGATGATAGGCAGGCATTGATGATGATGGGGAGGCGATGATGATGATGGGGAGGCGATGATGATGATGGGGAGGCGATGATGATGATGGGGAGGCGATAATATGATGAGGAGGAAATGATGATGATGGGCAGGCATTGATGATGATGGGGAGGACATGATGATGATGGGGAGGCCATGATGATGATGGGGAGGCCATGATGATGAGGAGTCAATGATGTTGTTGGGGAGGCGATGATGATGAAATGAAAAAAAAATTCTGGCTCCTAAATTTTTTGGCTGGCTCCTAGTTTCTAAACAACTTTGTCGACCCCTGGGATACGGTATGTTATAGTAGACAGTGGGTAACAGGTGGTAGCAGCATTATTGGAGGCTGTAAGCTTTTCTGAATAAGTGGGTTGTGAGGATGCACTTGAAGACATGTACCGTGGAGGTGCTGAAGTATCAAGCTCCAAAGTGTGGGGGACACATGAGAAAAATATTGGAGAGGATTGTGTGGTGAGCAGACAAGAGGAAAGCAGAGGAGGGCTTGTGAAATTACAGGTAGCATCTGTTGGGTGTTTTCTGCAGTCCTTAATACCTATGTAGTCATGATGAAACCTAATGGAGGAATATGATAAATGTATTTTGGTGTCAGATTATCCTTTGATCACAACTCATTTCTCCACAGCCTTGCAGATGAAACATGCGGCTCTGCTTTACAATTTTGAAAGAACAGCAATACGCCAAAATAGAGTATATTTCCAAAGAATTAAAGTGCACCAAGAGTGAAAAAGTGGCGCCATTACAAAAAGAAATTGCAATGGTGTTTGTGCAGCAGTATTATCTTACATGTTTTGCGCGCAGTTTACAGTTGTTACTAGGCTCACCGTTTTACAAGTGTTCACAAATGCAAGCGTAGCAATACACGTCTGTGTATGAGAAAGATCGTGTAACGCTGTGGGTGAGAAATGAGTAACACAATGTGAGAAGGGGTGTAACAGAAATAAATGAAAGCTACAAAGTGGGGCATTTACAGAAGCATTAGACCAAAATATAATTTTCTTCACCTACGCAATTTTAAAAAGGGTTGTCCGGTCTAAATCGTGTGACAGCGGACTTATGAATCCCCCCAGAGCACACTCTGTGCGCTGCAAGGATTTGCCTGTTTCTGACCCAGGACCGGAGGGTATGTATGACTTCTACATACTCCTGGCCAATAGGCACAGCCGTGTTTCCACAAACTTGTATGGGGCGAGGCTATGCCTTCTAGTCAGCCATACACACTGGTTGGCCGCTTTACGAGACGGGCATTCACAAGTCTACAGTCAGACAGCGACTGCAGACTTATCAGTTTGGACCGGACAGCACCTTTAAGTATATTTTACAGCAATGCATACACCAACCAGCTATAACTTAAACCTAACAGTGTCATAATTGTATAGGCCATCTTGTGCTGCCAAAATGGATCTGAGCCATTGAGAGATGGACTCCATAAGTCACATTTTCATGCAGAAAAAGAACCCTTAGACGTGAATAGGAGAGTCTCTTTTGACATACTGAACGTATTAGTGCATGTTGAAATTTTTTATTCAAACAAAAAAGGCAGCACTCTGTAGCGCCATAGCATGCAAATATGAAATATGAAAATTGAATTGCACTACTGCATTAGAAATATGAAAATTGAGATTGCTTAGCGCAGGGGTCGACAAAGTTGTTCAGAATCTAGGAGCCAGCCAAAAAATTTAGGAGCCAGAATTTTTTTTTTCATTTCATCATCATCGCCTCCCCATCATCATCATGGTCTCCCCATCATCATCAATGCCTGCCCATCATCATCATCGCCTCCTCATCATATCATCGCCTCCCCATCATCATCATCGTCTCCCCATCATCATCAATGCCTCCCCATCATCATCATCGCCTCCCCATCATCATCATCGCCTCCCCATCATCATCATCGCCTCCCCATCATCATCATCGCCTCCCCATCATCATCATCGCCTCTCCATCATCATCAATTCCTCCCCATCATCATCAATGCCTCCCTATCATCATCAATGCCTGCCCATCATCATCAATGCCTGCCCATCATCATCAATGCCTGCCCATCAACATCAATGCCTGCCCATCATCATCAATGCCTCCCCATCATTATCTCCCCATTATCATTAATGCCTCCCCATCATCATCAATGCCTCCCCATCATCATCAATGCATCATCAATGCCTCCCCATCATCATCAATGCCTCCCCATCATCATCAATGCCTCCCCATCATCATCAATGCCTCCCCATCATCATCAATGCCTCCCCATCATCATCAATGTCTCCCCATCATCATCAATGCCTCCCCATCATCATCAATGCCTCCCCATCATCATCAATGCCTCCCCATCATCATCAATGCCTCCCCATCATCATCAATGCCTCCCCATCATCATCAATGCCTCCCCATCATCATCAATGCCTCCCCATTATCATCAATGCCTCCCCATCATCATCAATGCCTCCCCATCATCATCAATGCCTCCCCATCATCATCATCATCGCCTCCCCATCATCATCAATGCCTCCCCATCATCATCAATGCCTCCCCATCATCATCAATGCCTCCCCATTATCATCAATGCCTCCCCATTATCATCAATCTCTCCCCATCATCATCAATGCCTCCCCATTATCATCAATGCCTCCCCATCATCACTGCCCTCCCCCCACCACCATCACACATGCAGCACACAAGCACTCTCTCACATACACACACTGATGCACACAGACAGACACACACACACATACATACACATCACATCTCACCTGCCGGCGTCCGCGCTCTCTGCCACAGCCGGCCGCTGAATGATGACGTCATTCAGCGGCGCTGCTGTGAGAGGAAGCGCCGTCGCCCCCTGGAGCCCGGCAGCGGAGGCACGGGAGAGGTAAGTATTGTGCCAGCTGCTGCCGGGGCGCTGAGCAGGCGGGGGCGGGTGGTGGCGCTGACACCGCTCTCCTCCGCTAACGGGCGCCGGGGGTGCCCGCCCAACGGCGAGTGGGCCCCCCCCCGTCTGCTCAGGGCCCCGACAAACCCGGGCGCCAGGCATGATTTTCTAGGCGCCACTGGCGACCGGGTTTGTCGAACCCTGGATTAGCGAATAAATTGGCCAACTCATGTGTACCTGGAAGGCATATTAAGGCGCTTCTCGTTTTCAAGGACCTAACAATGCCTATTCTCGAGGATTGTTAGGTCCTGGAAAATGAGAAACGCCTTAACGTGGTTTCCAGGTACATGTGAATTGGCCAATTTATGCGCTAAGCTTTCTCAATTTTTCATATTTCTAATGCAGTAATGCAATTCAATTTTCATATTTGCATGCCATGGCGCTACAGAATGCTGCCTTTTTGTTTGAGTGTATATGAGTTGGTGACTCTAGGTAAGCACCTGTTCACATTTAGTTTATGTTTGGATGTGACTGTCAGCTTTTTGAAATTTGTAATATGGTCATCTGAACAGCCATTTTGAACATTGGTCTAATTGCTGTCAGTTTTTATTTTTCTTCTTTCCTCAGACAAAACTTAGACCAACAACATTAGGTATGGAAGCCTAAGGCCGGGGTCACACTTGTGAGTGCAATGAGAGTCTCTCGCACTGCACTCGCAAGTGTGACCCCGGCCTAAGAATGCAAGTTGCAAGCAAAGACCATGGATCAGACTTGATTTTCCAGCATATCCACAGAGGCACACATTGAGTATTTGGTGAATTTTTTTACATCTATATTTGAAAGCCAAATCCAGGAGTGGGAAAAAAAATAATAATACAGAAGTGGCGACGTGTTTCTATTATACTTTTCCTCTGATTGTAAGCCAAAACCAGGAGTGGAACATATACTGATTGTAAACACAAAGTGTGCACGTGGCCTTAGATTCGGAGAATTCGGAGACTAATGGATTGCTCACACTGGCGGTAACACGGCCGAGTGCTATGCAATAGATTTTGAGAAGTACTCGGACCAGTGTTACACTATGTGGCAGCTCAGTTGTGCCTTTATTTTCTCATGCCAATTTGGCATGAGAAAACAATCACAGCATGCTGCAAGTACATGCGAGATTCGTATTGCACGCATCCATGCAAGTCTATGGGTGCAAGTGGAACATCGTACTGCACTCTGATGTCATTCAAGTGCAGTCAGATTACTGCGGAAGCCAGCAATGACTTTCTCAATTTCTTCCACACCTGTGCTGCGATTCATCTCATCCAAGGTTGCCCAGGGCATCACACTGCTTCCATTTGCTCGCCTTCTTCCTATGGCACATAGTGACACATTCTTCCATTGCTATGGTCTGGTTCTGATGTTCACATGCTTACTGTTGGTGCTTTAGACTGTGGACATGGACTAGCATGGGCACTGACTTGACTTCGGCTACAAAGCAAACTGTGCCGTTTCAATACACGCTGCCCCCAATAAGATCTTAACCCCTTAATGACTGTTGATACGCCTTTTAACGGCAGTAGTTAAGGGTACTTATTACTCAGCGCCGCTTTTTAACGGCGCTGAAGAAATAAGGTTATAGCGCCCCCAGCGTCTGAAAATCTCCGGGGTCTTGGCAACCGGGCTTAGCCGAGACCCCAGAGAACATGTTTCGGGTACTTTTTTGCCCAAAAAAAAAAAAAAAAGGTCTGATTTCCCATTTATTTCTCTCTCCTTTGATATGATCTAGCACATCAGGGGAGAGAGAAATGGGGTCCCCCCCGAGCCCCACCCAGTACCGCCTGCATCCCCCCCGGCCCTCATCGTCTTCTTCTGGGTAGAAAATGGCGGGCGCATGTGCAGTGAGCCCGCCGACACTCAGCAACAATAGGAGATTTTTCCTTGTGGTTCACTTTGATAGGGTCTATCACAGTGATCAAAATAAAAAAAATAGTAAATGAAACCCCCCTTTATCATCCCCCTTAGTTAGGTAAAAATAAGAAAATAAAAAAAAAGCGTTTTTTTTTTTTTTTTCCAGTTGTGGCATTCGGGCTAGGGTTGTGTTAGAATTGGAGTTAGAATTGGGGGGGTTTCCACTGTTTAGGTACATCAGGTGGTCTCCAAACGCGACATGGCGACCGTTATTGATTCCAGACAATTTTGCGTTCAAAAAGTCGAACGGTACTCCCTCCCTTCTGAGCCCTGCCATGCGCCTAAACAGTGGCTTTCCCCCACATACGGGGTATTGGTGAAATTGCACAACAAATTTTGTGGTCCATTTTCTCCTGACACCCTTGTGAAAATAAAAAAAGTTTAGTTCCAAAGTAAATTTTTTGTGAAAAAAGTAAAATGTTCATTTTTTCCTCTCACATTGCTTTAGTTCTCGTGAAGCACCTGAAGGTTTAATAAACTTCTTGAATGTGGTTTTGCGCACCTTGAAGGGTTCAGTTTTTAGAATGGTGTCACTTTTTGGTATTTTATGTTATATTGACCCCCACCCCCAAACTCGCTTCAAATGTGAGGTGGTCCCTAAAAAAATGGTTTTGTAAATTTTGTTGAAAAAATGAGAAAATCACTGGTCAACTTTTAACCCTTATAACGTCCTAACAAAATAAATTATGTTTCTAAAATTGTGCTGATGTAAAGTAGACATGTGGGAAATGTTATTTATTAACTATTTTGTGTGACATAACTGATTTAAGTGCACCAAAATTAAAAGTTTGAAAATTTCCGTTTATTTCTTAAATAAACGCAAGTCATATCGAACAAATTTTACCACTAACATGAAGTACAATATGTCACGAAAAAAAAAAACAATCTCAGAATCAGTGGGATCCGTTGAAGCCTTATAAAGTGACAGTGGTCAGAATTGTAAACAATTGGCTTGGTCATCAAGTACCAAATTGGCTCTGTCACTAAGGGGTTAAGACTTTTGAGGGTAATAATGCATTTTAACACATGAATACATTCTCTCTCTCTGTCTTTTAAGTGCTCTCTCGTAACTAGAGTTGCTATATTAGCCCCAGTTACAGTCGAATTTCAGCCTGTGTTGCAGAGCTGTCTTGAGTTCCTGGCACCCAGCAGCTCCAGTTCCCTCCCTTCACCCAGTGTTCACAAGTTCACTGGGTTCAGAGAGGAAAGCAGGGCAAGTGCTTCCTAATATGTACTGTATATACAGCGCTAGTTCAGAGATCAAAAAGGAAAACATGGTACTAAGGCTAGTTTCACACTAGCGTTTGACCGACCTGCGTCGGTCTGCGCACGGCCGCCACTAAGCTCCGCACCCGGCCGCGTCTCCTCCCGATAGCTCCTCCCATGGGCGCATGATGCTGCATGCGACCTGGGCACCCTTTCTTTAGCATTGGGTTCGCAGGTATGCGTTTGCCGGCGCCTGCGTCCTCTTGACGGTGCGCCGAGCGCACCAAAATGCAACACGGTGCGTTGGGCGCAGGTCGGCGCACCGTCAAAAGGACGCAGGCGCCTGCAAACGCATACCTGCACACGACCTGCGAACCCAAAGCTAAAGATAGCGGAGCTATCGGGAGGCGAAGCCAGGGGTGGAGCTTAGCGGCGGCAGTGCGCTGACCGTCACAGGTCGGTCAAACGCTAGTGTGAAACTAGCCTTAAACATTCTTATCGTCTCTAGAAAGTCTGGCTGTGTGTGACAGCTTCAGGATCTTGTGAATGCCGATTAGATTGCATTTACATTTTAGGCTAGTTTCACACTAGCGTTTGACCGACCTGCGTCGGTCTGCGCATGGCCGCAATTAAGCTCCGCCCCCAGCCGTGCTGCCTTCCGATAGCTCCGCCTATGGGCGCATGATGCTGCATGCGACCTGTGCACCCTATCTTTAGCATTGGGTTTGCAAGCCGTACGCAGGTCATGCGCAGGTATGCGTTTACCGGCCACGGTGCGTTGGTCGCAGGTCGGCGCACCGTTAAAAGGACGCAGGCGCCTGCAAACTCATACCTGCACACGACCTGCGAACCCAATGCTAAAGATAGCGGAGCTATCGGGAGGCGAAGCCAGGGGTGGAGCTTAGCGGCAGCAGTGCGCAGACCGGCACAGGTCGGTCAAACGCTAGTGTGAAACTAGCCTTAAACATTCTTATCGTCTCTAGAAAGTCTGGCTGTGTGTGTGACAGCTTCAGGATCTTGTGAATGATGATTAGATTGCATTTACATTTTAGGCTAGTTTCACACTAGCGTTTGACCGACCTGCGTCGGTCTGCGCATGGCCGCCGCTAAGCTCTGCCCCCAGCCGCGCTGCCTTCCGATAGCTCCCCTATGGGCGCATGACGCTGCATGCGACCTGTGCACCCTATCTTTAGCATTGGGTTTGCAAGCCGTACGCAGGACATGCGCAGGTATGCGTTTACCGGCGCCTGTGTCCTTTTGACAGTGCGCCAAGCGCACCAAAATGCAACATGGTGCGTTGGGCGCAGGTCAGCGCACCGTCAAAAGGAAGCAGGCGCCGGCAAATGCATACCTGCGCACGACCTGCGAACCCAATGCTAAAGATAGGGTGCGCAGGTCGCATGCAGCGTCATGCGCCTATAGGCGGAGCTATCGGGAGGCGCGGCCTGGGGCGGAGCTTAGCGGCGGCCGTGCTCAGACCCGTCGGTCAAACGCTAGTGTGAAACTAACCTTAGAAAGTTGGTGCAGAAATATGAGGACTGGGCGGAAGTTTAAAGTCTAGGAGCAGTTCTGAGGTGGTTATCTAGCAATTCTCCAGTTGAGGAACTAAGCTGGTTAAACGTAAAATGTCACCAACTTAAAATTTTTGGCAAAGTAGGTTAGATGAAATCTGAGGATTCAGTACTTGCATATTTGAAATAGTACAGCAGGCTCAAGAGTGACATGAATGCTTACTAGTGATTATGACTTACTTTATAAAGGGAGCTGCCTCCAATGATCCAGATCAGATCAATTCGGTCTTTTAATTCTGGCGTTTCTAAAAGTTCCAAAGCCTCATCCAGACTATTGGCGAGATGGTGAGCTCCTTTTGGAGGTTCCCTGCAAGTGTTTGAAATGGAGAGTTTTAATGGCATAATTTATCTTAGAATTCCAGACATGATCATGGCAGGTACATTTTGTGAACGATTGAATCCACTGTTTAAGTGCACAAAGCAGAACAAAGTACAGGCAGATCCTTGATTATGAACATCTGACTTAAGTTTGTAAGAATGAGTCGTAAGCAAGATGGGAGAACACGAACATAATCCTCACCTCATCGCTTACCTCTCCTGCTGTTTCATACCTTTATTTTCATTTGTTTACGGTTGTGCACCATATCTTTGACCTTTCACTATAAGCCAGGATTTCAAGATTATTGTGCATCATAAGGCCACAGTGCATGTCGTGACATCACGACCTTACAAACAGGCAAGTGACCCCCTAGGCATGGACCTTTGCAAGAAGGAACGAGTTGTCATGTCATGACATCACAGCGTGCCATTGAGCACGGATGTGCAGAAACCTCCCAGGTTCCATCAAAGCCAGAAGTCCTGGTCCAGCATGAGGGGCCTAGGAACTTCAGTGCGAGCAGCAGTGATCTGAAGTTGCAGAGAGAACCGGACAGGTGATTGTGAGGATGTGGAGAAGTGAGCAGTTAGGCAAGGTTTTTTTTCATCATTTTTACAACTTATGGTTATAATTGCCCTGCGGTTTAGAGAGGCCCCAGACCATAAGTGTAATTAAAAACTTGCAGAGAATAACTGCTGTGTTTTTTTTTCCCCAGAGAAATGGTTCCATACTGAAGATACGCACACTCGGTGTCGTTTAGATGCCAGAGAACCCACTGAATTTTGAAGCAGAAGAGACTTTTCAAAACGGCAGCTACATCTTTCTTTTTTTTTTTTCCCAACAAGTTTTATTGATTTAAAGAGTATTACAATAAAAGAAAATCATACAAGTCTTGAAGTAACAAGCTTATTTGACAGGCGTAAAACTCACAATATTGATTTAAAGAGCATTACCAAAAAGTAAGTCATACAGATTTGAAGGTATCAAGCTTATTCGATGCTTATTTGACAGGCATAATACTCATAAATGTACTCCCTCCTCCCTTAACCCTCCCATCCCCCCAACATATAAACCCCTTAAACGACTCTGCATTTGATTAACAATCAACAAGCTCAAGGAATAGGATTGTGTCTGCTAATTTTCTGAAGAAGACACCAGTCAATTTCTCTTTGTCAGGGTATCTAGCCAGTCCATTCGAAAAATATACATTATTTTGGAGTATATGAGAGATTTGGGTGGTGGTAATGGATTTAGCCAGTGCTGCAAGATACTTTTCCTGGCAGCTGAGGACCATATTATCAACATGGCCTTTACATGTTTGGGGAATTTGTGTTGAGAGCTATCTAAAACACGGATTTTGGTAAGAACTTACCGGTAAAATCCTTTTCAGCGAAGGAAGGAAGAGAGACACAGTATTCATTACTGATGGGTAGGCGGAGCCCCAGATCAGGATGTCACCTCAGATCAAAAGAGTGCTGACTGGCTGGCCCCTCCAGCTCGGGCTCCTCCTACTCAGCTCCAGTCGTACCAAAGCTTTTAGGAAAAGAGCCAAGATCACCAGCGGAGCAACATAACCCCTTCTGAAGGAACTTCAGAGAAAAAACACAAGAATACAGGTTATGCATGCAAAGAAAGCCAAAAACCACAGAGTTCCAGGTACTACTCACGGAACCTGACCACTGCGATGAGCTGGCGATGCTGGAACAGAGCCTTAGCGCGCTGACCTCAGCCCAGATAATCGCTATCAGATAAGGGTCGCGCTGCATCTGAAAACATCAACACACTTCTGCCTTGGGAGGGTGCTGTGTCTCTCTTCCTTCCTTCGCTGAAAAGGATTTTACCGGTAAGTTCTTACCAAAATCCGTGTTTCAGCTGCAGATGGAAGGAAGAGAGCCACAGTATTCATTACTGATGGGACGTCCCAAAGCAGTTAAAAAATAAGGGTGGGAAAAAACCAACAAAAGGCAGAAACCCAACAACCTTAACAAAGAAAGCGCAATCAGCGCTAAACACAAGTTCATCTAGAACTTTAAACTACAGCCGCCTGCAGGACCCTACGTCCGAGGGCTGCATCAGCGGAAGCACTGACGTCCACTTTATAAAACTTTGTAAACGTGTGGACAGAGCGCCAAGTTGCCGCTCGGCAGAGCTGCACTGCCGAGGCACCTTGATGAAAAGCCCACGATGAGGCCACAGCTCTCGTAGAATGGGCTTGAATCTTAATCGGGCAAGATTCACCCGAAGACGGTAAGCTTCCAAAATAGCTGACCGGATCCAACGAGCTATAGAATCCTTGGAAGCTCGTTGACCACGCCGACGACCTGCTGGAACCACAAACAGGGAGTCCGTCTTACGAAAACCTTGAGTAATAGATAGATAAAACTTCAAGGCCCGCACTAAATCCAATGTGTGTAAATCTCGCTCTTTCGCATTCTTCGGATCCGGACAGAGTGAAGGCAACACAATATCCTGGTTAACATGAAATTGTGACACCACTTTAGGCAAAAAATCACCCCGAGTGCGAAGCACTACACGATCCGGAAAAAACTCCAGAAAAGGAGGCGAACAAGAAAGAGCTGCCGACTCAGAAACTCTCCTCAAGGAAGTGACTGCAACAAGGAAAGCCACCTTCCAAGAAAGTAAAGAAAGGCTAGCAGAAACCATAGGCTCAAAAGGTTTATGCTGAAGAGCCTCCAAAACAAGGTTGAGCCGCCAAGGAGACACGGGTGCCTTCCGCGGCGGAAACTTACGAGATATACCTCGGAAAAAGGAGAGCACGTCTCTATTTGAAGCAATGGTTCTCCGGAACAATAAGGACAGAGCAGAAATCTGACCTTTCAGAGTGCTGACTGCCAAACCCTTGTCTAGCCCATGCTGCAGAAAAGCCAACAGGTTGGGAATGGAAAATTTTCTCGGGTTCCGAGAGGACCCCAAACACCACGAAAAGAAGGTTTCCCAAATTTTGTGGTAAATCCTAGTAGTAGCCGGACATCTTGCAGCACGAAGGGTAGCAATGACCTCGGCTGAGAAACCTCTACGGGTCAAGATTTCGGTCTCAAGAGCGACGCCGTCAAACGCAGGGACATCAAGTCCGGATGACAAACGGGCCCCTGAGTCAACAAGTCCGGTTGAAGAGGGAGTGGAAAAGGAGGTGCCGCCAACAGCGACATTATTGTCGAGAACCACACCCTTCTTGGCCAGTCTGGAGCTATCAAAATAGCTGGAATTCTCTCTAGTCTGATCCGACGCAGTACTAGAGGAAGTAAGGATATCGGCGGGAATACATAGATCAGCTCGAACTGATCCCACTGAGCCACTAGAGCATCCACCGCCACCGCCTTCGGATCCTTGTACCTGGACATGAATGTCGGTAACTTGGCATTGGACCTGGATGCCATCAAATCCACTTGGGGGGTTCCCCAGCGAGAGCACAGTAGTGCAAACACATCCGGATGGAGGCTCCATTCCCCGGAATCCATCCTTCTGCGACTGAGAAAGTCCGCTGTAACATTCTGAACCCCTGGAATGTGAATCGCCGAAATGGCTGGTACATTGGCCTCTGCCCAAATCAAAATTCGGGACACCTCTACCATGAGTCTGGAACTCCTTGTCCCACCTTGGTGATTGATATACGCGACAGCCGTCGCATTGTCTGTCTGCACTCGGACTGGCAGACCGCTCAAAGGGACCGTCCAATGTTGGAGGCAAAGGAAAATCGCCCTCAATTCCAGGATGTTGATCGGAAGCACAGACTCTTCCGATGACCATACCCCCTGAATCCAGAGATTGTTCCAAACACCCCCCCAGCCCGTCAGGCTGGCATCGGTGGTTATGACTGACCACTTCGGAGGGAGGAAAGACTTCCCCAGGGAGAATGCCCCTGGACGTAACCACCATTCTAGAGAATCCCGCACCGCGCGAGAAATGGTGACACTGCAATCCAGCGATTGCGACTGATTCCATCGACTCAAGATGAACCTTTGGAGAGTCCTGGAGTGGAACTGGGCAAAAGGAATTGCCTCCATGGACGCCACCATCAGTCCTAGAAGACGCATACACTTCCGTAGAGACATTGCCGTTGAGGATCTCATAATCTGTACATGTCGAAGAAGACATGACTGTTTGTCTGGTGGTAGGGAAACTACCGACCGAAACGTGTCGAGATGCATTCCCAAAAAGAGGATTGTCCTCGATGGTTCCAGGGACGACTTCTCCCAATTGACCAGCCAACCGAAGTCCTTCAGAAACTGAAGAGACAAATCCCGAGCTGTCAACGCCTCCTCCTCCGAGGAAGCCATGATCAAAAGATCGTCCAGATAAGGGAGAATCGTAATCCCCTGTCTTCGAAGGATTGCCATGAGGGGCGCCAGAATTTTTGTAAAGACCCTTGGCGCTGAGGCTAAGCCGAACGGCAGAGCCACGAACTGGTAATGATTCTGACCTATGGCAAATCGAAGAAAGCGCTGATGAGCCTTTCCGATGGGAATATGCAAATAGGCGTCGCGAATGTCGATTGACACCAGAAAATCGTTCTGTGACAGAGCTGCCACAACGGAGCGAAGCGACTCCATGCGAAATTTCCGGGCATGGACATGCCGGTTTAATCGCTTGAGATCCAGAATCGGGCGAAATTTGTTCTCCTTTTTGGGAACTATAAAAAGGTTGGAATAAAAACCTTTTCCTCGGTCCTCTGACGGAACCGGTATCACTACACCCTTTTGTAGCAGAGATTCGACCTCTCGCTGTAGAGCGACAACAAGCTCAGGTTCCGACGGAACGCGAGACTGACAAAAAACATTTGGGGGTCGAGAAGCAAACTCTATGAAATAGCCTGCCGACACAATCCGCGTTGCCCAGGAATCTGGAACGCGAGCCATCCAAGTCGCCTTGAAAAGAAGCAGGCGACCCCCCACTCGAGAATCCTCGAGTGGACCCCTGGCGTCAATTAGACTTTGCGGGCTTCTTGTCAAGTTCCCGCTTGTCCTGGCGGAAACTCTGCTTCCAGGGAGTACGAGTTTTCTGAGAGGATTTCTTTCCTGAGAAGGAAGGACGACCCGATCCCCACGAGGAGTGACTAGATCGTCCTCGGCCCCGAAAGGACCGCCGACCACTATAGACACCAGGCCTACTGGACACCGAGACCATGGCCCTACGCTGTGGCAATGCTGATTCCTTCGCCTTAGCCTTGGAAATCAGCTCTGTGAGGTCGGATCCAAAAAGATGGCCACCCTTGTAAGGTAAGGCCAACAACCCTTGTTTGGAAACTGCGTCCCCGGCCCACTGTCTGAGCCATAAAGCTCTTCTGACTGTGACCGCTGAAGCTTGCGCTTTGGCCAGCAGAGATGCCGTATCCAGACCGGCATCAAAGATATAACAGGCTGCCGTTTCTAACCATTCACAAGTTTCCCGTATCTCAGATAACGGAGAATCATTGTGCAACTCCGTCTTCAGACGTGCCAACCAGCTTAGAGAAGCTCTAGCAGCACACATGGATCCTAGCACTGCTCGGAATCCATGACCCGCAGCCTCATAGCTTGCTTTTGCCGCCAATTCTGCTTTTCTATCCAAAGGCTCCTGTAAGCTCGCTTTTCCCTTAATAGGGAGTAGTGAGGATTTATTAAGCTGAGATAAAGACACATCCACTTCAGGAGCAGAAGTCCAATTAGCCTTTAACTCCGCAGAGCAAGGATAAAGTGTATCCAAGAAATGCGTTCCATGAAAACGCTTATCTGGACATAGACGTTCCTCCTCTATTACACTATTAAGCTCATCCAGAGCTGGCAATGTTGTACGCGAAGCACGGGACTCCTGGAACATGCGTGCTGATTTACCAGGACGACTAGTTACCTCCTCCGGTAACTGTAATATATCTCTCATGGCTTCAATTAATGCCTCCGTACGCTTCGCCATAGAGGAACGCCCCTGCGGCTCGTCCGCATCTGAATCGGATATTTCTCCATCCGAATTTAAAGGGGAACTCTGCCCAATATCAGATACGTCTGACTCGCTCCGTGTAGAGGCCGGTAACGGCCTGCGTCGCTTCCTCTGAGAGGAATTAGCACACATATCGACCTAAAAGGTCAGACAAGTTGTTGATTGATCGAGCGATATCGTCCAATTTTTCACCGCTGTCGACCGCAGCGCTAGACGTTGTGGAGGTCTGCGTATCTGATTGCCGCAATGGCACTGGGACGTGATCCGCGGCATCTGAACTCTGTTCAGACATGTCTCACCTGTATGAACAGGTCAAAGCGGTAATACCAGCAAAAAACTATGCGTTTTTTTTTTTATGCTGAAGGGTTAACGCTCCACCAGGCAGGGTTACCCCAGCGGTATTCAGTCAAAAAAATTTTCTGGTAGAAATAACCCTCAGAAGGGTTAATATTGCAAACTCACCACAATATATATATATGAAGTGTGAGTCCCAGCCAATTTTATGTCTCTAATGAGACTGCAGCTGCAGGATAGCGATCGCTGCGCTGCGGGGTGAGGAATCAGCACTCACCCAGCTGGCCGTGGTGTCTTATGCGGAGAGGAGCGGTCTGAGGAGCCCAGGAGCCTGTGTAATGGCCGCCACAGTGAGGGAGTCGCAGGAGAAACGCCAGAGCGCGCGTCTTCCTGCTCAAAAGACCGGGAATAGATAGGCCACGCCCCTGCTAGCTCAAATATTGAGCGCGAACTCCCCCGCTCCTGCTCCCTCTCTGTCCTGCAGCTAACTGCCTGCGGACAAAAGATCACCACATCTACAATGTAACAGCGCTGTCACAGCAGCGCTGAAGCATACTGACATACAAGTAGTAGCGCTGTCACCGCAGCGCTGAAGCACTCACACATTATTATAATAAAAATTGTGTGGAAAACTCATCAGCTCAGCGCCACAGGGACCCCTAGGGGTTTCTGGCGCTATGCCCATGCTTCCCCCCAGGGCGGGAAGCGCAGTGACCCAGCGTGTGGTTTGCGCCCCCACCAGGGAAAACTCTCCTCATCCCCCAGGGCCGGCAAGGATTCTGCAGGGACCATTATGTAGTTACAGATCCGCCAAGGGAGAGGCTGGTGAAATACACTGACAAACATGTAATAGCGCTGTTACCGCAGCGCTGAAGCATACTGATATACATGTAATAGCGCTGCCATCAGACGCTAAAGCACTCACACATTAATATAAAATTTTGTGTGGAGTACTCACCAGCCAAGGCGCCACAGGGACCCTCAGGGGTTTCTGGCGCTATGCCCATGCTTCCCCCCAGGGCGAGGAACGCAGTGACCGCACGTGTGGTTTGCGTCCCGCCAGGGAAGCTCTCCTCATCCCCCAGGGCCGGCAAGGATTCTGCAGGGACTTTGAGTAAGTACAGATCCGCCAAGGGAGAGGTTGGGGTACAGCAGCGCTGGTACCCCTGAGACCTCTAGACCAACTAGTGATCCAAGTCTCCTGTCCGAATATAAAATAATAAAATCTTCTGAGGAGCTGCATTAGCAGCGACCATCCTCTGGACCTCAAATCTTAGACTGGAGCTGAGTAGGAGGAGCCCGAGCTGGAGGGCCAGCCAGTCAGCACTCTTTTGATCTGAGGTGACATCCTGATCTGGGGCTCCGCCTACCCATCAGTAATGAATACTGTGGCTCTCTTCCTTCCATCTGCAGCTGAAATATTAAATATTGCCCATTGCGGTGTCAAAGGAAACAATATCCGACCAAGATTCTGCAATTCGGCATGGATAGACTGCCATAATTTTTGCACTTTGGGGCATCCCCACATGTGATGAAATATGTCTGTTTCCTGTCCCGCATTTGGAACATGTGAATGTGCCCCCTGGAGACATCCTAGACTTAATGTGTGGGGTAATATAAGCTCTATGAAGGAGTAATAAAGACATGTCTGCATAACTGCTGGAGGGGATCACTTTCCGTTGCATCAAAGTGGCATCTAAGATTTCCCCGACTGTGATGTTCTGTATATCATTAACCCATCGTGCTGGACCTGTCTTTTTGCCCTCCCATGACCATTGCTTACGCAACAGTGTGTAAATACTGCTTGTCGAGGCTATCTGCACCCTGGCAGTCCTAAGGAAGCCATCCAAAGCGTTCCTCCCTCTATCTCCACCCCTAGTTGCTATACTTTTCAAAGTTAAGCTCCTTGCTTGAAGAAAAAGGAAGGGCTTATTTACAAATGTTGGGAAACGTTGTGCTGCTATGTCAAATGCAAGCATGGAAAATCTATCATCTAATAGGTCAGCTGCCAAGATGCAACCCTGCCCAGCTAGCTCAGTGTAAGATAAGGGTGGTTTATCTCCCATAAAGCCCGGGTTACCCAGAAAGGGCACAAAAGGAGAGACATCGCTTCTCAAATGACATAGTCTCCGGCATTTCCTCCACGTCTGTATAGTTTGCCATAAGGTGGGGTGGTTTCTTAAGTCTGCAATAAGGTCATCGTTGGCCATATGTAGTAATGCTGGTAAGGAGACATGGGGACTTAATTGTTGGTCTAAAAGTACATTTGCGAAATGTGATCTACCTCTTAACCAATCAATGGTGTATCTGAGATTTGCTGCTAGATTGTACTTTGCAATGTCTGGGAAATTGATGCCACCCTCCTCCTTTGGGGCTTGTAGTTTGATTAGACCTATACGTGTACGCTTTTTGTCTCCCCAAATAAAATTCCTAAAAGCAGTGTTTAGAGGTTTAACATCTGCTCGTGTCAACAAAATAGGTAGTGTTTGGAAAATATACAATAGTTTTGGAAATATTATCATCTTAATTAAATGACATCGTCTGGAAAAAGACAAAGTAAAGTGTTTCTAGGAGTTTAGAAGATTAAATATGGACGTAATTAGGGGTCTAATATTAATGTCGTATAAGGACGTCAAATCTGCCGGGAGATGGACACCCAAATATTTGATAGATGATGTGCTCCATTGGAAAGGAAGTGTCGAGTTATTTAATTTCCCTTGCTCAAACAGAGCAAGGTTAAAAAGTAAGGGCGATAAGGGGCAGCCCTGACGCGTTTCTCTCTGGATTTCAAATGTGGAAGAGAGTATACCATTTATGGCCAGCCTGGACACCGGGTTTTTATATAACAACTTTAACGCCTCACAGAACCATGGACCAAAGTTTCTAAACTCCAGGATATCGAGGAGATAATCCCATGCAACCATGTCAAATGCTTTGTCAGCATCCAGGCTGACCACAATAGACTCTAAACAGCCATGAGATTTTCCGTAAGAGATAGCTCCCAAAGTCATCCGTATGTTGTATGTTATGGATTTACCGTGGACAAACCCAATTTGTTGAGGCAATATCAGGTTGGGGATTATTTTTTGCACTCTATTTGCTAGTATTTTAGTGAAAATTTTAAAGTCGGAATTTAAAAGCGAGATTGGTCTATATCCTTCCACTAGTGAAGGATCTTTGCCCGGTTTGGGGAGCACTATTATGTCTGCTTCATTGAAACGGTCCGGGAGCTGCCCCGATTGAACCAACTGATTAAAGACTTCACAAAGATGTGTCCCTATACTTCCTCCCAATATTTAGTAAAATTCATTGCTATACCCATCAGGGCCAGGAGATTTAGAGAGCTTCAAGGAGCTGATAGTTTGGATGACTTCTGAAGGGGATATAGGAGCATTAAGCATTTCCCTGTGTTCCTCTGTTAGTAAAGGTGCCACCTCCGTTTGTATAAAGTTTAGAATATCGTCCCCCTCTCTCTTCTCCGCTTTGTACAGGGAGCCAAAAAATGATCTAAATTCCTCTACAATCTCCTCATTCTCTGTCAACACTCTGCCCTCTTTGGTCCGAATTTTGTGAATCCTTGTGGCCTTTCTATATGGTCTAGTAAGAGATGCAAGTAACTTGCCAGGTTTGTTGCCCCATTTAAAAAATTTGTGCTTTTGAAGATCAATACTATAAGTGGCCCATTCATGAGCTAGTGCATCCGCCGATTCCTTTGCCTCGATATATTGTTTTTTCGTGAGGGGTGAATTATTAAGTTTAAAATTTTTATATGCTAAAGTTAAAGCCCTCTGCGCTGCCAGGGTCCACTCCTGCAACTGTTTTTTTTATGACATATATACGCGATTATTTGCCCTCTCAACACTGCTTTAGAGGTATCCCAGAAAAGAATTGGTGTTTCACAATGCATTTGGTTATCAGATTTGTACGTGTCCCATGAGAATTGTATGAATTTTTTTAAATCATCTGAGTGATATAGGTATGACGGGAACCTCCATTTCCTATGAAAATAGATTGGGTTAGTTGGTTTTAGGCTGAACGTTATCGGTGCATGATCTGAGATGTGCACGTCCAGGATTTTGGTATGTGTGATTCTTTGCATGAGTGAGGGGCCCAACAACCAGTAGTCAATTCTAGCATGGGAATTATGAACATGTGAATAGTGAGAGTAATCTCTCTCAACAGGGTGTTGCACTCTCCAAACATCCAACAATCCCAGGTGATCTAAAAAAAGATTGTATTAGTCTCCCTTGCGTAGATATATGAGGAGATTGAGAATTAGATCTATCCATCTCAATGTCATGTACCTCATTAAAATCGCCACCCACAATCATATGGGAGGTGTCCCATCCTGCGATTTGTTTTAGCACATTAGCCCGAAAGAGCGGATCCGACGAATTTGGCGCATAAATATTAATTACACTGTAGGTCGTCCCCTCTATAACCAGCTTAACGCAGACAAACCTCCCTGAAGGATCTTCTAACACATCCACTATCTCATGGTCAATATTCCTGTTTATCATAATAGCGACACCCCTCTGTTTTTTAGTAAAAGAAGCTTCTGAACATAAATTTTTTGCTAGAAAACACCAGATGGTTGCCCTTCACCCAGTGTGTCTCCTGCAAAAGTACAATATGAAAATTTTCTCGATGCAGATAAATTAAAATTTTTTTCCTCTTGACCGGGGAATTTAGGCCATTGACATTCCAGGAACACCAAAGGAGAGATGTCACAGCGGACATTTTTTGCCTATTGATTTCTACCATTAACCCACTCCAGTGCGGGAAATGCGATTAGATGTAACCGTTACATAATAATGGGATCCCTGCCCATCCCAGCGAGTAGGCATTAGAATCCCTGGATTATTGATTACCTGAAGTCGAATGCAGAGACCCTCTCCCCAAAAAACCTCCCCCTCCCACAAAATTTGTAATTGTGTGCCATATTCAACATTTCCCTTAAACCTGCATCCTAACGTTAGATGCAGAAGATAAAATACAGCAAAAAACAACAACATAACAAACATGTCAGTTGACATCACCTTATGTGATTCATGGTATTGTCACTGAGAAAGCCACTCTGGATCTTGCTCATGGTGGCTGGGGAGTATCCCGGACAACCTCCAGAGCCTTCACCGGGTCATCGAAAGCCCAGTTTTTCCCAGAAAGGTTAAAGCTCAGTGTCACAGGATATTGCAGGCCGAACCTGATGTTTTTGTCAGCCAGCAACTTACACACAGGGTTGAAGGCCCTGCGTCTGGTCGTCACCATGGCCGAATAGTCCTGAAACAGAACCTTGTGCCCTTCGAAGGATAGGTGCGCTTTCTTCCTGTAAGCAGTGAGTAGACGAATTTTGTCTTGAAAGTCAAGGACCTTAAATATCACCGGTCTGGGTCTGTCATTGTCTTTTCCCCTCTGCGGGCCTATTCTGTGTGCTCTCTCAACCGCCATTGAACCGGATGTTAGTTGAATATCCAAGGCTCCTGGCAGCCACTCAGATGTTAGTTTTAGCAATTCAGAGGGATGTATGGACTCAGGTAGTCCTATCAGTTTCAAGTTATTGCGTCTAGATCGGTTTTCTAAGTCGTCCACTTTGGATTGAAGCTCTGTGACGACTTTCTCTTTTCCCTCTAGACGTTCTGCCATTTCCCTGGTAACATCCTCCAGATCAGAGATACGTTGTTCAGCCTCATCCAGGCGAGTGCCCTGACTATTAACTTGTGATATTATAGAGTCTATTGAGGTTTGAAGAGTGGCAAATCTAGAGTCTATTTCGGGCATAAGGCGTTCCATGATGGCATCCGCTATTGAATGAGAAGTCTCGCTACTGGTATCAGAGGTAGATTTAGGCGAGGATGAGCCTTGTTGGTTTCGAGAGGAGGCACGGCCTCCTTTAGTTTGTTTGCCCACAAATTTATCCATACTCCGCGACATTGAGACATCACCGCCTTCTATCTTCTCACCAGTTAAGAAACGTTACATTAGAATCTGCTATGTAGCATGTAACTCCTATATGGAGCGTATAGAATATTAGACTCTTGTTGTTGACCTTTATTTATAGAGGTTAAATAACCTTGAAAGTCAGAGAGGACTAATATAATCCTCTAAGGCCTCTTTCACACTTCAGTCGTGCGACGTCAGTCAAAATCCGTCAAAATGTGAAAAAAACGGATCCGCCATTTTTTTTTTGGCGGATCCGTTTTTTTCCCATTGACTTGCAGTAGTGACGGTTTTTGACGGATGGTCGTCCGTTAGGTCCGTTTTTTGACGGATCCGCCAAAAAATTGGCGTCCGTCATTTTAAAAAACGGCCAATGCAACATTTTTTTGCTACGCCAAAATGGCGGACTACGGCGGATCAATGGCCGCCTATGGGCGGCAGATCCGCTGACATCCGTTTTTGACTGAATCCGCCCGCGGATCCGTCGCCTCCATAGAAAGTGATTGAAAATGCAGCCGAAACACTCTCTTTCTCCTTACATTTCCGGAACTAAATTTTCTTCATTTCCAGGTGAAATCTTCTTGGTGGATCCGTCAGAAAACTGACCAGTTTTACATCCGTTTTTACACTTTTCTGACGGATCCGCCATTTTCACACTTAGGCGGACGTCACACAACTGAGGTGTGAAAGAGGCCTAAGTTGTAAGCAAATTAATGTGTCACTGAGTGAGGACTTCACCAGGTTAGACCGCTGCCAAAGGGTTAATAAAGTCAATATTAACTGTCCTCTAGGTCCTGTATTGTGTGTAGTCTCTGAGGTAATCCCCTTGTGACTTCTTAGGCTGTGGTTCCACGGTCCGGAACCACAGCGCTTTGGACGGAGCGGAAATTCCGCACCGCCCAAAGCCCCGCCCCCTTCCTGACGCGCGGTCAATCCGGATGTGTTCCGGACACCTCCGGAACACATCCGGAAAGAACGCAGGGCTACATAGCCCTGTGTTAAATTCCGTTGCGGCGACGCAGCGTCGCCGCAATACGCTAGGACATGCTGCGGTCTGAAAAGACGCGCCGCATGTCCGGATACGCAGGTCTTCCGCCTGCGTGTTGTTACGCATAGTGGAGACGGGATTTCTTGAAATCCCCTCCACTATGCTGTAACATCTGGACGCTGCGTGTTTGGCGCTGCGCCAACGCACAGCGCCAAACACGCAGCATTTCCTGAAGGAATCCTGATCGTGGAAACTCACCCTTAGGCTGATTTATTTGAGCTCTGTAAAGGGGTCTCAGGGGTTAAACCCTTATCAGACAGACCTTGAGTGCTTTATTGCTTCTGTCACCTTTGAGATGGTCAAGGTACTGCCACACTAAGCTATCCCGCTAGCGATCTCGTTAGCGTTGCATACTAATGAGATCGCTAGCGGGATTGTTTCTATATCGCTAAATGCTGCCGCATTTAGCGATATAGTTAACGACGCTATCGCCGTTAGCAATCTTCTTAACGACTTTAGCGGTACAAAAGTACCGCTAAATCGCTAAGAAAAGGTGCCACACAGCGATAAGATACTTACCCAGCGGGAGCGCCAGCGATGAAATAGGGTCCGGAACGATTCCAGCGACGAGCGAGATCACAGCAGGAAGCTCGTCGCTGGAAGCTGCCGCACTGAACAATATCGCTAACGGGATCGCTAAATAGTGACGTTTTTTAGCGATCCCGTTAGCGATATTGTTTAGTGTGGCATACCCTTTAGCAACTTAAAACAAGCCTGTAGTGCAGGGATGTTGCTGAGGGCTGTGAGTGGTAGGAAGATGGCGTCTGTTGTAGTTAACCCTCCCCCTATTGCCACTGCACTCACCTCCTCCGGACCTAGATGCGATAATGGCAAGATCTTCAGGGCTTCACTGTTTGTTTTTTCTCTCCCGGCGGGTGGTCGCTTGTTATCTCAGGACCTCTTATCTGTGCAAGTCCCTCTATAGTCACAGCTCACAGGCGGCGGCCTGTACCACGCTGCACGGCGTCTCCTGCGCCTGGAGCCTCCCGAGGAGCCTGGAGAGGCAGACCCGACAAACGAGCCCCCTGTCCAGGTATTCCCCCCGCTGATTAATGCTGTTTCTCCGCTCACAAACTGAGGGATGGCCACGGATGAGAGTAGGCCAGCGGGGAGCTCTGCTAAAAAGCGAAGCGGCCATTCGTTGGCTCCGCTTCCCGGAAGTCCAGCTACATCTTTCTTAAGCGTCGTCTTTAGCGTTTCTGCGGTCACTTTTAAGACTTTATATTTAGGGTTAAAAAAATTTAACTAGTGAGTGGCTTCCAAATGACTGTCAAGTCACTTCTTTTAGCCACTTCACAGCTTTCAAAGCCCTTAAGCAGTTAAAAAGCTTAACTTAACATAGGCACAGCAACTTTGTTTTGACATTGCTTTTCATATGTTAAAATGGGTGTACCCTTTGAATTAGGTTTCTACCCTGTCTGCAGTTTGTTTTCCCCGGGTCCACTGTTGAGACTCTGCTGCTGCTCCCGGTCTCTGGCATTTGCTAGAGTGCTGACATCACCTTGGAGGGCCAGCAGCCATTCAGAGCTCAGCGGCCCTGCCAGTGTAGACGGAAAGCCACCGATCTCACCAATTGCCTGCCGACGTGACGCCAGCGTTGCAGCAGCGGAGACCCGCCATTGGAACCGGTGAAAGAGTACAGTGTGGTTGCTTTATAATAAACTGTAGCCGGGATAAACAATTGAAAAGGAATGACAATTTTTTTAGTAATTTATTTATTTTTTTAAATATTCAAGTGGATTTCATGCGCAATCTACCTGGAAAAGACATTGTGTATACATACCATAAAGGGTCTGAGTATTAGGACCTAAGGTGATCACGAGAAAGTGGCTGCTCATAAAGCCTCCAGTACACGTGTGACCACCTCCCCATTCAATTTTTACGGCACTAGTGGTAGATGACCCCTATACACCGGTATATTTAGGAGACATTATCCTCCTTCCCAGCCTCAAGATCAGGTTTTGGCTGCAGGAGATCAACAGGAGTCATGGAACATTTAAGAGGTACCGTATATACTCGAGTATAAACCGACCCCCCTAATTTTGCCACAAAAAACTGGGAAAACTTATTGACTAGAGTATAAGCCTAGGGTGGAAAATGAGGCAGCTACTAGTAAATTTCAAAAATAAAAATAGATACCAATAAAAGTAAAATTAAAGCAGGTTACATGTTTTTGAATAGCCATATTGAATCAGGAGCCCCATATGCTGCTCATAGATTATGCCCCATATATTATGGCCCATATATTATGCCCCACAAGATGCTCCATAGATTATGCCCCATATGCTGCCCCATAAGACACTCCATAGATTATGCCCCCATATGCTGTTGCGAATAATAATAATAATAAAAAAAGACACTCACCTCTCGTCGCTGGGGGCCAGGTGCCGGTGTCCTGAGCAGGTGGGGACAGCGGAGCGCTATTGGGGACAGATGCCGGTGTCACCGCTGGCTCAGGGCCCGGCACCTGCAATATTCACCTGTCCCCGGTCCACTGCTGCACGCCGCTGTCTTCCGGGTCCTCCGGCAGTGAATGCTCAGGCAGAGGGCGCGGAGCGCACTAAATACGTCATCACGCCTTCTGACCTGAACATTCACAGCTAGAGGACGCGAGGACAGAGTGGTGGACCGGGGACAGGTGAATATCGCTTATACTCACCTCCTCTTGGCGCGGTCTCTGCAGCCCCTGCTCTTCTCCCATGATCTCCGGCAGCTATGCCTAACTTCAGCGGTCACGTGTTACCGCTCATTAAAGTCATGAATATGTGCACATTCATGACTTTAATGAGCGGTAGCACGTGACCACTGAACACAGGCGCTGGAGACCATGGGAGAAGCAGGGGGGCTGCAGAGACGCGCCAGGAGAGGGTGAGTATATAGGACAGCAGCGCTCCCCCTCACCCGCCGACCCCCTGGTATATGACTCGAGTATAAGCCGAGAGGGGCACTTTCAGCCCTAAAAAATGGTCTGAAAATCTCGGCTTATACTCGAGTATATACGGTAATTCTATCACCCTAAAATTTGCCATCACTTAAAGAAGCCTTCCTATAAGTTTTTTTCTTCCAAATCTATATACCATATAAACCTACAGAAGAAAAAGTGAGCAAAACCCTGCTGTAACTAAGTAAATAAAGCAAAAATCGCATTTAAATAACAGAGTTCTTAGTAATACTGTTTTTGATCAAAAATAGCATAAAAGCCATCCCACCGCGACAAGGTAACTGACGGGACAGTCCTACACTGTCTAATATTAAAACCCTTATGTGTCAGTCGACCTCAGTGAGATGGTTTTATTCTATTTTTGATCAAAAACAGTATTGCTAAAAACTTTTATTTAAATGCACTTTTTGCTAGTTATTTACTTAGTTATTTTGCTCTTATGTGCTGCATGTGTTCCAACTCAAGTTAAGCTTAATTTTTGTGTGTTTTTTTTTTAATCTATATACCAACCTACCTCCTGCCTTCACCGGGATCCATCGCTGATCCACTATCCTATTCAGTGACGTCACCACACTTCAGGGTCTCCGGGTCATGCTGTGCCCTGTGTAACCCAGAAGTGGCTCTTGGAGTTGTATCCTGAAGTTGAGGTGGGCATCGAGACATAGTCAACCACATCTTGCTGTCCGTCTCCAATAGGCGTAAATGGTCAAAAATGATGCATGACAGAGCACACTGAATCCATCTGCATCATTGCAGCAATGGTCTCGTTGGCACATACGCCTGCACATCGTTTTGCAGGGGCGATTTCAGATGTAAGCTCACGAAAGCCACTGCAAATAGGAGAAAGTTGTGAACACAGCTTTAGCCATGTCCTTCCAGTGCTATATTCCCGTCCATGGCACAACGGTGTGCCCTGGAAGTATTGTGCATGGAGCCTAATTATGAAGATCTATGCATGGTGCTCGTTTGGCGTCATATGGCTGCCTGGGCAAATGTGTAGAGTAACATACAACCCTTAAAAAGGGTGTAAAGACAACTAGAATGCTTTAGCATTAAAGTCACTGTTGGCAAAAAGGGTCAAACTAGTAATTTTAAAAAATGATACATGTGCAGTACAGCTCAATTTCTAGAGGTTTAACTTTGGAGTGCAGAGCGATGGCATCACACGTCGTATCTATTAGTCTGAGTTTTACTAAACCGCCAAATATGTACTTTATCCATTGTACAATGAAACATTTTCTTCACCGTTACTATGGAGATAGTATATGGGTAATCATTTTTACTGCTGGTATAGAGAACACAGTCAAGGCCGCACGTGGCTTTTAATAGTAGCTGGCAATAACGTATCCTGAATACAGAAGGTCTAACCTTGTTCTGTTCTATTGGCGGGCAGCCGTCCAACATCATGCAGTGGCTTGCGAAAATATTCACGCCCTTGGCTTTTTACCCATTTTGTCACATTACAACAGGTGTCTAAATATTAATAATCAAGAAGAATCAGTTAGTTCTGCGATTAAATAAATCAGTACATTTTACAATAACAAAAAGTACAATAGTGTAGAACACGCAACAATTTCAATCGTGATCGTGACCCAAGGTAAAAAAAAAACAAGAAACAAAGGGGCCAAAGACAATGCTGGCGCAAGATAGTTTGTGTCAAACTGCTAAATGGTATAATTGAGATATATATATATCTATATAAAATAATGGAAACACCTGGAAACATCAACAAAAGTTAGTTTAATATGGTGTAGGTCCACCTTTTGCGGCGATTACAGCCTCAATTCTCTGAGGTATGGGTTCATACAAGGTGTGAATTGTTTCCAAAGGAATTTTTGGCCCATTCTTCAGTTAAAACACCCTCCAGTTCTTTGAGGGACGATGGCGGCGGAAATCAACGTCTAACTTGAATCTCTAAAATCAACCATAAATGCTCAATAATGTTGAGGTCTGGAGATTGTGGGAGCCAGATGAGATGCTCAACTTCATTAGAATGTTCCTCGTGCCATGCTTTAACGATTCTAGCTGTATGAATTGGTGCATTATCATCCTGAAAGATGGCGTTCCCCTCCGGGAACAGTGTTTGAACCATAGGATGCACTTGGTCACCCAAAATGCCTAAATAATCTCGGCTGTTAATTCTTCCATGAAGGGATATCATTGGCCCAGCGGATCTCCACAAAATAGCACCCCAGATCATCACAGAACCTCCGCCATGTTTTACGGTTGGGAGAAGGCAATCTGGATGGAATACTTCTTTCGGCTGTCTCCAAATGTACACGCGGCCGGAGGTCGGAAAAAGGGTAAACGATGATTCGTCTGAGAATATCACACGTTTCCACTGCTCGAGGGACCAATTCTGGAGGGTTCTTCACCACTCTAAATGCTTGGAAACATTTGTCATTGAGAGCAGCGGTTTTTCTAATTGCAGCTCTTCCGTGGAATCCAGATTTGTTCAGCTCCTGATGAACAGTTTTCGTGGAAACTGGGTTCTGTAGGTGTTCACTGAGCTCAGCAGTGATTTTCGGAGCCGTGGTCTTGCTATCCTCTCTCACAATTTGCTTTAGAGTCCGACGGTCTCTCTCAGTCAGCTTCGACTTTCGGCCGGACCTGTGCTTTGCTGCGGACGTTTTTCCATCTCTTTCAAACGCAGTCATTACTTTGGAGACAGTACCTCTTGACACGCCAATCATTCGGGCACTTTCGGTTACACTAGCGCCTGCCATACCAGCACCAACAATTTGGCCTCTTTGAAAATACGAGAGGTCTGCCATTGGTATCAGTTTCTCATCAATGTTCTTACAATTATGCAAAACAAACAGTTAATTTACATACACATCACATAACACAAATAATCAACTACAAACATTACCATATGTTTATAACATGTTCGAAGATTATGATGCCAAAACGTTAGGCGTTTCCATTATTCTGTCCAACCCCTGTATGTATATGTATATGTATATATATATATATATATATATATATATATATATATATATATATATATATATATATCTATCTATCTAAGAATGTGATTTGTATCAGTGAAAGTATACTTACAATTAAATACCCCCACAATTATTAACTTGCACTATGTTGTCCTGATGGTCAACATATCTTCCGTGCTAATATGTACCTTTAATGAAAGTTAATTGTGGGGATGAACAAGTGAGGTCATCGTGCGCCCGCTGAGTCAGAAGCAGAGGAGGAATGATGGGAGAGGGAGCGTCATCTGACGCTCTGCTCCCTCAGTGTTTTTAACTGTATCGGCGTCTATGATGCCGATAAGTTGAATGCATGGGGGTGTAGTAAGGTGATGCTGGGCCCCATAGCGGCTTGGTCTGCCTGCCCCCCAATGCCGGCCCAGCAGTTGTTACATGACATAACCAAAATGCTGCCTCCTGCGAATATGGACCATATCAGATGGTGGTGATGGATGTTGCAACGTGCCAAGTAAGGCTTTCCACATTTCTGCCATGCTAACCCTCCCTTTCAAGGTGGTGCCGGTGGCCCAGAGGCATTGGCGACTACCTTCTCCTCTACCTAGTACTTGCACCGAGTCCCCGCTGTCAGGTGAGGACGCCGTCGGTAGTGCATCTATCAGCGTGTGCTTGTATTCCCACATTTTCCTATCACACTCTAGTGACAGAAGTAAGGATGGTACGTTGTGCTAGTAGTGTGGATTCAGCCGGGTGGCCACCCAGTAATCAGCACTAGTAACAATCCGGGCAGCTCAGTGGTCGTTACTCAGACACAGCAGCATCCATTCGCTTATGTGTGCCAGACTGCCCTGAGGCAATGACAAACTGCCCTCAGTGGGAGGTGTATTGTCTGGGTCCTATGTATCCCCCCAACCATGCTCCAGTGATGCAAGTGAGCTGCTTTGAGTGGCACCATGCTGTGAAAACAGTTGTTACTCATCCTGATGTAAAAAATGTCCCTTGGCTGTGTACCTGGCCGCTGTCACAGGAACCCATCCTCCAAGACGTGTGGACGCCTGGCCTGAAAATGGTGTGAATGGTCCTTGGTCCTCCACTTGTGCCATCACCTCATCCATCTTTGCCCAATGCTTTGCTTTTCTAGGAGGCATTAAATGGAATAGTAACACTGATGAACTCATCAGTGCTGCCCATGTTCATGAAGTACTCGAAGCTGCCCAACACGGCAAACAAGGCCCGCATGGAGGCCCACTCGGTTGTGAAGTTGTGTTGTTCCTTAAAGCGACTCACCTGTGTGTGCTGCAGCTCAATCTTCAGCATCACCTGCTGCTGCTCGCACCAGTCGCTCCAGCATGTGCAAAGTGGAGTTCCACCTTGTGGGTACATGATATGAGGCGGTGAGCGAGAAGCCAGACGTGAAGTTTCAGCGCAGACATGCGAGGAGCATCAGGTTGCGAATGTAAAAAAAGCACGCACAGAAGGCCTACACTTTCAGCTGCAACTCTGACATATCTGTGTCATTTTGAAGGAAGCTCTTCACCAAATTTAGTACCAGGCAAGGGATGTGCACGAAACCGGCTAGGCCCAGAGCTGCTACCACATTTTGCCCGTTATTGCACACAACCATGCTGGACCACACATCTGTCTGTTCTTTGGTCCCTATCCACAGCAGTGTGGGATTTTTCCCACAAACAGATGAGTTTCAGAACAGCCTGCTGTAGTTTACCCCTGGCTGTGCTGAAGGCCGACGGTGCATTGTCGGAAGAGGAGCAGGCAACGTGGACAGAGAAACATCCCAAAAACAGCCAGTAAGCCTCTGTGGTGATAGGACATGCACCAAAATGCTTTCTGCCTCAGGACCAGCTGCCACAACATTTAGCCAGTGGGCAGTTAGTGATATAACGTCCCTGCCCGTGCTTACTTGACCATGTATCGTGGTTATGTGGACCTCAACACTGATGGTATTGCACAGTGCACACTTGGTTTTGTATGTAACATGTTCATGCAGAGCAGAAAAGCTAGTGGTGGCTGGGAACCATGTACTGTTGTTCCCATGATCCCAACGTATTGTTAGCCCTTTTGAAATCACTTGTGAGGCCACATGTAGAATATGGGATCCAATGTTTGGGGAAGGGAGGATGTACAGCTGAACATTTCCATGGAAGGGTGTGGAGATGTTCGGTGACACTGCTGGTGGTGGTGCTGTCACATCCTCTCTTTGCGGGGAGCCAGGTGGTCTGTTGCTCAGGAAGGGGAGGAAAAGGTAGAGACCGCAGCAGAAGAGGGATCAGGAGGAGGCTCAGATCTTTACTGGTTTTTCAGGTGTGTACTCTACTGCAGCTCGTGCTTTGCATTCAGTTGCCTCGTCATGCAGGTGGTGCTCAGGTTAAGAACATGTATGCCTCACTTTTGTCTCTGATGGCACAGTGTCTTGTCAGGGAGCTCCTTTGATGTGCTCAGCTCGTCCGCGTGGTGGCCAGTAGCAAACGACGTACTGGCTAGGGGCCGCAGGCTGTGCTCTTGCACCCCGCTACCTCTTTTGCTCTGCAGCTGAGGCAGCATGACCAGCACCTATTCCTCTAAACTGCCTACGTCACTCAGATGGCATTGATTCCATGGTCGGTCTAGGACGTAATGATCCCACCCATCGCATCATCGCACCTCTCCAGTCCGTCTGTTACTCTGCTGCCCCACTAATCCACTCTGTCCCCTCTACAAATCCCTTCATTGTCTTTCAATTCCACAAGATATACACTTCAAGCTACTAACACTGATCTAAAAAGCTGTCCATAATCTGTCTCCCCCATACATCTTTGAACTAATCTCCCACCACGTGATCTCTGGTCCTCCCAAGACCTCCTTTTCTCCTCCACAATCGTATGTTTCTCATCCAATCACCTGCAAGACATCTCGAGTATCCCCCCCATCCTGTAGAATTCTGTGGCCCAACACATTCGATGATTCCCTACATTCAGAACTTTTAAGTGGATCTTTAAAGCCTGTCTTCAGAACAGCTTACAGCCTTGTAATGACCCCACTGCCACCTAAAAAACACCAGAGCTGCTGCAACTCCCGAACTTTCTGTCTCCTTCCCCATTATCCTGTAGAATGTAAGGCCACAAGGGCAGTGTCATCTCCCGTCTGTACCGGTCTGTCACTATTAGTTTTTTCATTGTAATTTCTATTTGTGTTTTGTATGTAACCACCTCTTCATGAACAGCATCATGGAATTAATGGCGCTCTAAAAATAAATAATGCCGCTCATGACGTTCCACCCAGTCCTCACCCCTGCCCTCCTTGCCGACGCACATACATCAGAAAGCTGCAGCAGTTAGCACCGATGCTTCATCAGTATCAGATTTGCTGCGGTGGTCTGCTGACAGTTTGCACCACTCCTTCCACATACCAAATTTTCAGAAGGAAAATTGGGAAAAACAAAAATGTGTCAAATGGGGGTCCGTCTTACAGTCCGAATTCAGCTTACAAGCGAAGGGATCAGCACAGGTAGAGGAGTTGTGGTTCAGGCTGGTGCGGTGGTGGTGCTCTGTGGGGTGGTTGTGCACTGTGGGGTGGCTGTGCACTGTGGGGTGGCTGTGCACTGTGGGGTGGCTGTGCACTGTGGGGTGGCTGTGCACTGTGGGGTGGCTGTGCACTGTGGGGTGGCAATATACTCACAAATCCGTTGGCCGTCCCAATGCAGCTTCCCTGTCTTGCGGTGGTGTCGGGGCAGCAGCGGGGCTCTGTGCTGCGTGGGGGGCTCCTTAGGCATTTCGTCCTAGCCGGAAAGCCCCCCGCAGCTCCGCTGCTGCGACGCGGTGCCGTCCTGAAAGATGGCCGCCGCATACTCAAAGTCAAATCTCGGCAACGAGATCTCAGGACAAGATCTCGTTTCCGAGATTTGACTTTGAGTACGCGGCGCCCATCTTTCAGGACGGCACCGCGTCGCAGCAGCGGAGCTGCGGGGGGGGGGGGGCTTTCCGGCTAGGACGAAATGCCTAAGGAGCCCCCCACGCAGCACAGAGCCCCGCTGCTGCCCCGTCACCACCGCAAGACAGGGAAGCTGCATTGGGACCGCTGCCGCCACCGGATCTTTAGGTATGTTGCGACCATAAGACGCACCCCCATTTTCTCCCAAAATTTTTTGGGAAAAAAAGTGCATCTTATGGTCCGAAAAATACGGTACTCATACTCAACAGAATAAGTGGTTGGTCATCGGTGCACTCAATCTCTTTAAATTGTGGGTCAGGGTAAAGTGGATGGTGCATGAAACCACAGCCAGCAGAGTCAGGAAAAAGCAGAAGTGACTGCTGCATCACTTGTCTGATTTGCAAGGGAGTGAGGTGGAAGACATGCCCATGGGTTCATCAGGGGACCAGGTGTAAGACAGAGCAAAGGGACTGAAGGCACTCAGCCAATAAATCTAGAACTACCTCTACTTGTTCTGGCCTCATCATTCATCCAACGGTAATCAGGCTTACAAAATTACACAGATCATATTGCCTGCTTGCACCAAAGGAAGGTGTTTCATTTGGGAGCACAGCAGACAGATTGACCATGGCCCCTCTCCTTATAGCAGCTACATCATCACATCTCCTACTTGATGCTCTCCTCGTTTTCAACCCCCAAAAATTGCAGAGTATTACATGGCCTGTATACAGATAGAGTGGCGAGCAGATTTATTACACTGCCCGTTTTCAGAGTACCCCAAAAAATAAATACAAAAAAAGTGTTGGCTCCTCCTCCTGTGCTCCATAATTATTCTCTTTTATTCTCTGTCATTTCCCTATCCACATTTGTTTACAAGGCAATTGTCCTGAAATACCCCCAATTTAGCTTCCTTTTGCAGCCCTCACTCCGACCATTTTAAAGCACTGACGTTCGGGTACCCATTGACTTAAATGGGGTACAGAGTAAAGTTTGGCTCCCAAAGCAGACTTTTTAAAAATTCCACCTGAACATCCACAGGTTCACTCATCACTAGTTGTGCATTTTTTTTTCAGAAATGCTGCCAAAGGTTTCAACTTCTGAATCTGCAGCATTATCAACTTAACCCCTTAATGACCACTGATATGAATTAAAAAGGTGGTATTTAAGGGGCCTTAATCTCTCATTGCCATTTTAACATGCCGATGGGGAATTAGAATAGAGCTGCCCGGCCGTGGCGATTACTGCTACCGATCAGGGCCAATTTACCCCAACCTTAAATACTGCTATCAACCCTTAGCAACCATTGGACCCCCGTGATAACAATCACGGATCCCGATGGTTATTCACCGGACATCCGGAGCAATTGCACAACAAGTTTTCAGGTCCAATTTCTCCTGTCACCCTTGCGAAAATAAAAAATTGGGGGCTAAAAGTACATTTTCGTGAGTAAAATGTGATTTTGTATTTTCACAGCTCAACGTTATAAATTTCTGTGAAGCACCTGGGGGTTCAAGGTGCTCACCACACATCTAGACACATCCTTGAGGTGTCAAGGTTCCAAAATGGGGTCACTGGTGAGGAGTTTCTACTGTTTAGGCACATCAGGGGCTCTCCAAATGCCACATGGCGTTCTCTCTCAATTCCAGCCATTTTTGTGTTCAAACTGTGCCACTTCACTTCCGAGCTCTGCCGTGTGCCCAAATAGTATTCCCCCACATATGGGGTATCTGCATACTCAGGATAAATTGCTCAATAAGTTTTAGGGTCCATTTTCTCCTGTTACCTTTGTGAAAATAAGTTTGGAGCTAAAGTAAAATTTGTAAAAAAAAAGTTAAATGTTCATTTTTCTCTTTTCACATTACTTTACTTCCTGTGAAGCACCGATAAGGTTAATAAACTTCTTGAATGTGGGTTTGAGGGGTGCAGTTTTTAGAATGGTGTCACTTTTGGGTATTTTCTATCATATAGGCTCCTGAAGGTCACTTCAAATGTGATGTGGTCCCTAAAAATAAATGATTTTATAAATTTTGTTGGAATAATGAGAAAAATTGCTGATCAACTTTTAACCCTTCTAACGTCCTACCAAAAAAAAAACAAACAATAATTTATATATATATTTAAAAAATGATTCAGACGTGAAGTAGACATGTGGGAAATCTTATTTATTAACTGTTGTGTAACAAATTTCTGATTCGGCATAACAATGAAGTTTAAAAATTGAGAAGTTTGCCAAACTGTTGATATTTTCACAAATAAACGCAAGTCATATCGAACAAATTTTACCACTATCATGAAGTACAATATGTCAACAAAAACAATTTCTGAATCGGTGGGATCCGTTGAAGCGTTCTAGAGTTATTACCTCAAAGTGACATTGCTCAGATTTAAAAAAAAAAATTTGGCCTGATCATGAAGGTCAGTTAGCTCGATCACTAATGGGTTAAATCCAGCACCTGAGGTCACTTTACATTGTGGATTTTGGAATATTGTACTTTGTTGCTACTGTAATATCCTGAAAGTTTCTCACCAAGAAGTCCAGCAACCGGAGTTAGCCAGGTCCCTCAGAAACCTGCGGCCGATGCGTAATCTTTTGGGTACATTTTCATAAGTCTATGATTGTTTTGCCAGGCTTGTATAAACTCCATGATAGCTCAGCAGCCATGCAGGAACATCTGCTCTTATTCTTCATATTACTTTTGTAATTGTCAAAACTTTTGCTGCAGCTTTTGCAAATCGTGACAAACATCTCAGATAAATAAATGTCAATCTGGACATTGTGCCAGAATACTGAAACACTCAACTTACGTGAGCTCTTTGCTTAGGACGATGTTTATTCGTTCCTTTAAAGGGCGATTCTTCTCTGGAATAGAGAACCAGGTTTTCCTGCCCATAATAACTACATTTTGCTTTCCTGCGGAAGAATGAGGCACTTAGTATTTTCAGTTGAGCACAAAATGATTAAAATCTCTGTAGAAATGTTCTGCGACACTGGCATCTTGTGGAGGTTCAGTATAACACCACACGCCATTACACAGCTCAATATCATTTATTATATACAAATATCTAGGAAAAAAAGGTAACATGCTACAGCGTCCATGACTGCACCACCAGCCGAAATTAAAAACACAGAAGTTTAGGAGTGTTTGATATTAAGCAAGACGTCACACACTCGTACTAAGGTCTTATTCACAGTTTTTTTGGTCAGTGTCTTCTTGGTAACTATATGCTAAATGTAACGCAGAGAAAACCACATGGAGGAAAATGCCAGACAGTAGGTGAGCATTTCTTTTTATTTCCACTGACCAAATCTGCACATGAAAAATGGCAGCATGCACTAGTTTCTTCCATTTAAGTCTATGGGTGCAGAAAAAAAAAAAAAAAAAAAAATCAGATGCCATAGTATAAATACATTGCAATTCTTTAACATAGGAAACTGTAAATGGTTCTGTTAACTACTACAGTCCGCTGTAAAAGAAACTGACTGTACGGAAATCATCCTATTTTTCTTGATGAAGATTGGACCCATTTTTATACTGTTGTGTGACCCCAGTCTTACAAACACTGAAGAATTAAGGTATGTTCAACATGTTTTAAATTAATGCAGGTTTGTGGCTGAAAAATCCACAGCTTCTTATAACACCCAATGCTGGTGTTTCGGCGTGACCTTCTCATGCTGCAATATCTTGAGTCTTTATTTTTTCCCTTTTTTGTCCCCTAATCTTCCCTCATACAGTACTATTGTTTTACAATTAGCCCCTTATTGTAATTCTAGCCCCCATCTTACAGTAATGTACGTCCTAGGATGCACAATCAGGTGAAGAGAAGCGCCGACCCCCAATGCCCTGGACAAGGGCTGCACAATGCAGCTTCAGGGGCTGCGTGTTTGAGACCTCAACTAGATGTTCTTATGGCCTCCGCCTGGCTGCTATGTGCCTGCACACCATTGGGGTCACTGTATAGGTTTCTGCCCCCTTCGCCAGCATGGTACAATAGGCCTGCCATCACTGATCCCCATATACAATATACATGCACCTGCAGTGAGACCCATGTGTGTAATTCCAGCAGCTCCGGTCTCTGAACAGACATTCTCAGCAGCAGACCTTAATGAATACCTTGCTGCACTACAACTCCCAGTAGACATTGCTCCTGTCTGTATCATAGGGGAAGAGGAGCAGCAGAGGAAGAAACTGATTGGGGGAGCAAGCTGGTGAGGAAGGGAGGAGGGGTGGAGACCAGTGGCCATGAGGGCGGTCAGCCATTACTGAGGAGAGACAAGAACAACACAGGAGCAGAGCCCAGTGTGCAGACTGATGCTTCTCCTAATCTATGTGGAAGAACGGTGAACCTTGTAATTGCACCAGAACCCCAGACTAACCAGTTGGTCCGGGAATGCTTCACAGAAAGGAGGAGAATTCTGCCTGACTAACCAGTTGGTCCGGGAATTGTTATGATTTGGTAGCTGAGGAGAGCAGGCAAAAACGGCAATACACCAGAGAGGTTGGAATGTACTGGATTGCAGTACCCTGACTAACCACCACAACTAAAGGCAGCCGTGGAGCGTACCTACGTTGGTCCTAGACGCCTCGTCACAGCCTGAGAGGCTAACTACACCTAAAGATAGAAAGAGGAAAGCTATCTGCCCCGGAGCAGATCCCCAAAGAACACAGGAAGCCCCCAAACATGTAATGGCGGTTAGACAAGAGGAAATACAGACACAGACAGAAAATAGTATGAGCAAACGTTGGGGCCCAATCTTCCTAGAAAGAAAAGGATAGGAAGGACACTTACTGCAATCCAAAAAAACCCTAAAAAAATACCAACTCTACTAATTGCAAAAACACCTGAGATCACACGACCTCTACCACCTAAATTAGTTCTCTGGTGTAACAAAACTAAGCCGCAGCCACTGAAAAAACTGGAAAAGGCAAATGAACAAATAACAGTGGCTCAGATAAACTGAGAGGAGCACAAGCCCCCGCAGGGGACCTGGCTGACCTCCACAGAAGTGCAGGAAAAAATGCAAAAAGCAAGCACAAAAATAAAAGCAGAAAATATCTTATCTGTTAGCAGAAGATGCAGGCAAGACTCAGCAAGCTTCCAAGTGAACCAGGAACCAAAGTTGAGACAGAAACAATTGATCACCGGCAACCCTGATGGGAGGGAACCTCCCTTATATAAGACCAGTCTGTAATTCCTGATTGCCGATCTTCACAATCTTCATTGAATGGTTCAGTACTGTTTGTAACCACCAGAGGGAGCTTCTGCTCAGAATCCATTTCTAACACATTCACAAAAGGGAATGTTCTCAACCCCCCCCCCCCCCCGCCCCTCCCGGCTTCACAGAAAGGAGGAGAATTTTGCCTGACTAACCAGTTGGTTTGGGAAAGTCGTCCTCCCCCCCCAGCTTCACAGAAAGGAGAATTCTGCCTGACTAACCAGTTGGTCTGCGAATGTCGTCCTCCCCCCGGCTTCACAGAAATGAGGAGAATTCTGCCTGACTAACCAGTTGGTCCGGGAATGTCGTCCTCCCCCCGGCTTCACAGAAAGAAGGAGAATTCTGCCTGACTAACCAGTTGGTCCGGGAATGTCGTCCGCCCCCCCGGCTTCACAGAAAGGAGAATTCTGCCTGACTAACCAGTTGGTCCGGGAATGTCGTCCTCTCCCCCGGCTTCACAGAAAGAAGGAGAATTCTGCCTGACTAACTAGTTGGTCCGGGAATGTCGTCCTCCCCCAGCTTCACAGAAAGGAGAATTCTGCCTGACTAACCAGTTGGTCCGGGAATGTCGTCCTCCCCCCGCCTTCACAGAAAGAAGGAGAATTCTGCCTGACTAACCAGTTGGTCCGGGAATGTCCTCCCCCTGGCTTCACAGAAAGAAGGAGAATTCTGCCTGACTAACCAGTTGGTCCGGGAATGTCGTCCGCCCCCCAGCTTCACAGAAAGGAGAATTCTGCCTGACTAACCAGTTGGTCCGGGAATGTCGTCCTCCAACCCGGCTTCACAGAAAGGAGAATTCTGCCTGACTAACCAGTTGGTCCGGGAATGTCCTCCCCCTGGCTTCACAGAAAGGAGAATTCTGCCTGACTAACCAGTTGGTCTGGGAATGTCCTCCCGCTGGCTTCACAGAAAGAAGGAGAATTCTGCCTGTCTAACCAGTTGGTCCGGGAATGTCGTCCTCCCCCCGACTTCACAGAAAGAAGGAGAATTCTGCCTGACTAACCAGTTGGTCCGGGAATGTCGTCCTCCCCCCGGCTTCACAGAAAGAAGGAGAATTCTGCCTGACTAACCAGTTGGTCCGGGAATGTCGTCCTCCCCCCGGCTTCACAGAAAGGAGAATTCTGCCTGACTAACCAGTTGGTCCGGGAATGTCGTCCTCCCCCCGTCTTCACAGAAAGAAGGAGAATTCTGCCTGACTAACCAGTTGGTCCGGAATTGTCGTCCTCCCCCCAGCTTCACAGAAAGAAGAATTCTGCCTGACTAACCAGTTGGTCTGGGAATGTCGTCCTCCACCCGGCTTCACAGAAAGAAGTAGAATTCTACCTGACTTACCAGTTGGTCCGGGAATATCGTCCTCCCCCGGCTTCACAGAAAGAAGGAGAATTCTGCCTGACTAACCAGTTGGTCCGGGAATGTCGTCCTCCCCCCGGCTTCACAGAAAGGAGAATTCTGCCTGACTAACCAGTTGGTCCGGGAATGTCGTTCGCCCCCCCGGCTTCACAAAAAGAAGGAGAATTCTGCCTGACTAACCAGTTGGTCCGGGAATGTCGTCCTCCCCCCGGCTTCACAGAAAGGAGAATTCTGCCTGACTAACCAGTTGGTCCGGGAATGTCGTTCGCCCCCCCGGCTTCACAGAAAGGAGAATTCTGCCTGACTAACCAGTTGGTCCGGGAATGTCGTTCGCCCCCCCGGCTTCACAGAAAGAAGGAGAATTCTGCCTGACTAACCAGTTGGTCCGGGAATATCGTCCTCCCCCGGCTTCACAGAAAGGAGAATTCTGCCTGACTAACCAGTTGGTCCGGGAATATCGTCCTCCCCCGGCTTCACAGAAAGGAGAATTCTGCCTGACTAACCAGTTGGTCCGGGAATATCGTCCCCCCCGGCTTCACAGAAAGGAGAATTCTGCCTGACTAACCAGTTGGTCCGGGAATATCGTCCTCCCCCGGCTTCACAGAAAGGAGAATTCTGCCTGATTAACCAGTTGGTCCGGGAATATCGTCCTCCCCCGGCTTCACAGAAAGGAGAATTCTGCCTGACTAACCAGTTGGTCCGGGAATATCGTACTCCCCCGGCTTCACAGAAAGGAGAATTCTGCCTGACTAACCAGTTGGTCTGGGAATGTCGTCCTCCCCCCAGCTTCACAGAAAGGCGAATTCTGCCTGACTAACCAGTTGGTCCGGGAATGCTGTCCTCCCCTTGGCTTCACAGAAAGGAGAATTCTGCCTGACTAACCAGTTGGTCCGGGAATGTCGTCCTCCCCCCGGCTTCACAGAAAGAAGGAGAATTTTGCCTGACTAACCAGTTGGTCCGGGAATGTCGTCCTCCCCCCAGCTTCACAGAAAGGAGAATTCTGCCTGACTAACCAGTTGGTCCGGAATGTCGTCCTCCCCCGGCTTCACAGAAAGGAGAATTCTGCCTGACTAACCAGTTGGTCCGGGAATGTCCTCCCCCTGGCTTCACAGAAAGAAGGAGAATTCTGCCTGACTAACCAGTTGGTCCGGGAATGTCGTCCGCCCCCCAGCTTCACAGAAAGAAGGAGAATTCTGCCTGACTAACCAGTTGGTCCGGGAATGTCGTCCCCCCCGGCTTCACAGAAAGGAGAATTCTGCCTGACTAACCAGTTGGTCCGGAATGTCGTCCTCCCCCGGCTTCACAGAAAGAAGGAGAATTCTGCCTGACTAAACAGTTGGTCCGGGAATGTCGTCCTCCCCCCGCTTCACAGAAAGGAGAATTCTGCCTGACTAACCAGTTGGTCCGGGAATGTCGTCCTCCCCCCGGCTTCACAGAAAGAAGGAGAATTCTGCCTGACTAACCAGTTGGTCGGGAATATCGTCCTCCCCCGGCTTCACAGAAAGGAGAATTCTGCCTGACTAACCAGTTGGTCCGGGAATATCGTCCTCCCCCGGCTTCACAGAAAGGAGAATTCTGCCTGACTAACCAGTTGGTCGGGAATATCGTCCTCCCCCGGCTTCACAGAAAGGAGAATTCTGCCTGACTAACCAGTTGGTCCGGGAATATCGTCCTCCCCCGGCTTCACAGAAAGGAGAATTCTGCCTGACTAACCAGTTGGTCCGGGAATATCGTCCTCCCCCTGCTTCACAGAAAGGAGAATTCTGCCTGACTAACCAGTTGGTCTGGGAATGTCGTCCTCCCCCCAGCTTCACAGAAAGGCGAATTCTGCCTGACTAACCAGTTGGTCCGGGAATGCTGTCCTCCCCCTGGCTTCACAGAAAGGAGAATTCTGCCTGACTAACCAGTTGGTCCGGGAATGTCGTCCTCCCCCGGCTTCACAGAAAGAAGGAGAATTTTGCCTGACTAACCAGTTGGTCCGGGAATGTTCTCAACCCCCTCGGCTTCACAGAAAGGAAGAGAATTCTGCCTGACTAACCAGTTGGCCCGGGAATGTTCTCAACCTCCCCCCGGCTTCACAGAAAGGAGAATTCTGCCTGACTAACCAGTTGGTCTGCGAATGTCGTCCTCCCCCGGCTTCACAGAAATGAGGAGAATTCTGCTGACTAACAGTTGGTCCGGGAATGTCGTCCTCCCCCCGGCTTCACAGAAAGAAGGAGAATTCTGCCTGACTAACCAGTTGGTCCGGGAATGTCGTCCTCCCCCCAGCTTCACAGAAAGAAGGAGAAATCTGCCTGACTAACCAGTTGGTCCGGGAATGTCGTCCTCCCCCGGCTTAACAGAAAGAAGGAGAATTCTGCCTGACTAACCAGTTGGTCCGGGAATGTCGTCCGCCCCCCCGGCTTCACAGAAAGGAGAATTCTGCCTGACTAACCAGTTGGTTCGGGAATGTCATCCTCCCCCGGCTTCACAGAAAGAAGGAGAATTCTGCTGACTAACTAGTTGGTCCGGGAATGTCGTCCCCCCCCAGCTTCACAGAAAGGAGAATTCTGCCTGACTAACCAGTTGGTCCGGGAATGTCGTCCTCCCCCGGCTTCACAGAAAGGAGAATTCTGCCTGACTAACCAGTTGGTCGGAATGTCCTCCCCTGGCTTCACAGAAAGAAGGAGAATTCTGCCTGACTAACCAGTTGGTCCGGGAATGTCGTCCCCCCCAGCTTCACAGAAAGAAGGAGAATTCTGCCTGACTAACCAGTTGGTCGGGAATGTCGTCCTCCACCCCGGCTTCACAGAAAGAGAATTCTGCTGACTAACCAGTTGGTCCGGAATGTCGTCCTCCCCCGGCTTCACAGAAAGAAGGAGAATTCTGCCTGACTAAACAGTTGGTCCGGGAATGTCGTCCTCCCCCCGGCTTCACAGAAAGAAGGAGAATTCTGCCTGACTAACCAGTTGGTCCGGGAATGTCGTCCTCCCCCCGGCTTCACAGAAAGGAGAATTCTGCCTGACTAACCAGTTGGTCCGGAATGTCGTCCTCCCCCTGGCTTCACAGAAAGAAGGAGAATTCTGCCTGACTAACCAGTTGGTCCGGAATTGTCGTCCTCCCCCAGCTTCACAGAAAGAAGAATTCTGCCTGACTAACCAGTTGGTCCGGGAATGTGGTCCTCCCCCGGCTTCACAGAAAGAGTAGAATTCTGCCTGACTTACCAGTTGGTCCGGGAATATCGTCCTCCCCCGGCTTCACAGAAAGAAGGAAATTCTGCCTGACTAACCAGTTGGTCCGGGAATGTCGTCCTCCCCCCGGCTTCACAGAAAGAAGGAGAATTCTGTCTGACTAACCAGTTGGTCCGGAATATCGTCCTCCCCCGGCTTCACAGAAAGGAGAATTCTGCCTGACTAACCAGTTGGTCCGGGAATGTCGTCCTACCCCCGGCTTCACAGAAAGAAGGAGAATTCTGCCTGACTAACCAGTTGGTCCGGGAATGTTCTCAACCCCCCCTCGGCTTCACAGAAAGGAAGAGAATTCTGCCTGACTAACCAGTTGGTCCGGGAATGTTCTCAACCTCCCCCCCCCCGGCTTCACAGAAAGGAGGAGAATTCTGCATGACTAACCAGTTGGTCCGGGAATGTCATCCTCCCCCCGGCTTCACAGAAAGAAGGAGAATTCTGCCTGACTAACCAGTTGGTCCGGGAATGTCGCTCTCCCCCCGGCTTCACAGAAAGAGGGAGAATTCAGCCTGACTAACCAGTTGGTCCGGGAATGTCGTCCTCCTCCCCAGCTTCACAGAAAGGAGGAGAATTCTGCCTGACTAACCAGTTGGTCTGCGAATGTTGTCCTCCTCCCAGCTTCACAGAAAGAAGAATTCTGCCTGACTAACCAGTTGGTCCGGGAATGTCGTCCTCCCCCGGCTTCACAGAAAGAAGGAGAATTCTGCCTGACTAACCAGTTGGTCTGCGAATGTTGTCCTCCCCCCGGCTTCACAGAAATGAGGAGAATTCTGCCTGACTAACCAGTTGTGTAAGGTTCTATGTATATATTCCTGAAACTCAGTTTGTTCGTCAGCCATTTTACTTTCTGTCTTGCTGCAGCTATCTTGCCCTCAGTCAAAATGGAGTTTCCAGCTTGCATGTTCCCGCCCTGATTCTCTCCTTTGCTTCTTAAGCAGCCACAGCTGAGCAATCAGTGCTTCAGAATCTAGCCTGCAGTGAACCTGTGACTTGACTCCTGTAAGCCTTGGACCTTGTACTCCAGCTATTCCTACTGAGGAACTCTGAAGCACTTGTGGACTCTGAACCCTGCTCTTTGAAAGACCCACGTTTGCATGGACTTACGGTAACAGAGAAGAAGATCCTGAATCTGTATTGGAGAGTGATTGCTGAGCTTGGATTACTCTGGCCTGCTGTGTCTCCTGTTTCTGTGTCTGCAAACTGTGTGACTATTTCTGCCAACTTGTATGAAGTAATACAGGACTTTTCTATATCAAACCTGTGACTCCTGTGTTTTCATCGCACCCAAGCACAAGACGCTATATGAAATGTACTACATACATTACAAGATTCTGAAGCCAAAACGTTAGTGTCTGCTGGGTCTGGAAGGCTGTGTCTGCTGTACTGTGGATATGAGACGTCCGGTTGTACTTTCTGTGATGACAGTGGTTGTGACTTCTCACAACCATTCCAGGTGAGCAATTCCCTTAAGTTTTTTCTTTTTGCAGTGTTACCACAGGTGAACACTATTGTTTTTTTTTCTCTCCTCTTCTTCCAGTAATCCGGTCTTAAAAGATCTGGAAAATGGAGGCCCGCATAAAGGAACTTTGCGGAGTGACTGATAATATCCTTGCAGATTTGCAGAATATAAAGACCCGTTTTACAAATCTACAGGACCTCAATAATCACAATTTGCAAGTGGTTGGACAGACTACCCAGGATTTGCGAGCCAGGATTGAGGTTCTAGAGGGGCGAGTCCAGGCTCCTGCCGTAGCCCGAGTGCTGGGATTCCCAAGTTGCCCCCTTTTCGTTTTGGCGGTGAACGTGAGAAATTCAGGGGATTTATTAATCAATGCAATCTTTTTTTTTCTGCACATGCTTCACAATTTCCCACTGAACGATCTAAGGTGCTTACTATAATTATGTTGCTTACCAACAAGGCTTTAATGTGGGCAAACCCTCTGATTGAGACTGAGGATGATTGTTTGAATCACCTTGATGATTTTATTTCAGCCATGGGGCAGGTGTTTGATGACCCCAATCGAGGTGCAACAGCTGAAGCAGCCATGTTAGCTTTGCGCCAAGGTAAGCACTCGGTAGCTGAATATGCCTTGGATTTCAGGAGATGGGCCCTTGATACCACCTGGGACAGTTCCGCCAAAAAATCTATTTTTCGAAAGGGGTTATCTCCACTGATTAAGGATGAACTTGCTCGTGCCGACCCTCCCACTGCGTTAGGTGACTTTATTAACTACTGCATCCGTATTGATACTCGTCTGACTGAACGCAGGCAAGAGAGATGGTTCGAAAGCAATCGTACTAACCTTTTCCTACCTTCCTCTCCAGCTAAGGAACCTTTGAGTAGGATTACACGGGAACCTGAACCCATGCAGGTAGACTCTTTACAACGACGGGTTAGTGATGCACGCAAGGAACATCGTTTTAAGGAGAATCTATGTTTCTATTGTGGTAAGTCAGGGCACTTCATTATAAACTGCCCCAGCCGTTCTCGTAAGACTACTGCAGCACTCATTCATTGTGAGTGTTGCGAGAGGGGATCTGTCAGGTCCGAGCCTCAGGCTCCAGAGAGATCTGCAGCAACAGATCTTGATTTCTCGGACTTAAACTCCGTTACCTCTGAGGATGTTGACTGTGTAAACGCTGCCATTTTTCAAGTTTCCTCAGCGGTGTCCCAGCTGAGTTGTAAGAAAAACAATTCTCATTGCTTTCTTTCCATCAAACTCTGGGTTGACTCAGCTTGGGTGTCTAGCTCTGCTATGATCGACTCAGGGGCAAGTGGAAATTTTATGGATGTCTCCTTTGCTCTGAAACAGGGAATACGTTCAGTGAAGAAGGCTACTCCAGTACAGATGGAAACTGTGGATGGCTCCGCTGACCTCTGGACCAGTGGATCAGGAAACAGAGCCTTTGAGGGTTCTTATGGGTAAAGATCATCATGAGAAACTGTCCTTTATGCTTATCTCTTCTCCCCACTTTCCCATTATTCTAGGCCTACCATGGCTGCAGGCTCAGAATCCTACCATTAACTGGGAGACCAAGGAATTACACTTTCCAGAGAAACAGATGAGTCCAAAAGTTTCAGCTTGCTCTGTTCCTAAAGGAATCATGTCAGTCCCTGAACTACCAGCTGTATACCAGGACTATGTGGATTTATGTGACAAGAAGAACGCTGACCAGCTTCCTCCTCACCGTCCATATGATTGTCCAATTGAATTATTGCCTGGAGCAGAGATACCTTTTGGTAAGATCTACCCCCTGGCGGGGCCCGAGCTAAAGGCTTTAAAGGATTACATAGATGAAAATCTAGCCAAGGGCTTCATACGCCCCTCTTCATCTCCTGCAGGTGCACCCATCTTCTTTGTAAAGAAGAAAGATGGATCTCTGAGACCATGCGTAGACTATAGGGAACTCAATAAGGTTACTATTAGAAACCGTTATCCATTGCCTTTAATCCCTGAGTTATTGGAGAGAGTGCGACATGCCAAAATTTTTTCTAAACTAGATCTTCGTGGGGCCTATAACTTAGTCCGTATTAGACCTGGGGATGAATGGAAGACTGCATTCAGGTCACGCTATGGACACTTTGAATATCTAGTTATGCCTTTTGGTCTGAGTACCGCCCCAGCCACTTTCCAACACTTGGTGAATGACATCTTCAGGGATCTCCTAGATACATTCGTGGTAATTTATTTGGATGATATTCTAATTTTTTCTAACTCCACAGAGGAACATCATGGACATGTGAGAATGGTCTTGGAACGTCTAAGACAAAATCATCTTTACATCAAACTTGAAAAGTGTGAATTCCATAGGACCGAAATTCAATTTCTGGGGTATGTACTGTCTACACAAGGAATTAGTATGGATGGAAGCAAAACCCAAGCCATCAAGGATTGGCCAAGTCCTAGAAATGTGAAGGAGGCACAGCGCTTCATCGGGTTTGCCAACTTCTATAGACGTTTCATTAGAAATTTCTCTGAGGTAGTGTCACCTATCACTCAACTTACCCGGAAAGAGTCTAGGTTTTCCTGGACTCCCCAAGCCCAGGAAGCATTTTCCCGTCTAAAAGATAAATTTACCACTGCACCTATCCTAGTACATCCCAACCCCGAGCTTGCCTTCATAATAGAGGTGGATGCTTCAGACTGTGCCGTTGGAGCTATACTCTCTCAGAGAACAGGTGAGAAGAATGTCTTGCATCCCTGTGCCTTCTTTTCCCAGCAGTTGTCTTCGGCTGAGAGGAACTACGATGTGGGCAATAGAGAGTTGTTGGCCATTATTGCCGCCTTCAAAGAATGGAGACACCTTCTTCAGGGAGCTGCACAGCAAATAGTCGTCCTGACAGACCATCGTAACCTTGAGTTTATCAGGTCGGCTAAGTGCCTGACTCCTCGCCAGGCTCGCTGGAATCTTTTCTTAAACCAATTTAATTTTATCATCTCTTATAGACCAGGATCGCGCAATGGAAAGGCTGATGCACTCTCTAGGATTTACTCAGCAGAGACACGTCCAATTACTCCTCCTAAGACTATTCTTCCTGACTCTAGATTCCTAGGAGTAATTCATAATCAAGACCTACTTAAGGACATCAAGGAAGCATACCATGCGGATTCCTTTTTGGCACAACCCCCAAGGGACGTAAGTCTTGTCTTTAAGAATGGTGTGTGGATTCAGGGACAACGTCTGTATATTCCTGAAACAGTCAGATTAAGAGTATTGCAACTCATTCACGATTCCAAGATAGCTGGGCATAGAGGAATTCTAAAGACACAGGAATTTCTTTCTCGTTTCTTTTGGTGGCCCACTTGCAGGAAGGATGTTTTGAATTATGTCACTTCATGTGAGGTCTGTGCAAGATGCAAAACACCTCGCTCCTCACCAACTGGTCTGTTACAGCCTCTTCCCACCCCGTCCCGCCCATGGGGATCCATTTCTATGGACTTCATTGTGGAGTTACCAACCTCTCAGGGGAAGAACACCATTCTAGTGGTGGTTGACCGTCTAACAAAGGCGGCTCATTTTATCCCTTGTGTCGGCTTACCCACTGCAAAACAGACATCAGATTTGATGATTAAAGATGTGTTTCGCTTACATGGAGTACCGGATGAGGTTATTTCGGATCGAGGGGTGCAATTCACTTCTAGGTTTTGGCAAAATTTCTGTGCAGCATTGGACATTAAAGTAAACCTTTCTTCTGCTTTTCATCCCCAGACTAATGGACAGACCGAACGAACCAATCAAACCCTGGAGCAGTATCTCCGCTGCTTTATCTGCCACCTACAGGATGATTGGGTGGATCTACTTCCATTAGCTGAGTTCTCGTATAACAACTCTCAGAGTGCCTCCACTAAACAGTCTCCTTTTTACTCTAATCTAGGTTATCATCCTAACATTCTACCACGATTTCCCATAGAAACGCCTTTACCAGCAGTGGCTGAAAGAATCACGTCTTTACAGAAGAATATGGATCTTCTAAAGGAAAATCTGGAATCGGCTCAAGAAAGGTACAAGAAAGCAGCAGATAAATTTCGTAAACCTGCACCAGCTTTCAAGGTAGGAGACTTGGTCTGGCTGTCAACCAGAAATCTTAAGTTAAGGATTCCATCGTCTAAGTTGGGACATAAGTACATTGGACCCTATAAAATCAGTAAAATTATAAGTGCCGTTGCTTGTCGTCTTCAACTGCCCAGAACTATGAGAATCCACCCTGTCTTTCATGTATCCCTACTAAAGGCTGCGACACCCAATACGTTTCCTGGACGTTCCTCTCCTTGCCCTGACCCAGTGCTAGTCGATGGTCAGGAAGAATTTGTGGTGGAAAGGATTTTAGATTCCAGGTTGTATAGAAATCAGTTACAATATCTGATTAAATGGCAGGGCTACCCAGTGGAGGACAACTCATGGGAACCGGTCAATAACGTTAATGCTCCTCGCTTGCTCCGTCAGTTTCATCAGAGGTACCCACACAAGCCTGGTCTGAGGTCATCCGGAGGTTGTCCTTAAGGGGGGAGTAATGTAAGGTTCTATGTATATATTCCTGAAACTCAGTTTGTTCGTCAGCCATTTTACTTTCTGTCTTGCTGCAGCTATCTTGCCCTCAGTCAAAATGGAGTTTCCAGCTTGCATGTTCCCGCCCTGATTCTCTCCTTTGCTTCTTAAGCAGCCACAGCTGAGCAATCAGTGCTTCAGAATCTAGCCTGCAGTGAACCTGTGACTTGACTCCTGTAAGCCTTGGACCTTGTACTCCAGCTATTCCTACTGAGGAACTCTGAAGCACTTGTGGACTCTGAACCCTGCTCTTTGAAAGACCCACGTTTGCATGGACTTACGGTAACAGAGAAGAAGATCCTGAATCTGTATTGGAGAGTGATTGCTGAGCTTGGATTACTCTGGCCTGCTGTGTCTCCTGTTTCTGTGTCTGCAAACTGTGTGACTATTTCTGCCAACTTGTATGAAGTAATACAGGACTTTTCTATATCAAACCTGTGACTCCTGTGTTTTCATCGCACCCAAGCACAAGACGCTATATGAACTGTACTACATACATTACAAGTTGGTCTGCGAATGTCGTCCTCCCCCCCGGCTTCACAGAAATGAGGAGAATTCTGCCTGACTAATCAGTTGGTCCGGGAATGTCGTCCTCCCCCCGGCTTCACAGAAAGAAGGAGAATTCTGACTGACTAACCAGTTGGTCCGGGAATGTAGTCTTCCCCCCCGGCTTCACAGAAAGAAGGAGAATTCTGCCTGACTAACCAGTTGGTCCGGGAATGTCGTTCGCCCCCCCGGCTTCACAGAAAGAAGGAGAATTCTGCTTGACTAACCAGTTGGTCCGGGAATATCGTCCTCCCCCGGCTTCACAGAAAGGAGAATTCTGCCCGATTAACCAGTTGGTCCGGGAATGTCCTCCCCCTGGCTTCACAGAAAGAAGGAGAATTCTGCCTGACTAACCAGTTGGTCCGGGAATGTCGTCCGCCCCCCGGCTTCACAGAAAGAAGGAGAATTCTGCCTGACTAACCAGTTGGTCCGGGAATGCCGTCCTCCCCCCCCCGCTTCACAGAAAGGAGAATTCTGCCTGACTAACCAGTTGGTCCGGGAATGTCGTCCTCCCCCCGGCTTCACAGAAAGGAGGAGAATTCTGCCTGACTAACCAGTTGGTCTGCGAATGTTGTCCTCCCCCCGGCTTCACAGAAATGAGGAGAATTCTGCCTGACTAACCAGTTGGTCTGCGAATGTCGTCCTCCCCCCCCGGCTTCACAGAAATGAGGAGAATTCTGCCTGACTAACCAGTTGGTCCGGGAATGTCGTCCTCCCCCCGGCTTCACAGAAAGAAGGAGAATTCTGCCTGACTAACCAGTTGGTTCGGGAATGTCATCCTCCCCCCGGCTTCACAGAAAGAAGGAGAATTCTGCCTGACTAACTAGTTGGTCCGGGAATGTCGTCCTCCCCCCAGCTTCACAGAAAGGAGAATTCTGCCTGACTAACCAGTTGGTCCGGGAATGTCGTCCTCCCCCCGGCTTCACAGAAAGGAGAATTCTGCCTGACTAACCAGTTGGTCCGGGAATGTCCTCCCCCTGGCTTCACGAAAAGAAAGCGAAAGGGAAATTCTGCCCTAGGAACTTAACCAGTTGGTCCGGGAATGTTCCGTCCGCTGCCGCACCATGTTCGAATCACTGCCGAAAGAAGGAGAATTCTCTGACACGTGGAACCTAAGCCCCAGGGTTTGTGTCCGCGGGAATGTCGTCCTCCCCCCGGCTTCACAGAAAGGAGAATTCTGCCTGACTAACCATGTCCGAATGTCTCCCGGCTCACAGAGAAGGAGAATTGCCTGACTACCTTGTCCGAAGTTCTCCCCCCCGGCTTCACAGAAAGAAGGAGAATTCTGCCTGACTAACAGTTGGTCCGGGAATGTACGTCCCCCCCCGGCTTCACAGAAAGGATAATGGCGGAATTTCTGCTTGGACTCTAACCAGTTGGTCCGGGAATGTCGTCCTCCCCCGGCTTCACAGAAAAGGAGAATTCTGCCTGACTAAACCAGTTGGTCCGGGAATGTCGTCCTCCCCCTGGCTTCACAGAAAGAAGGAGAATTCTGCCTGACTAACCAGTTGGTCCGAATGTCGTCCTCCCCCCGGCTTCACAGAAAGAAGAATTCTGCCTGACTAACCAGTTGGTCCGGGAATGTGTCCTCCCCCCGGCTTCACAGAAAGAAGAGAATTCTGCCTGACTAACCAGTTGGTCCGGGAATATCGTCCCCCCCGGCTTCACAGAAAGAAGGAGAATTCTGCCTGACTAACCAGTTGGTCCGGGAATGTCGTCCTCCCCCCGGCTTCACAGAAAGAAGGAGAATTCTGCTGACTAACCAGTTGGTCCGGGAATATCGTCCTCCCCCGGCTTCACAGAAAGGAGAATTCTGCCTGACTAACCAGTTGGTCCGGGAATGTCGTCCTACCCCCGGCTTCACAGAAAGAAGGAGAATTCTGCCTGACTAACCAGTTGGTCCGGGAATGTCCTCACCCCCTCGGCTTCACAGAAAGGAAGAGAATTCTGCCTGACTAAACAGTTGGTCCGGGAATGTTTGTCCCTCCCCCCCGGCTTCACAGAAAGAAGGAGAATTCTGCTGACTAACCAGTTGGTCCCGGGAATGTCATCCCCCCCCGGCTTCACAGAAAGAAGGAGAATTCTGCCTGACTAACCAGTTGGTCCGGGAATGTTCTCACTCCCCCCCGGCTTCACAGAAAGAGGAGAATTCTGCCTGACTAACCAGTTGGTCCGGGAATGTCGTCCTCCCCCCGCTTCACAGAAAGAAGGAGAATTCTGCCTGACTAACCAGTTGGTCCGGGAATGTCGTCGCCCCCCCGGCTTCACAGAAAGGAGAATTCTGCCTGACTAACCAGTTGGTTCGGGAATGTCTCCTCCCCCCGCTTCACAGAAAGAGGAGAATTCTGCCTGACTAACAGTTGGTCCGGAATGTCGTCCTCCCCCCAGCTTCACAGAAAGGAGAATTCTGCCTGACTAACCAGTTGGTCCGGGAATGTCGTCCTCCCCCCGTCTTCACAGAAAGGAGAATTCTGCCTGACTAACCAGTTGGTCCGGAATGTGTCCTCCCCCGGCTTCACAGAAAGAAGGAGAATTCTGCCTGACTAACCAGTTGGTCGGGAATGTCGTCCTCCCCCCCGGCTTCACAGAAAGAAGGAGAATTCTGTCCTGACTAACCAGTTGGTCCGGGAAATTCGTCCTCCCCCGCTCTACAGAAAGGAAATTCATGCTGACTAACCAGTTGTCCGGGAATGCTGTCCTCCTGCCCCAGCTTCACAGAAGGAAGATTTCTGCCTGGACTAACCAGTTGTCGCGAATGTGTCTCCCCTCCGGCTTCACAGAAAGAAGGAATTCTGCTGAACTACCCGCAGTTGGTCCGGATGTTCTCAACCCTCGGCTTCACAGAATGAAGAGAATTTGCATGATCTAAACCAGTTGGCTCGGAATGTTCTCACACTCCCCCCCGCTTCACAGAAAGGAAGAGAATTCTGCATGACTAACCAGTTGGTCCGGGAATGTCATCCTCCCCCCGGCTTCACAGAAAGGAGAATTCTGCCTAACCAGTTGGTCCGGGAATGTCGCCCTCACCCCGGCTTCACAGAAAGAGGGAATTCAGCTGACTAACCAGTTGGTCCGGGAATGTCGTCCTCCCCCCCAGCTTCACAGAAAGGAGGAGAATTCTGCCTGACTAACCAGTTGGTATGCGAATGTTGTCCTCCTCCCAGCTTCACAGAAAGAAGAATTCTGCCTGACTAACCAGTTGGTCCGGGAATGTCGTCCTCCCCCCGGCTTCACAGAAAGAAGGAGAATTCTGCCTGACTAACCAGTTGGTCTGCGAATGTTGTCCTCCCCCCGGCTTCACAGAAATGAGGAGAATTCTGCCTGACTAACCAGTTGTGTAAGGTTCTATGTATATATTCCTGAAACTCAGTTTGTTCGTCAGCCATTTTACTTTCTGTCTTGCTGCAGCTATCTTGCCCTCAGTCAAAATGGAGTTTCCAGCTTGCATGTTCCCGCCCTGATTCTCTCCTTTGCTTCTTAAGCAGCCACAGCTGAGCAATCAGTGCTTCAGAATCTAGCCTGCAGTGAACCTGTGACTTGACTCCTGTAAGCCTTGGACCTTGTACTCCAGCTATTCCTACTGAGGAACTCTGAAGCACTTGTGGACTCTGAACCCTGCTCTTTGAAAGACCCACGTTTGCATGGACTTACGGTAACAGAGAAGAAGATCCTGAATCTGTATTGGAGAGTGATTGCTGAGCTTGGATTACTCTGGCCTGCTGTGTCTCCTGTTTCTGTGTCTGCAAACTGTGTGACTATTTCTGCCAACTTGTATGAAGTAATACAGGACTTTTCTATATCAAACCTGTGACTCCTGTGTTTTCATCGCACCCAAGCACAAGACGCTATATGAAATGTACTACATACATTACAAGATTCTGAAGCCAAAACGTTAGTGTCTGCTGGGTCTGGAAGGCTGTGTCTGCTGTACTGTGGATATGAGACGTCCGGTTGTACTTTCTGTGATGACAGTGGTTGTGACTTCTCACAACCATTCCAGGTGAGCAATTCCCTTAAGTTTTTTCTTTTTGCAGTGTTACCACAGGTGAACACTATTGTTTTTTTTTCTCTCCTCTTCTTCCAGTAATCCGGTCTTAAAAGATCTGGAAAATGGAGGCCCGCATAAAGGAACTTTGCGGAGTGACTGATAATATCCTTGCAGATTTGCAGAATATAAAGACCCGTTTTACAAATCTACAGGACCTCAATAATCACAATTTGCAAGTGGTTGGACAGACTACCCAGGATTTGCGAGCCAGGATTGAGGTTCTAGAGGGGCGAGTCCAGGCTCCTGCCGTAGCCCCGAGTGCTGGGATTCCCAAGTTGCCCCCTTTTCGTTTTGGCGGTGAACGTGAGAAATTCAGGGGATTTATTAATCAATGCAATCTTTTTTTTTCTGCACATGCTTCACAATTTCCCACTGAACGATCTAAGGTGCTTACTATAATTATGTTGCTTACCAACAAGGCTTTAATGTGGGCAAACCCTCTGATTGAGACTGAGGATGATTGTTTGAATCACCTTGATGATTTTATTTCAGCCATGGGGCAGGTGTTTGATGACCCCAATCGAGGTGCAACAGCTGAAGCAGCCATGTTAGCTTTGCGCCAAGGTAAGCACTCGGTAGCTGAATATGCCTTGGATTTCAGGAGATGGGCCCTTGATACCACCTGGGACAGTTCCGCCAAAAAATCTATTTTTCGAAAGGGGTTATCTCCACTGATTAAGGATGAACTTGCTCGTGCCGACCCTCCCACTGCGTTAGGTGACTTTATTAACTACTGCATCCGTATTGATACTCGTCTGACTGAACGCAGGCAAGAGAGATGGTTCGAAAGCAATCGTACTAACCTTTTCCTACCTTCCTCTCCAGCTAAGGAACCTTTGAGTAGGATTACACGGGAACCTGAACCCATGCAGGTAGACTCTTTACAACGACGGGTTAGTGATGCACGCAAGGAACATCGTTTTAAGGAGAATCTATGTTTCTATTGTGGTAAGTCAGGGCACTTCATTATAAACTGCCCCAGCCGTTCTCGTAAGACTACTGCAGCACTCATTCATTGTGAGTGTTGCGAGAGGGGATCTGTCAGGTCCGAGCCTCAGGCTCCAGAGAGATCTGCAGCAACAGATCTTGATTTCTCGGACTTAAACTCCGTTACCTCTGAGGATGTTGACTGTGTAAACGCTGCCATTTTTCAAGTTTCCTCAGCGGTGTCCCAGCTGAGTTGTAAGAAAAACAATTCTCATTGCTTTCTTTCCATCAAACTCTGGGTTGACTCAGCTTGGGTGTCTAGCTCTGCTATGATCGACTCAGGGGCAAGTGGAAATTTTATGGATGTCTCCTTTGCTCTGAAACAGGGAATACGTTCAGTGAAGAAGGCTACTCCAGTACAGATGGAAACTGTGGATGGCTCCCTGCTGACCTCTGGACCAGTGGATCAGGAAACAGAGCCTTTGAGGGTTCTTATGGGTAAAGATCATCATGAGAAACTGTCCTTTATGCTTATCTCTTCTCCCCACTTTCCCATTATTCTAGGCCTACCATGGCTGCAGGCTCAGAATCCTACCATTAACTGGGAGACCAAGGAATTACACTTTCCAGAGAAACAGATGAGTCCAAAAGTTTCAGCTTGCTCTGTTCCTAAAGGAATCATGTCAGTCCCTGAACTACCAGCTGTATACCAGGACTATGTGGATTTATGTGACAAGAAGAACGCTGACCAGCTTCCTCCTCACCGTCCATATGATTGTCCAATTGAATTATTGCCTGGAGCAGAGATACCTTTTGGTAAGATCTACCCCCTGGCGGGGCCCGAGCTAAAGGCTTTAAAGGATTACATAGATGAAAATCTAGCCAAGGGCTTCATACGCCCCTCTTCATCTCCTGCAGGTGCACCCATCTTCTTTGTAAAGAAGAAAGATGGATCTCTGAGACCATGCGTAGACTATAGGGAACTCAATAAGGTTACTATTAGAAACCGTTATCCATTGCCTTTAATCCCTGAGTTATTGGAGAGAGTGCGACATGCCAAAATTTTTTCTAAACTAGATCTTCGTGGGGCCTATAACTTAGTCCGTATTAGACCTGGGGATGAATGGAAGACTGCATTCAGGTCACGCTATGGACACTTTGAATATCTAGTTATGCCTTTTGGTCTGAGTACCGCCCCAGCCACTTTCCAACACTTGGTGAATGACATCTTCAGGGATCTCCTAGATACATTCGTGGTAATTTATTTGGATGATATTCTAATTTTTTCTAACTCCACAGAGGAACATCATGGACATGTGAGAATGGTCTTGGAACGTCTAAGACAAAATCATCTTTACATCAAACTTGAAAAGTGTGAATTCCATAGGACCGAAATTCAATTTCTGGGGTATGTACTGTCTACACAAGGAATTAGTATGGATGGAAGCAAAACCCAAGCCATCAAGGATTGGCCAAGTCCTAGAAATGTGAAGGAGGCACAGCGCTTCATCGGGTTTGCCAACTTCTATAGACGTTTCATTAGAAATTTCTCTGAGGTAGTGTCACCTATCACTCAACTTACCCGGAAAGAGTCTAGGTTTTCCTGGACTCCCCAAGCCCAGGAAGCATTTTCCCGTCTAAAAGATAAATTTACCACTGCACCTATCCTAGTACATCCCAACCCCGAGCTTGCCTTCATAATAGAGGTGGATGCTTCAGACTGTGCCGTTGGAGCTATACTCTCTCAGAGAACAGGTGAGAAGAATGTCTTGCATCCCTGTGCCTTCTTTTCCCAGCAGTTGTCTTCGGCTGAGAGGAACTACGATGTGGGCAATAGAGAGTTGTTGGCCATTATTGCCGCCTTCAAAGAATGGAGACACCTTCTTCAGGGAGCTGCACAGCAAATAGTCGTCCTGACAGACCATCGTAACCTTGAGTTTATCAGGTCGGCTAAGTGCCTGACTCCTCGCCAGGCTCGCTGGAATCTTTTCTTAAACCAATTTAATTTTATCATCTCTTATAGACCAGGATCGCGCAATGGAAAGGCTGATGCACTCTCTAGGATTTACTCAGCAGAGACACGTCCAATTACTCCTCCTAAGACTATTCTTCCTGACTCTAGATTCCTAGGAGTAATTCATAATCAAGACCTACTTAAGGACATCAAGGAAGCATACCATGCGGATTCCTTTTTGGCACAACCCCCAAGGGACGTAAGTCTTGTCTTTAAGAATGGTGTGTGGATTCAGGGACAACGTCTGTATATTCCTGAAACAGTCAGATTAAGAGTATTGCAACTCATTCACGATTCCAAGATAGCTGGGCATAGAGGAATTCTAAAGACACAGGAATTTCTTTCTCGTTTCTTTTGGTGGCCCACTTGCAGGAAGGATGTTTTGAATTATGTCACTTCATGTGAGGTCTGTGCAAGATGCAAAACACCTCGCTCCTCACCAACTGGTCTGTTACAGCCTCTTCCCACCCCGTCCCGCCCATGGGGATCCATTTCTATGGACTTCATTGTGGAGTTACCAACCTCTCAGGGGAAGAACACCATTCTAGTGGTGGTTGACCGTCTAACAAAGGCGGCTCATTTTATCCCTTGTGTCGGCTTACCCACTGCAAAACAGACATCAGATTTGATGATTAAAGATGTGTTTCGCTTACATGGAGTACCGGATGAGGTTATTTCGGATCGAGGGGTGCAATTCACTTCTAGGTTTTGGCAAAATTTCTGTGCAGCATTGGACATTAAAGTAAACCTTTCTTCTGCTTTTCATCCCCAGACTAATGGACAGACCGAACGAACCAATCAAACCCTGGAGCAGTATCTCCGCTGCTTTATCTGCCACCTACAGGATGATTGGGTGGATCTACTTCCATTAGCTGAGTTCTCGTATAACAACTCTCAGAGTGCCTCCACTAAACAGTCTCCTTTTTACTCTAATCTAGGTTATCATCCTAACATTCTACCACGATTTCCCATAGAAACGCCTTTACCAGCAGTGGCTGAAAGAATCACGTCTTTACAGAAGAATATGGATCTTCTAAAGGAAAATCTGGAATCGGCTCAAGAAAGGTACAAGAAAGCAGCAGATAAATTTCGTAAACCTGCACCAGCTTTCAAGGTAGGAGACTTGGTCTGGCTGTCAACCAGAAATCTTAAGTTAAGGATTCCATCGTCTAAGTTGGGACATAAGTACATTGGACCCTATAAAATCAGTAAAATTATAAGTGCCGTTGCTTGTCGTCTTCAACTGCCCAGAACTATGAGAATCCACCCTGTCTTTCATGTATCCCTACTAAAGGCTGCGACACCCAATACGTTTCCTGGACGTTCCTCTCCTTGCCCTGACCCAGTGCTAGTCGATGGTCAGGAAGAATTTGTGGTGGAAAGGATTTTAGATTCCAGGTTGTATAGAAATCAGTTACAATATCTGATTAAATGGCAGGGCTACCCAGTGGAGGACAACTCATGGGAACCGGTCAATAACGTTAATGCTCCTCGCTTGCTCCGTCAGTTTCATCAGAGGTACCCACACAAGCCTGGTCTGAGGTCATCCGGAGGTTGTCCTTAAGGGGGAGTAATGTAAGGTTCTATGTATATATTCCTGAAACTCAGTTTGTTCGTCAGCCATTTTACTTTCTGTCTTGCTGCAGCTATCTTGCCCTCAGTCAAAATGGAGTTTCCAGCTTGCATGTTCCCGCCCTGATTCTCTCCTTTGCTTCTTAAGCAGCCACAGCTGAGCAATCAGTGCTTCAGAATCTAGCCTGCAGTGAACCTGTGACTTGACTCCTGTAAGCCTTGGACCTTGTACTCCAGCTATTCCTACTGAGGAACTCTGAAGCACTTGTGGACTCTGAACCCTGCTCTTTGAAAGACCCACGTTTGCATGGACTTACGGTAACAGAGAAGAAGATCCTGAATCTGTATTGGAGAGTGATTGCTGAGCTTGGATTACTCTGGCCTGCTGTGTCTCCTGTTTCTGTGTCTGCAAACTGTGTGACTATTTCTGCCAACTTGTATGAAGTAATACAGGACTTTTCTATATCAAACCTGTGACTCCTGTGTTTTCATCGCACCCAAGCACAAGACGCTATATGAACTGTACTACATACATTACAAGTTGGTCTGCGAATGTCGTCCTCCCCCCCGGCTTCACAGAAATGAGGAGAATTCTGCCTGACTAATCAGTTGGTCCGGGAATGTCGTCCTCCCCCCGGCTTCACAGAAAGAAGGAGAATTCTGACTGACTAACCAGTTGGTCCGGGAATGTAGTCTTCCCCCCGGCTTCACAGAAAGAAGGAGAATTCTGCCTGACTAACCAGTTGGTCCGGGAATGTCGTTCGCCCCCCCGGCTTCACAGAAAGAAGGAGAATTCTGCTTGACTAACCAGTTGGTCCGGGAATATCGTCCTCCCCCGGCTTCACAGAAAGGAGAATTCTGCCCGATTAACCAGTTGGTCCGGGAATGTCCTCCCCTGGCTTCACAGAAAGAAGGAGAATTCTGCCTGACTAACCAGTTGGTCCGGGAATGTCGTCCGCCCCCCGGCTTCACAGAAAGAAGGAGAATTCTGCCTGACTAACCAGTTGGTCCGGGAATGCCGTCCTCCCCCCCGCTTCACAGAAAGGAGAATTCTGCCTGACTAACCAGTTGGTCCGGGAATGTCGTCCTCCCCCCGGCTTCACAGAAAGGAGGAGAATTCTGCCTGACTAACCAGTTGGTCTGCGAATGTTGTCCTCCCCCGGCTTCACAGAAATGAGGAGAATTCTGCCTGACTAACCAGTTGGTCTGCGAATGTCGTCCTCCCCCCCGGCTTCACAGAAATGAGGAGAATTCTGCCTGACTAACCAGTTGGTCCGGGAATGTCGTCCTCCCCCCGGCTTCACAGAAAGAAGGAGAATTCTGCCTGACTAACCAGTTGGTCCGGGAATGTAGTCTTCCCCCCCGGCTTCACAGAAAGAAGGAGAATTCTGCCTGACTAACCAGTTGGTCCGGGAATGTCGTTCGCCCCCCCGGCTTCAGAGAAAGAAGGAGAATTCTGCTTGACTAACCAGTTGGTCCGGGAATATCGTCCTCCCCCGGCTTCACAGAAAGGAGAATTCTGCCTGATTAACCAGTTGGTCCGGGAATGTCCTCCCCCTGGCTTCACAGAAAGAAGGAGAATTCTGCCTGACTAACCAGTTGGTCCGGGAATGTCGTCCGCCCCCCGGCTTCACAGAAAGAAGGAGAATTCTGCCTGACTAACCAGTTGGTCCGGGAATGCCGTCCTCCCCCCCGCTTCACAGAAAGGAGAATTCTGCCTGACTAACCAGTTGGTCCGGGAATGTCGTCCTCCCCCGGCTTCACAGAAAGAAGGAGAATTCTGCCTGACTAACCAGTTGGTCCGGGAATGTTCTCAACCCCCCCTCGGCTTCACAGAAAGGAAGAGAATTCTGCCTGACTAACCAGTTGGTCCGGGAATGTTCTCAACCTCCCCCCCCCCCGGCTTCACAGAAAGGAGGAGAATTCTGCATGACTAACTAGTTGGTCCGGGAATGTCATCCTCCCCCCGGCTTCACAGAAAGAAGGAGAATTCTGCCTGACTAACCAGTTGGTCCGGGAATGTCGCTCTCCCCCCGGCTTCACAGAAAGAGGGAGAATTCAGCCTGACTAACCAGTTGGTCCGGGAATGTCGTCCTCCTCCCCAGCTTCACAGAAAGGAGGAGAATTCTGCCTGACTAACCAGTTGGTCTGCGAATGTTGTCCTCCCCCCAGCTTCACAGAAAGAAGAATTCTGCCTGACTAACCAGTTGGTCCGGGAATGTCGTCCTCCCCCCGGCTTCACAGAAAGAAGGAGAATTCTGCCTGACTAACCAGTTGGTCTGCGAATGTTGTCCTCCCCCCGGCTTCACAGAAATGAGGAGAATTCTGCCTGACTAACCAGTTGTGTAAGGTTCTATGTATATATTCCTGAAACTCAGTTTGTTCGTCAGCCATTTTACTTTGTCTTGCTGCAGCTATCTTGCCCTCAGTCAAAATGGAGTTTCCAGCTTGCATGTTCCCGCCCTGATTCTCTCCTTTGCTTCTTAAGCAGCCACAGCTGAGCAATCAGTGCTTCAGAATCTAGCCTGCAGTGAACCTGTGACTTGACTCCTGTAAGCCTTGGACCTTGTACTCCAGCTATTCCTACTGAGGAACTCTGAAGCACTTGTGGACTCTGAACCCTGCTCTTTGAAAGACCCACGTTTGCATGGACTTAAGGTAACAGAGAAGAAGATCCTGAATCTGTATTGGAGAGTGATTGCTGAGCTTGGATTACTCTGGCCTGCTGTGTCTCCTGTTTCTGTGTCTGCAAACTGTGTGACTATTTCTGCCAACTTGTATGAAGTAATACAGGACTTTTCTATATCAAACCTGTGACTCCTGTGTTTTCATCGCACCCAAGCACAAGACGCTATATGAACTGTACTACATACATTACAAGTTGGTCTGCGAATGTCGTCCTCCCCCCCGGCTTCACAGAAATGAGGAGAATTCTGCCTGACTAACCAGTTGGTCCGGGAATGTCGTCCTCCCCCGGCTTCACAGAAAGAAGGAGAATTCTGCCTGACTAACCAGTTGGTCCGGGAATGTAGTCTTCCCCCCGGCTTTACAGAAAGAAGGAGAATTCTGCCTGACTAACCAGTTGGTCCGGGAATGTCGTTCGCCCCCCCGGTTTCACAGAAAGAAGGAGAATTCTGCTTGACTAACCAGTTGGTCCAGGAATATCGTCCTCCCCCGGCTTCACAGAAAGGAGAATTCTGCCCGATTAACCAGTTGGTCCGGGAATGTCCTCCCCCTGGCTTCACAGAAAGAAGGAGAATTCTGCCTGACTAACCAGTTGGTCCGGGAATGTCGTCCGCCCCCCGGCTTCACAGAAAGAAGGAGAATTCTGCCTGACTAACCAGTTGGTCCGGGAATGCCGTCCTCCCCCCGCTTCACAGAAAGGAGAATTCTGCCTGACTAACCAGTTGGTCCGGGAATGTCGTCCTCCCCCTGGCTTCACAGAAAGAAGGAGAATTCTGCCTGACTAACCAGTTGGTCCGGGAATGTTCTCAACCCCCCCTCGGCTTCACAGAAAGGAAGAGAATTCTGCCTGACTAACCAGTTGGTCCGGGAATGTTCTCAACCTCCCCCCCCGGCTTCACAGAAAGGAGAATTCTGCATGACTAACCAGTTGGTCCGGGAATGTCATCCTCCCCCCGGCTTCACAGAAAGAAGGAGAATTCTGCCTGACTAACCAGTTGGTCCGGGAATGTCGCTCTCCCCCCGGCTTCACAGAAAGAGGGAGAATTCAGCCTGACTAACCAGTTGGTCCGGGAATGTCGTCCTCCTCCCCAGCTTCACAGAAAGGAGGAGAATTCTGCCTGACTAACCAGTTGGTCTGCGAATGTTGTCCTCCCCCAGCTTCACAGAAAGAAGAATTCTGCCTGACTAACCAGTTGGTCCGGGAATGTCGTCCTCCCCCCGGCTTCACAGAAAGAAGTAGAATTCTGCCTCACTTACCAGTTGGCCTGGGAATGTCGTCCTCCCCCAGGCTTCACAGAAAGGAGAATTCTGCCTGACTAACCAGTTGGTCCGGGAATGTCGTTCGCCCCCCCGGCTTCACAGAAAGAAGGAGAATTCTGCCTGACTAACCAGTTGGTCCGGGAATGTCGTCCTCCCCCCGGCTTCACAGAAAGAAGTAGAATTCTGCCTGACTTACCAGTTGGTCCGGGAATATCGTCCTCCCCCGGCTTCACAGAAAGAAGGAGAAATCTGCCTAACCAGTTGGTCCGGGAATGTCGTCCTCCCCCAGGCTTCACAGAAAGGAGAATTCTGCCTGACTAACCAGTTGGTCCGGGAATGTCGTTCGCCCCCCCGGCTTCACAGAATGGCGAATTCTGCCTGACTAACCAGTTGGTCCGGGAATGCTGTCCTCCCCCCGGCTTCACAGAAAGAAGGAAATTCTGCCTGACTAACCAGTTGGTCCGGGAATATTCTCAACCCCCCCTCGGCTTCACAGAAAGGAAGAGAATTCTGCCTGACTAACCAGTTGGTCCGGGAATGTTCTCAACCTCCCCCCCCCCGGCTTCACAGAAAGGAGGAGAATTCTGCATGACTAACCAGTTGGTCCGGGAATGTCGTCCCCCCCCGGCTTCACAGAAAGAAGGAGAATTCTGCCTGACTAACCAGTTGGTCCGGGAATGTCGTCCTCCCCCCCAGCTTCACAGAAAGGAGGAGAATTCTGCCTGACTAACCAGTTGGTCTGCGAATGTTGTCCTCCCCCCGGCTTCACAGAAATGAGGAGAATTCTGCCTGACTAACCAGTTGGTCCGGGAATGTCGTCCTCCCCCCGGCTTCACAGAAAGAAGGAGAATTCTGCCTGACTAACCAGCTGGTCCGGGAATGTAGTCTTCCCCCCCGGCTTCACAGAAAGAAGGAGAATTCTGCCTGACTAACCAGTTGGTTCGGGAATATCGTCCTCCCCCGGCTTCACAGAAAGGAGAATTCTGCCTGACTAGTTGGCCTGGGAATGTCATCCTCCCCCCGGCTTCACAGAAAAAAAAGGAGAATTCTGCCTGACTAACCAGTTGGTCCGGGAACGTCCTCCCCCTGGCTTCACAGAAAGGAGAATTCTGCCTGACTAACCAGTTGGTCCGGGAATGTCGTCCGCCCCCCCGGCTTCACAGAAAGAAGGAGAATTCTGCCTGACTAACCAGTTGGTCCGGGAATGTCCTCCCCCTGGCTTCACAGAAAGAAGGAGAATTCTGCCTGACTAACCAGTTGGTCCGGGAATGTCCTTCCCCTGGCTTCACAGAAAGAAGGAGAATTCTGCCTGACTAACCAGTTGGTCCGGGAATGTCGTCCACCCCCGGCTTCACAGAAAGAAGGAGAATTCTGCCTGACTAACCAGGTGGTTCGGGAATGTCGTCCTCCCCCCCCGGCTTCACAGAAAGAAGGAGTATTCTGCCTGACTAACCAGTTGGTCTGGGAATGTCCTTCCCCTGGCTTCACAGAAAGAAGGAGAATTCTGCCTGACTAACTAGTTGGTCCGGGAATGTCGTCCTCCACCCGGCTTCACAGAAACAAGGAGAATTCTGCCTCCCATTCCTAAGTAAGTGGATCCTGAAGTCCAAGGCTGGAAATAGGTGTGACTACAGAACAGCTACTTCACAGAGTGAGTAGCTTGCTGCGGATTGTGGTTTTACTGTGGACAGATATATACAGGGTGGTCCAAAAGTAGGTGGAGAGAAAATAACTTTTTTTTTAGGGACAACATCACATTTGAAGTCACTTTGAGGGGTCCATATGGTAGAAAATACACAAAAGTGACACCATTCTAAAAACTGCGCCCCCCAAGGTGCTCAAAACCACATTCAAGAAGTTTATTATCCCTTCAGGTGCTTTACAGCACTTTTTGTAATGTTTAAAAAAAAAAAAAAATGAAACATTTCACTTTTTTTTCACAAAATATTTACTTCAGATCCAATTTTTTTTTTTTATTTTCCCAAGGGTAAAAGGAGAAATTGGACCGCAAAACTTGTGCAATTTGTCTGGAGTACGCTGATACCCCATTGTGGGGCGCATGGTAGACGCTTTTTGTTGCAAAAAAGTTTTTGCATCACCATATTTTGAGAGCTATAATTTTTCCATATTTTGGCCCACAGAGTCATGTGAGGTCTTGTTTTTTGCGAGATGAGTTGAAATTTTTATTGGTACCATTTTCGGGCACATGACATTTTTTGATCGCTTTCTATTCCGGTTTTTGGGAAGCAGAATGAACAAACACCAGCAATTCATGAATTTCTTTTGTTGATGATGTATGATGGCTCGTTTTTTGCAGGACAAGATGACGTTTTCAACGGTACTGTTTATTTATATCCATCTTTTTGATCGCGTGTTATTCCACTTTTTGTTCGGCAGTATGATGATAAAGCATTGTTTTTATACTGTCCAGCTACTTTTGGACCACCCTGTATATAAACGGTCTATAAGGGAGCCTTGCTGAGACTGGCGGTTACACACACTTGAAGCTATAATAGGACTATCTGTGAAGGAGGTTTTTGTTTTTTGTTATGTGCACCAACAAAGTCTTCAAGAGCTCCAACACCTGCGATAACCAGGCCCCAACAGTGAACTGTGATGCTTTCTCAGGCTGCAGCCATTCATAGTTAAGCAGTTTTAGCTTGGAGTGTTTGTTGCTGTTTAAAGGGAAGGTGTCATCCCTAACTTTCAAGTTAACAGCAAATCCTTTACGGATTCTCTGTGTGTGTAAATTGTGAATGCTGTTTCTTTTATTATTACGTGCCATTCCCCTTACCATACACCTTACTCTAAAATAAACCTGCTTACATTGTCAACCTCATCTCCTTGTGAGTGTATACGGAGTGTGTACAGGGGTTTCCTGAGTCGACCCCTGGCAGAAGAGGAAGACCCTCCTGCATCCCACTACAACTCCCAGCAAGATTCGGGTGGAGGCACTGCGCTATACTGAAGTGAGAACTACCAAACACCCTGCCCCCAGAGGCGGCATAAGGGGGTGTTACATACACAAGGTATTACGGCAGAAAATCTGATCACTGTTTAGAACCCCAAGATGTGAGGCAAATGATGAAGGGGCGCCCATTTGCAATGCAGAAGGCCCGCTCAAGCATCTCTAGAATAGTCCGGAGATGACCAAATGACTTTCAAATGGTAGATGACATCTGACAATGAGGAAAACACATAGGCAGACGGGATAGAAGTGCAGAATATGAGATACACCACGTATCTTTCACACCGGCGGTCCTAGGCTGCCCATGGGAAGGAGCTAAAGCAGGATATCAGGAATGGACATTGCTTCATTATGTGTATAATATTCTAGTATTTCTATCTACGTGGGGGCATTGTAGCTGTACATGAAGTGGTTACACATCACATAAATCAGCAATTATCTCTCTGCCAGCAACAATTAGTTAATAAAGTCAGAAGTAACGAGCAAGGGGTCAAAATACAGTAATAAAAGGGATTCTTGTCTTTGAAAAGTGCTGACATGGGCTGGGTGTCAATGTGCAGGGACAAGTTACCTTCAGCTGTCGGGGTCATAGTCAGCCTCTGGAAATGCTTAAATTCATTCCTGAAAACAAAGGAAAACGACATTAAAGACTCCAGGATGAAATACAGCTCTCGTAGCAGCCAGTACAACCACTATAAGGCTGTGTGCACACGTTCAGAATTTTTTGCGTTTTTGCGGCAGTTTTCCGCTTAAAAAATGCATGCATTAAGCATCCAATGATTAGAATGCATTCTGCAATTTTTGTACACATGGTGCGTTTTATTCCGCAAAAAAAAAAAAAACGCATCGCGTTAAAAAACGCAGCATGTTCATTAATTTCGTGGTAAATTTGCGTATTTCTCGCTATACTATTGACCTAGAATGTTCAGGAAAAAAATTTAGGTAAAAATGCGCAAAAAAACACGTAAAAACCGCAATAAAAACGCATCCGGATTTCCTGGGAAAAAGTCCGCTTTTTCTCAGGAAATTTCTGCAAAGAATCCTGAACGTGTGCACATAGCCTTACGTGTGAACGCAATAAGAGCGCCCACTGCTGGTTATAGTGTGACATCATGTCCGATGTGGCAGTGTATAACGATCAGTCATGCTGAATGTCGCTCTTCCATCCCCCACAAAGACCCGCGGAGTTATACTGCAGGACCTACATGTGTCTAATATGGTTACGTTTGATGGCAGCTTTAATTTTTGATGTTATGACCAAGTGACACCTGAGTTTTGTGTGGATGTTGAGATGGATGAGGAGGAAAGTACACAACCTTGTGCTTATGAAAAGATGATATGGCTGCGATTGGAGGAGGGAGACACTGCTGCAGCAGCTCTTCTCTGGAGATCTGACACCACCATATATCACAGTGTCACCCACTCCGGTCC
>JARQOD010000001.1:909815972-909908600 GCA_033576555.1 Oophaga sylvatica | reverse complement strand
TGTGTCTTACCCAATTTTTATAGTCTTTTTGGGTTAAAAAAAAAATTAATCCAGCCCACATATTGACCAGTGTAGTGTGTTATCTGAGTCAGACTCTATCTCCCTGTGTGCTAAAAATTGTGGCATATCAGGGCAACATTACCCTTTTTTTTTGCTGTGTCTTGCCCTATTTCTATACAGCCTTTTTGGGTAAAAAAGAAAATCCAGCCCACATATTGACCAGTGTGTTATCTGTGTCAGACACCTATCTGTGTGCTAAAAATTGTGGCATTTCAGGGCTACATTACACTTGATTTGCTGAGTGTTACCCTATTTCTATACAGTCATTCATTTGGGGTAAAAAAAAATAATCCAGGCCGCATAGTGACCAGTGTGGTATCTATGTCAGACTCCTATTTCTCTGTGTGCTAAAAATTATGGCATATCAGGGCAACATTCCACTTTTTTTTGCTGTGTCTTACCCAGTTTTTATTGTCTTTTTGGGTAAAAAAAAAATTAATCCAACCCACATATTGACCAGTGTGTGATCTGTGTCAGACGCCTATCTGTCTGTGCTAAAAATTGTGGCATTTCAGGGCTACATTACACAGTTTTTTCTTGGTCTTTCCACAGTTATTGACATCAGTTAAACAAATAAAGTACATTCCAGATATTTGAAAGTGCGTTTTTGCCGCACATGGATCACATCTAAGTTTACTCCCAATTCAGCCTTTTTTATTGAACGTTGAAAATATTGTACTCCATTTAATAAGGGAAAGGCAAGTAGCAAGGGACGGGGAAGTGGATCTGATGGTGATGGTGCATGCAGAGGCCGTGGGCAAGCTGCAATTGTGCCACAACAAACACCCACATCTTCTCGCAACAGATTTCTGTCAGAATTCATAGGGGACGGCAGAACAGCACTCTTGACACCAGAGCAGCATGAAAAGGTGGTTGAATGGCGGAAAATGCTTCCATTCACTTGGCTACCACCACCAGCACCCTGTCTTCCACACGGTCAAGTCTGAGTAGCCATGACTCTTGACCGCATATTCCTCACCCTGATCCTCCTTCCTCCTCCCATGCCGAGTGCCCACAGACAACTGATCTCACAGTTGGACACTCCAAAGAGCTGTTCAGTTGTCCATTTATAGATTCGGGCCTCTCACCCGGTCCACTTTAGGCAGGCAAACAGATTGCATGTAGCGATGCCTAAATATTTGATCAGCCACGTTCACACGAAGGCAACGGTGGTAACGTCACAAGAGGTGGACGATGATGAGACTCAATTACCAGAAAGTCAGGAGGAGGACCAGGGTGCGGAAGTGGAAGAGGAGGTGGTGGATGATATAGTAACTGACCCAACCTGGCAGGTGGACATGCAGTATGAGGACAGCAGCACACAGGGGGAGGGAGGCGTAGCACCACAACAGGCAGGAAGAACCACTGTGGTGGTCGCAGACAGAAGGCGGGCAACTGTTCCTCGTAACACCAACATGACGGAAGTTGTCATTACAACTGTTAGGTCTTCCCGAGTCTGGTTGTTTTTTAAACACTCTGCCTATAACCTCAAACAGGCCATTTGCACCACCTGCCATGCCCGCATCAGCAGAGGTAGCAAAACTACCAGCCTAACCACCACCAGCATGATCAGGCACATGGCAGCGAAACCCCCGACTTTGTGGGCTGAACCCCAGGGTCCAGGAACACTGTGACACCACTGCTTCTTCCGCTGTTGTGCGTGGAAGCCAATACCCAGTCCATCCTGCCCTGCACCTGTCATTGCACACACTCAACTACCACTATCAGCAAGCACGTCCACGTCCTTGTCCCAGTGCAGACTTCAGCTGTCCATACCCCAGTTATTGGAACAAAAGCAGAAATATGCAGCCAACGCCCCACAGGCCACAGTACTAAATTCACATATTTCTCGTCTGCTTGTGCTGGAAATGTTGCCTTTTAGGCTCGTGGAGGCGGAAGTTTTATGTATCCTGATGGTGGCGGCCGTCCCAAGGTACTCTGTCCCCAGCCAACACTATTTTTCTGGGTGTGCCATCCCGGCATTACACAAGCACCTGTCCCACATTACCCGTGCCCTCAACAATGCAGTTACAGAGAAAGTACACTTCACAACGGACACGTGGACAAGTGCTTCTGGGCAGGGACGGTACATCTCGCTGACGGCACACTGGGTTAACATAGTGGAAGCTGTGACTCAGTCTGACCTTGGGATGGAACATGTCCTACCAACAGCAAGGATTGCGGGCCCTAGGTCAATCAGGGTTGCCCCCACAGTCTACAGCTCCTGCACATCATTCTCCTCCTCCTCTTCAGCCTGCATCTCTGAAATAACCACATAAGTTGCAAGCTGGAAGCACTGCAGCACTGCCTCAGCCAAGCGGCAACTGGCTGTGCTGAAGCTAATATGCTTAGGTGAGAAAACTCACAATGCTGAAGAGTTGTGGACAGCTCTGAAAGAGCAGGCAGATATGTGGCTGACACCGCTGAACCTACAGCCAGGAATGGTCGTGTGTGACAATGGCCGGAACCATGTGGTGGCTCTGAGGTGAGGCGAGCTCACACACGTACCATGCCTGGCCCATGAGCTTAACCTCGTGGTTCAGCGGTTTCTCAAAACCTATCCGGAGCTGCCGGATCTGCTTGTGAAAGTACGCCGCCTGCGTGCCCATTTTAGAAAGCTACAGCTTCAGCCGCCCTTGCTGTGCTTCAGCAGCGTCTGCAGCTTCCGGCTCACCGACTGGTGTGCAATGTCCCCATGCATTGGAACTCTACACTGTATATGCTGGAAAGGATTTGTGAGCAGAAGAGGGCAGTTGTTGAGTACCAGCATCAACAAGGGCGTCAGTATTCTGTTCAGCCTCCACACATAAGACCTCAGGAGTGGACATGGATGTCAGACATATGTACCATCCTACAAAACTTTGAGGAGTCCACTAAGATGGTGAGCGGCAATGACGCCATAATTAGTGTGACCATCCTGCTCTGTATTCTGAAAAGCTCTCTGCTCACAATTAAAGAAGATGCATTGCAGGCGGAGCACGAAGAGATGGAGCAAGGAACCATACAGGGTGATTACACACAGCCCATCCTCATGTCATCCCAACGTGGATTGGTTGACAATGAGGAAGAGGAGGAGAAGGAAGAACAGGAGCTACTTTCCTGTGCTATAGACGGTACTACAAGCACAACTGTCATACCGTCTGTTCAGCATGGATGGCCTGAAGACGGAGGAGGAGGACAGCATGATCAGTCGTCCTGTTGGTGAGGACACAGAAGGCTTGCCAGTTATCAGTCTGGCACGCACGGCAGACTTGGTTGTGCTGCCTTTCCCATGACCCTCGCATTATCAACATTTTTGTGGACACTCAGTACTGGTTGGTGACACTTCTAGACCCACGCTACAAGGAGAACTTTCAATCTCTTATTCCAGAGTCAGATAGGTGTATTTAAATGATGCAGTACCAGAGGGCCATTGTTGCTGAATTAGTGAAAAGATTCCCATCTGAAAACGCTGGCGGCAAAGGTCACAGTTCATTGGACAACCAAAGAGTAGAGGCAAGAGATACCCAACTACAATCCAGCAGAGGCAGGGGAACACTGGCAAAGTACTGGGACACTTTTCTCAGACCCTCCCATCGCCTTGGCCCAGAGTCACGGGGTACTGTCACAAGGACTGGAAAGTTTGGGAAGATGTTGAAGGAGTACCTTGCTGACCGTACCAACGTCCTCCGTGATTCCTCTGTGCCTTTTAATTATTGAGCATCCAAGCTAGACACGTGGCATGAACTGGCTCTCTACGCCTTGGAGGTCCTGGCGTGCCCTGCCGCTAGAGTTTTGTCAGCGGATTTTTAGTACCTCTGGCGGAATAGTAACTGATAAGTGTATCCGCTTGTCAACTGAAAATGCAGACAGGCTGACTCTTATAAAAATGAACAAGGCCTGGATTGGGGCAGACTTCTGTACATCACCGAATGATAACAGCGAAACAACCTCCAATACAGTGTATTTTTTTGGGGAGGTGTATTACCATGCACCTCTTCACACCCATACATGGTTATACGCTTCCTGACTTTGGTTATTTGGTGTGTTATTATCCTCCTCCTCATCATCCACCACCACTATAACACGAGGGTGACTGTGGCCCGTCATGCAACAGCCAGTCAAAATTTTTTCAAGGGTGTTTTGATGCCCGTTCCAAAAATGTTTACACTATGTTGAGGTGTCACCCCCTCAGGGAAAAATGTTTTTCAGCCTATGCACTTAGTGTATGGGCATTCCAAGTATAGGAGATCCACTCCTTTAAAAAGGGAAGACCCTTTTTTTGCAGGCCAGACTCCACCTCTTCACAAACCACATCTAGAACACCAGGGTGACCGTGTTCCATGATGAAACAGCCACTACATTGTTTTGCAAGTGTGTTTAGGCTATCCGTAACAAAAATTATTTACACTTTAGGTTGATGTGTCCCCCCTCAGGGGAAATGTTTTTCAGCCTATGCACTTAGTGTATAGGCATTACAAGTATAGGGGAGCCGCTCCTTTAAACTGGGAAGACATTTTTTGCAGGCCATACTCCACGTCTCTTCAGACACCACCACTAGAACACGAGGGTGAACGTGTTCCGTGATGCAACAGCCATGTAATTTTTTGGAAAGGTGTTTATGATGCCCGTAACAAAAATGTTGAGACAGTATGTTGATGTGTACCCCACAGGGGGAATTGTTTTGTCAGCCCATACACTTACTGTATGGACATTACAAGTATAGGAGACCCACTCCTTTGTAATGGAAACAGATTTTTAGGAGGACTTCATACACGTCTCTTCCAAGTGGTATTTTGGTTTGTTCAAATTTGGGGCAGGCCTTGCATTCAATGTATAGGCTAACAGTATGGCCGAACAAAATGAATAATGTGAACTTGGTTTTCCTGTGGCCATCCAGTACTTGGCTTCAAAGGCTTATCGGGGTGCATTTGAATTTGGTGCAGGGCGGGATTTGCATTCAAAGCATAGGCAAACAGTATGGGAGACCCACTTCCTAATAATGTGAACTTTGTTGGTTGTTCATCTTCTTCAACAATGCAATTCTTCAATGCCAGTTCTTCAGCCTCAACACTGCAAGGCTAAAATGCAGGCTCTTCTGCCTCACCACAGCAATTCACCAATGCAGGTTCTTAAGCCTCAACAGTGCAATTATCCACTGATGAGTCTTCTGGCTCAACACTGAAATGCTCCACTGCAGGGTCTTTAGCATCAACACTGCAATTGTCCACAGCTGGGTATTCAGCCTCAACACTGCAATTTTCCACCGCTGGGTCTTCAGCCTCAGCATTGCAATTGTCCACCGCTGGGTCTTTAGCGTCAACAATGCAATTGTCAAGTGCTGGGTCTTCATCGTCAACACTGCAATTGTCAACTGCAGGGTCTTTAGCGTCAGCACTGCAATTGTCCACCGCTGGGTCTTTAGCGTCAACACTGCAATTGTCCACTGCCGGGTCTTCAGGCTGAACATTTCACTGTGTAGCCAAACAATATGGGAGTAACAAATTAAAAGGAACAATGCTTTCAGGTGGCCATCATGTACGTCGGTTCATAGGCTTTTTGGGGTGCATTAGAATTTGGTGCAGGGCTGGCCTTACATTCAATGCATAGGCTAACAGTATGACAGTGCCAAAAGAATAATGTGAACTTGGTTTTCCTGTGTCAATCCAGTACGTCGGTTCAAAGGCTTTTTGGGGTGCGTTTGAATGTGATGCATGGCGGGCCTTGCATCCAATGCATAGGCTAACAGTATGGCAGAACAAAATGAATAATGTGAACTTGGTTTTCCTGTGTCCATCCAGTACGTTGGTTCTAAGGCTTATTGGAATGCGTTTGAATTTGGTGCAGGGCGGGCTTTGCATTCTATGCATAGGCAAACAGTATGGGAGACCCACTTCCTAATAATGTGAAGTTTATTGGTTGTTCATCTTCTTCAACAATGCAATTCTTCAATGCCAGTTCTTCAGCCTCAACACTGCAATGCTAAAATGCAGGGTCTTCTGCCTCACCACTGCAATTCACTAATGCAGGTTCTTAAGCCTCAACAGTGCAATTATCCACTGATGGTTCTTCAGGCTCAACACTGAATGATCCACTGCTGGGTCTTTAGCATAAACACTGCAATTGTCCACCGCTGGGTCTTTAGCATCAACACTGCAATTGTCCACTGCCGGGTCTCAGGCTCAACAATTCACTGCGTAGCCAAACAATATGGGAGTAACAAATTAATAGGAACAATGCTTTCAGGTGGCCATCATGTATGTCAATTCAAAGGCTTTTTGGGGTGCGTTAGAATTTGGTGCAGGGTGGGCCTTGCATTCAATGCATAGGCTAACAGTATGGCAGTGGCAAAAGAATAATGTGAACTTGGTTTTCCTGTGTCCATCCAGTACGTCGGTTCAAAAGCTTTTTGGGGTGTGCTTGAATTTGATGCATGGCGGGCCTTGCTTTCAATGCATAGGCTAACAGTATGGCAGAACAAAATGAATAATGTGAACTTTGTTTTCCTGAGGCCATCCAGTACATGGGTTCAAAGGCTTATTAGGGTGCGTTTGAATTTGGTGTAGGGCGGACTGTTAGGCGTCGAGATCCCGCCGCTGCACAGGGGGGAATCTTGAGCCATGTCCTCTGTGGTCTCCCATATGCTACCACTCTGTGTCTGCACAGGTGTTTGGGCCAAGAACCTGCCGCATTGTCGGCGTGTATGACCTCATATTGGTCCTTAGTCAGGCAGGTTTTTACTCGGCATGACCTAGTGCCTGTCTCAGCCACGTGAGTTGCTTAGCACGGGCTGTTTCCAGGGCACAGTCAATCCACGTGCTCTGGCACACACCTTTTGGTACCTCTCTGCCGTCAGTTGAGCTTTTTTCTCTTGTTTTTTAGTTAGCTGTGTTTGCTACCACTGAGCTCCAAGTACTGGCATCGCTAGTGCGACGCCTTGCGCATTGTGGGTCTGGTTAGACTCAAGTCCCCGCTTTCTAGGGGTTGAGCCTAGAGACTTCACTCGCACCATATCAGCTGTGTCCTGTGACGTGTAACAGGGAACGGCGCTCTGTTACTTTGTTGCGGTGGCTCTGTGAAGTAACAGAGTTCGCCACTGTTCATATAGGGTAGCATCATACCGGGTTGTCTGTGTTCAACCGCCGCCTTGTTCCACCATTCCTTAGCAGCAGGTTCCATCTCTGCACAGTGGACACTGGGTTGTGAATACACCTTATTATTATTATTATATATATTTCATTTGGTGCGTTCCGCCAACCTTAACACGGGCTTTGCATTCAATGCATGGGCAAACATTATGGGAGACCCACTTCCTAATAATGTGAACTTTGTTGGTTGTTTATCTTCTTCAACAATGCAATTCTTCAATGCCAGTTCTTCAGCCTCAACACTGCAATGCTAAAATGCAGGGTCTTCTGCCTCACCACAGCAATTCACCAATGCAGGTTCTTAAGCTTCAACAGTGCAATTTTCCACTTATGGTTCTTCAGTCTCAACACTGAAATGCTCCACTGCAGAGTATTTAGCGTCAACGCTGCAATTGCCCACTGCTGGGTATTCAGCCTCAACACTGCAATTGTCCACCGCTGGGACTTTAGTATAAACACTGCAATTTTCAACTGCAGGGCCTTTAGCGTCAACACTGTAATTGTCCACTGCCGAGTCTTCAGGCTCAACAATTGACTGCGTAGCCAAAAAAATATGGGAGTAACAAATTAATAGGAACAATGCTTTCAGGTGGCCATCATGTACTGTACGTCAGTTCAAAGGCTTTTTGGGGTGCATTAGAATTTCGTGCGCTGGGTGAGCTGTTGTGAACGTATTGGAGATGACTTCGGAGCTGAAGCTCCCTCTGGTGGTTGCTGAGGGTATTGAACCTATGTTGAACACCAAGAGTCCTACACCTGCAGTTGACGAGTGGTTGTCATGTGGTACTGACTGGCCTGATATAAGTGAGCTGACCTCCCATGATCCTCGCCAGTGATCAATTGTTCTTCCTGGTCTAGGTTGGAATTCAGCTTGCTTTTCTGCTGTCTCCTGCTTGCATTCAGATAAGTCTCTTTCATTTTTTTTTTACTGTGGTTTGAATTCCTTGCTTTTTGCTGCATTGCTTTTTGTTTTCAGCCGGGTCCCCTTTGGGGGGCTTTGGCTGGTCATTGTTCGTTTTTTGTATTTGTTCATTTGCTCAGTTCTTGTGATATTTTACTGCTGGGTTGCTACGAGTCCACACCAGAGATCTGATATAGGTGGTCGAGACCGTGTGGTCTCAGTAATTTTTGGATTCAGGAGTGTTGGAGTTTTTCCTAGGGTTTTTCTGGGTTGCAGACAGTATTCTCTCCTGTGCTGTCCTATCTAGACAGTTTTGGGCCCCAGCGTTTGCTCAGTCTATTTTCTGTCTGTGTTCGAGTTTTCATCTTGTCTAACCACCATTATATATCTGGGGGCTTCCTATTCTTTTGGAGTCTACTCCGGGGCAGTTAGCTTTCCTCTTTCCATCTTCAGGGATAGCTATCTCTCTGGCTGTGACGAGGCGTCTAGGGCACCGTAAGAACGTCCCACGGCTGCTTCTAATTGTGCGGTTAGTTTAGGGGTCTGCAACCTATTAGTTTCCAACCTCTCTGGTGTTAGGCTGCCAATGCGGTTTTTTGCTCCTGCCTCCTCAGCTACCTAAACATAACAGCGAGCCTTGCATTCAATGCATAGGCTAACAATATGGCCGTGGCAAAAGAATAATGTGAACTTGGTTTTCCTGTGTCCATCCAGTACGTCGGTTCAAAGGCTTTTTGGGGTGCGTTTAAATTTGATCCATGGCGGGCCTTGCATTCAATGCATAGGCTAACAGCATGGCAATGGCAAAAGAATAATGTGAACTTGGTTTTCCTGTGTCTATGCAGTATGTCGGTTCAAAGACTTATTGGGGTGCATGTGACTTTGTGGCAGGTCGGGCCTTGCTTTCACTGCATAGGCTAACACTATGGCAGAACAAAATGAATAATGTGAACTGGGTTTTCCTGTGGCCATCCAGTACGTCGGTTCAAAGGCTTTTTGGGGTGCGCTTGAATTTGGTGCAGGGCAGGCCTTGCATTCAATGCATAAGCTAACAGTATGGCAGTGCCAAAATAATAATGTGAAATTGGTTTTCCAGTGGCCATCCAGTACGTCGGTTCAAAGGCTTATTGCGGTGCATGTGACTTTGTAGCAGGTCGGGCCTTGCATTCACTGCATAGGCTAATACTATGGCAGAACAAAATGAATAATGTGAACTGGGTCTTCCTGTGGCCATCCAGTACATCGGTTCAAAGACTTATTGGGGTGCATATTACTTTGGTGCAGGGCAAGCCTTGCATTTAATGCATAGGTTAACACTATGGGAGACCTATTTTCTTATAATTGGAACAGTTTTTCATGAGGTCATCCTGTACGTCTCATCAAAGGGGTATTGGGGTGCGTCCTAATTTTTGCCAGCCCAGCAACTCCATGCATAGGCAATCACAGTATAGGAGACCCACTGTTTAATAATGACCCTTTAAGAATAGTTAAGCCGACTGATGCCACTGTAAAAAAAGGCTTTGTGACTTTAAGAGTCCCTCCTTCATAAATGAAACAAGATGTGTCTAATGAAGTGTCACACACCACATGGCCAGCTAAGGTTGTTAAATGCTACAATGACATTTCCCAGTAAATGCATTTGTATTGTTTGAGAGCAATGGTAACGTTGAAAAATGCATCAACAGCACTACGTGTGAACATAGACAAATTGGTGGAGGAACATTTTTACTTTGAATTAATTATTTTGCCTTATATAAAAGTCATTACCCTGGAAAGGATGTTCCTTGACATATTTCCCAGGAAAATTCATTTTGGTTTCGTTTTTGTATGTTTTTTTGGTGCGCCTGTAAAAATGGGGTAAGACTCTGACAACATTGTTCACAGCTGTGACCTAGGAGTCAGAAATGCTTCCAGGGGCGATCCCCATGATGTCCCCGAGTCATTTCAGCACTGTTTCCATCATTTACAGACGTTTTTAGACTTTAAAAGGACCCCCGGGGGCATCGGGGCAAAAATGATCGGTGACTTACATTGGGCTCGTTGCTCGGGTCGAGTACCCGAGTATTCCAATTTGCTTGACCCGAACAAAGAGCACCCGAGCATTTTAGTGCTTGCTCATCACTAGTCAGGAGGTCTCCAGTGAGGGGGTAGCAGTACGCTGCTCACCTCCTGATAAATTCACCCAGGATTCTATATTGGCAGGTTGGCAGCTGTCGGGGCTCAGTGTGAGTTATTGCAGGAGTCTGAACTTTGATGCAGATCAGGCCAGGGTAATCCTGTTAGTGTGTGGAGTTCACTCTGGTGCAGCAATAAATCACACTGAACCCCAGCAGAGACTACAGACATCACCACACAGGGTCCTGCAGTCATGAATCACACCCAAATCTACAATACTTCACAGATAATTCTATATGGCTCCATATATGAGGTCCTTTAGGTTCAAGTGAGATCAGTACAGTGCATATTTCATTATATATCTGTGTACAATACATAGCATATCACAAGCAATATGCAGGTTAGTGTATGATATACAGTACTTTGATACAGACAAGAGATGTTTTACAAAATACACATTGTTATATAGCATCTGATATCTATCTCACAATATATCATAAACCAGTCATGTATTCTCGTTTATACTGTGTGAACAGACATCAGATGTTATGTACAGATGTGTGACTAGTTGTTGGCAGCGGATTACTCACGATACTCTCTAAGCATGTGACAACAGAACCTGTTTATTCAGGAACAATATATGATAAGCTTAATAGATCAGGAATAAATCATTTGTATATCTCTATCTGTGCAGCATCTACAGCAGGCTGCTGCTTCTCTCATACACAGACACAGGAAAAACAGGAATAACAGTCACATGCTCTCCCTGTGTGAGCCTCTGGGAGTAGTGTTGAGCGATATTGCTCGATATCTAAAAATATCGTATCGAAATTGTATCGCCGATAGCACTAAATATCGTCGATATCCGATTCCGATTGCGGAAGTCCAATGTAAGTCTATGGGAACAAAATATTGCAACTAAAAAAAACCTTTATTTCCTTGTAAACACTAAATATACACACATAGAATACATATATATATATATATATATATATATACATGTCATTGTGACATATTTATATACATATATGTATAGTTTATACACTTCTACATAGTAAAATATCCTCTGATTCAATTGCCGGGTAAAGCCGGCTTCTGTGAAAAGACAGAAGCACCCGACATGAAATGACACTTGGTGTACATAGGGTTAACCATGTCTTTTCATGTCGTTTGCAATCTGATTTGCACAAACAATTACATCAGTCTTTGTGTGCAAAATTTCACACCTGTAGGGGTTAATTAAAGGTGTAAATTCGTTGTAAAAAACCGGACTTTTTTGCTACGAATTTACACCTTTAATTAACCCCTACAGGTGTGAAATTTTGCACACTTACACTCATGTAATTGTTTGTGCAAATCAGATATCAAACTACATGAAAAGACATGGTTAACCCTATGTACACCAAGTGTCATTTCATGTCGGGTTCTGCATTTTCACAAAAGCCTGCAATTGAATTAGCGGCTATTATACTATGTAGAAGTGTATGAACTATAAATATAAATATATATATATGTGTCACAAATTTAATGACATGTATATATATATATATGAGGTGTAAAATTGCTGAAAAAAAGGCGTGGGCTCCCGCCCTATTTTCGCAACCAGACAGACAAAGCCAGTGAGTGGGGGCAGATAATAATAGCCCAGAGAGGGACCATTATTTTTGGCCCCCCCCGGCTACTAACATCTGCCCCCAGACACCCCAGAAAGGGCAAATCTCTAATTAGATTTGCCCTTTCTGGCACTTTGCCCGTCTATTCCCATTGCCTTGTAGCGGTGGCGAATGGGTTAATAAGGGTTAAAATGACCTTGCAATTGAAAGGTCACTTTAAGCCAGGTTAATAATTGAGAGCTGTCAATTAGACAACTATCAATTATTAATCCTATTGTATGAAAGAAAAATCAAACACACACACTTTAATAAAAAAGAAGTTTAATGAAATAATCACACAGTTTTTGACCATATTTTATTTCCTGCTAAAACCATTTCCTGTAATAAAAATAAAATAATAAAGCAAAATTATTCTTACCAATCCGATGTACAGTCAGGTCCCACGGTGTAATCCTTCAGAAAGGGTTAATGTTTACTGCAGGGACCGCAGCTAATGCTGCAGCCTCACAGTAAACCCCCAAATGAATGAGTTCCTCTCCTGGCTGACAGGAGAGGAAGTGGAAAGCTTAATTGATTGCTTTCCACTTTCACTTCAGGTCAGCCAGGGACACAATCAGTGACGTCAGAGGGAACTGGTTAACAAAAATAGGGGATCCCCTCGAAAAAAATTGGCGTGGGGTCCCCCCTATTTTTGTTAACCAGCCAGATGAAGCAGACCGCTGAGGCCTGGATTTTCAGGCTGTTAAGGAGCCAAGATCCATGGACCTTGCCAGCCTGATAATACCAGGCCACAGCAGTCTGCATATCTTGGCTGATTAACAAAAATAGGGATCCCCTCGAAAAAAATTGGCGTGGGGTCCCCCCTATTTTTGTTAACCAGCCAGATGAAGCAGACCGCTGAGGCCTGGTTTTTCAGGCTGGTAAGGATCCAATATCCATGGACCTTGCAAGCCTGATAATACCAGGCCACAGCAGTCTGCTTAGCTTGGCTGGTTAACAAAAATAGGGGATCCCCTCGAAAAAAAAAACGGCGTAGGGGTCCCCCTATTTTTGTTAACCAGCCAAGTAAAATGCAGACTGCTGCGGCCTGGTATTAAAAGACTGTCAAGGCCCATGGATTTTGGCCCTCAACAGCCTGATAATACCAGGCTACAGCAGCCCCACATTTGTCGCATCAAAAGATGTGCCAATTGTGGCACTTTACCCGGCTCTTCCCACTTGCCCTGTAGCGGTGGCAAGCGGGGTAATAAGGGGTTAATGTCACCGTTGATTGCACGGTGACAATAAGCCCGGTTAATAATGGAGAGGTGTCAATAAGACACCGATCCATTATTAATCCCAAAGTTATTAAATGCATAAAAAAAAGACAAAGCAAGAAAAAAGTATTTTAATGAAATAAAAGAGACAACACAGTTTTCATTTCTTTTATTGTACTCTCATTCCTGCGACGCCATCGATCTCCTGTAAAAAAAGAAAAAAAACAAACCAACAGTATACCACCTGTCCGACGCAGTCCATAGTAACGACAGTCCCACGACGATCCAGCTCTGCTACATCGCAATGACAGGCAGAGCCTGTCATCGCGACGCAGCACAGCTGATTACCTGCTTCCCCAGCGGTGACGTCATCGGACTGACTGCTTTACGGCCGGGATTACCCAGCAGTCACTGCAGTTATCGCGAGAAACTGCATGTGACCGCCGGGGAGAAGAGGATGGCGGCCATGAAGCAGTCCAGGCCGTGACCGCCGGAGATCTTCTGCCAGGTAAGTGCCGCTGACTCCTGACAGACCCGACCGACGGACACTGACAGTGACAGACCCGACTGACGGACACAGACAGTGACAGTGACAAATCCGATTCCGGTATTCGATAAGACGAAAATATCGAAACAAATTATCGAAAGGCCGATAGAGCTAATATCGGCCGATAGCCGATATTTGCATTATCGTATCGCTCAACACTATCTGGGAGTCATTTTTTTAACTTTATAAACAGCATACAAATATAGCAACTGAACACTCATAGACAGGAATAGAGTTGTTGCACCAAACATATTCCAACACCCCCACTCAATTACCCTGTTAGTCCGATTGTGGTTCTGAAGTCCACAACCTTGGCTCTTGATAATGGCTTTGTCATACCATCAGCTATCATCTTGTCAAACTCGCAATAAACAAACTCGAGTACTCCATGTTCCACTAAGTCATGTAAGTGGTGATGTTTTACATTAATGTGCTTAGTCCTTGCACTAATGTTCACTGCTGGCAAGTTTTTTGCATCTCTTGCCATGACTGTGGCTATGGTTCAGGAAGTGTTCTGATCATATAAGAAAGGTGTCTAGCTGGGATACCTCTGTTTGGTCTTTCTGATCTCCTGACTGGAGGTTGACTTGGTTCTTCTGTGTCTTCCTTGGTGGCTTCAGAGCTTATCCACGCTTCAGTGTTTTCCTTTTCGGCATCGGGGCTTGGTGATTGAGATTCTTGTTCTTGCTTCTTAGGTTGAAACTGGTCTAACTTCATGGAATTTGAGCGATACAGAGTTTTCATTAATCATTACATCTCTGCTGATTGTTACTATGTTGGTCTCTGGGTGCAGTGTTCTGTATCTCTTTTGAGTTTCGTTATAGCCCACCAGGACTCCTTGCTTTGCGCGTGATTCCCACTTGGAACGTTTTTCTTTGGGAACATACATAAACATTTTGCTTCCAAATATCCTGAGGTGCTTCAGGTTAGACTTCTCGCAGTTCCATAGCTCATATGGAGTTTTATTTGTGGCTTTACCTGGCACTCTGTTTTGAAGACAGCAAGCTGTCATGATGGCTTCTCCCCAATATATTGTAGGTAGAGTCGCATCAAACAACATACTTCTTCCACTTTCACAGAGAGTACGGTTCTTTCTCTCTGCAATGCCATTTTGTTCTGGGTTGTATGGAATGGTAGTCTGAAACACGATTCCATTCTTTTTCAAAATGGTTTGCACCTTACCACTTGTATATTCGGTTCCATTATCTGCACGCAAGGCTTTTGGCATTCTTCCAAATTTGTTAAACACTACAGCAAGATATTCTTCAAGTTTCTGTGGAACTTCATTCTTACTGTGAAGCAGGTAGATGATTGTATATCTGGAGTAGTCATCAATAAATGTGAGAAAATATCTCTTCTTGCTAGGAGTTTGAACACTCATTGGACCACATACATCTGTATGTATCAGATCCAGAGGCTGTGCAGATCTAGTGGTGCTTATTTTAGGAAAGGATTTTCTGGACATTTTCCCTTTAAGACAGCTAGTGCACTATATCATTTGACTACACTGGTTGATTTCAATACCATTTGCAAGTTGAGCTAGCTTCCTTACTGCTTCTAGGTCTCTGTGCCATACATGGATATGTTTCGACCCGCCACCACAATTGTGGATTACCAGGGCAATGGGGTACTCAGAGCCGAGCCCGTAGAAGTCTATGGGGATTTGTCACAGGTAGCTGTGGCTCGGTCTGTGGCCCGGGCGGTCTGGCGTATGTTGGGGATATATTTACAGGGGATTGATTTATGTACAGTTCGTGACGCCACCTGTAGTATTCTGGTAATTAGTACCAGCGCTGCTGTAGATCTCTGAGGGGATGGTGAGGCAGCTAGATGTCAGGTCCCCTACAGGTGGGACTGGTCCCTCAAAGTCTATGTGAGTTGTGAAGTCGAGTGCAGATAAAGAACACAGTCTCACACGGTCAGCGTCTTTCCATACCTTTACTTGCAAGATGATAAGGCAGATCCCAGGGAGGCTGATCCAAGGAGAGTGTATCTTGAGACGGCAGCTGGACAAGTTAGGGGCCTCCTTTAACTCCAATAAAACGAGTACAACCAGCCTGAAGCGTAGTTCCCTCAGATCTCCAGCTAATCTTTAGCTGTACCTGCCCAGTCAGCTTAGTGTTAGGGGCCTTCCTGTGAAGGAGCTGAATTCTTACTTTGTCCTGCAGAACTCCAAAGTCTTCACTCCCCCTGACCCCAGTTACGTACTGACTATAAGGGGCTTGTCTGCCGCGACCTAGGGTCCGGTAGATTCCTGGTTTTCTTATCACTGTGCCTGAAACAACAGTGACCCTTCGGTCCCCAGTGACCGGGTGCAATGTGCTGGACTTCTGCAATCCTGTAGCACTAATTCTATAAATCCACTTGCCTTTCGCCTTGTCCACGCTGGTAACATAAGCACTCAAACTAGCCAAGGGTCGAGCAGTCACTTCTTTCCTTTTTCCTTCCTATGAAGTTAGCCACAGATGCTCAGTTATCACAGGCAGGAGCACGTCTCTGAACCTGATACCGTCCTTTAGACAGGGATGCTGAAGACTTTCCGTGCTAATACTTCTTCTTTCTTCAGTGTGTGTTGAGAAGGTGATACAGCTCTGACTAGACTAAGGTGTATTCCAAACACCTATACCAGACTCCACGATATGAACTGGTGATGAAGCAGGCTAGACTCTTTCCTCCCTCCAAACGTCTTCTCACAGAAGTCTAAGCTCTACTCCACACGTCCTCACTGTCCGAAGACAGGAACTAGACTGAATAAAATCACTTCAACACCTACTACACTGACCACTCCCTCTAGAGTATACTCCACTACCCTAAGGGTGTGTCTAGTGTGTGTTGAGTGAATGAATATTGAGCATTAAACTGCCGTCTCGCCATACACTCTCCAGGGTACTGCGTGTGCCTACCACCAGGGCTACACATTCCCCCATGGTAAACGACAGCACTCCCGGGCTGTAAAATACAAAAGACATTTTGTTTATGCAATAAACATTTAACAATAACATCTTCCCATCCGGGAGGTGAGGAAATCTTGAACGTTGCAAAACTTTATAGAAAAATACAAATATCAATTAGCATTCAATAAATATACAAGATACTTGTGAAGGACCCGCACCAAACCTTCAACGTGGGTCCTGGGTGGGCTGCAGGACGTCCGATTGCAGACCTCACTCAGTGCCACACCACACGGGTTTTGTTTTTCAGAGGTAGTTATGGATGGTTTAAGTAAAACCAAGATAGGGCACCGAAGCGCAACTATGTACAATTAAGTTCTGGGTTAGTATAGTCCTTAACCTCTAAAGTCCATTTGTAAAGGAAGACATATTATATTAAACCACATTATCAAAGTGCAACTGTTTATCATTTATCATCTATCATTTACCAATTACCCAGCCGGGCATTCTATAATTAGAAATATATATTCACTATATATAATACCTGTGCAAAACTTTTTCAAAACATTTTAAACTTTTTGCTTTTTACTTTTGGTAGATCCGATAAGGATCTCACCAACTCTTTACTATTTATTCATCTTCTAATGATACACCTTCCACTACATCTTTCACCCCGGGGGCTGGAATGATGCAATGAGCCCTAGATCCCAAGACCAGCAAATCATGTGCTGCGATCAGGGTCTGGGTTGCGACTGTTCTGGTGCGAACCTCTAGGGGCGCAACGGGTATTCTCTCTTCGCGTGACACCGATTGCGTCTCCATCACAGTCAACGATATAGACCGCGTCAGGGTTTGCGATCTAGACTGGGTCGCATGTCGCGATGTGGAGGTGGCTTTAACTTGCGATGAACTCTGGGTCGCTAGTGGCGATGACTTTGAAGGGGGCGATGCTGGGGCACGGCCGGATGCTGCTTGAGCTGGAAACGGGGACGCTGCGGTAATGGTGACGGTACCTGCGTCTGGGACGGGTCACTGACGATGGTGACATTCAGGGCATACCACCCCTTCATTCCCCAATGCCGCGTATAGGTGACTATATCTCCGTTTGCTAAGTCCCTCCCGGGATGACCTTGCGGCAGGTGAGATTCTACGTCACGCCTGCTGACGAAGACCGCTGGGTAGAGGCCCGGTTCACGGATAAAGCCCCAGCCCTTCCGGAGCTGGAACTCAGTCACACACCCCTGCCGCCGCGGTTCCCGTAAGGTACCTTTGTCGCGACGGACAGTCTCCTTGTCAGCAATCAGCTCGGCATATTGTCGCTGGCGGTTCCTCTGAGTTTCCCGCTCTTCCTCCTGCTGACGCCTCTTCTTCTCCTCACGACTCTGCCATTCTTGTTCCCACTGGGCGGTGTAGGCGACGTCATCCAGGCGCGCCATTTCGTCCCAGTCCACATCTGGTAGTGACGGACAGGACCCCTCCGGTGTCCCTGCCGGGGACCGATAATCTGCTGCGGCCTCCTGGCCGGGCGGGCGTTCCGGGATTGGCTGTACCTCCTCAACCTCCTCCGCTTCCACCGCTTCACCGGTGGGGTCAGGAACGGTACTTTCGGGGGCAGCCTCCGGTTGCTCCTTCGCCTTGGGCAGCAGACTCTTCGGTATTTGGAATCGTGGGGGTTCATTGAGGGGAGAGGACGCCGTGTTCGTCATTTGCCACTTCAGCAGGTTACATCGGCGTCTCTCAATCTCCTCCAGTCCAGGTTGGACCCTCTTCTTTAGGCGTGCGTTCTCCTCCTGAATCTCTAGCAACGCCTGTTGCAGGTGCAGGATCGCATAAGACTCTGATGCCGATGGCAGCTTGGCGGGGGCACGGGGCCTGCCTTCCTCCGCTGCCCGCTCGGCTGCACACGTCCTGCCTCCATCTTGTTCCAGAAGATTTCCTTTTCTTCTTTCTGCGGAGACATCCGGTCTCTTCCGTGGAGGTGGGGTTTGCGTCTCCTCCTCCTCGCAGGGAAGGTGAAGAGGAGGCGGACCTCCTTTGCTGTAGGGCAGGACCGCATGTTGTAGTAGCACTTTGAGAGGGCAGGCATTTTCTTCGCGCCACTGGGGGGTAGACGCCCACGAAGGTACGCCCACCTTCTTCTCCAGCGCCTGAGGGCGCGAATATGGCGACAAAAATGGCGATTTTGGCGCCAAAAGTGCAAACAGTCCTTTTTCACAAAAACAATTCACAGGCACACAGGGCTCGCAATGCTGCAAGTTTCGTATCCTGTTCGTGACGCCAAGTTGTTTCGACCCGCCACCACAATTTGGATTACCAGGGCAATGGGGTACTCAGAGCCGAGCCCGTAGAAGTCTATGGGGATTTGTCACAGGTAGCTGTGGCTCGGTCTGTGGCCCGGGCGGTCTGGCGTATGTTGGGGATATATTTACAGGGGATTGATTTATGTACAGTTCGTGACGCCACCTGTAGTATTCTGGTAATTAGTACCAGCGCTGCTGTAGATCTCTGAGGGGATGGTGAGGCAGCTAGATGTCAGGTCCCCTACAGGTGGGACTGGTCCCTCAAAGTCTATGTGAGTTGTGAAGTCGAGTGCAGATAAAGAACACAGTCTCACACGGTCAGCGTCTTTCCATACCTTTACTTGCAAGATGATAAGGCAGATCCCAGGGAGGCTGATCCAAGGAGAGTGTATCTTGAGACGGCAGCTGGACAAGTTAGGGGCCTCCTTTAACTCCAATAAAACGAGTACAACCAGCCTGAAGCGTAGTTCCCTCAGATCTCCAGCTAATCTTTAGCTGTACCTGCCCAGTCAGCTTAGTGTTAGGGGCCTTCCTGTGAAGGAGCTGAATTCTTACTTTGTCCTGCAGAACTCCAAAGTCTTCACTCCCCCTGACCCCAGTTACGTACTGACTATAAGGGGCTTGTCTGCCGCGACCTAGGGTCCGGTAGATTCCTGGTTTTCTTATCACTGTGCCTGAAACAACAGTGACCCTTCGGTCCCCAGTGACCGGGTGCAATGTGCTGGACTTCTGCAATCCTGTAGCACTAATTCTATAAATCCACTTGCCTTTCGCCTTGTCCACGCTGGTAACATAAGCACTCAAACTAGCCAAGGGTCGAGCAGTCACTTCTTTCCTTTTTCCTTCCTATGAAGTTAGCCACAGATGCTCAGTTATCACAGGCAGGAGCACGTCTCTGAACCTGATACCGTCCTTTAGACAGGGATGCTGAAGACTTTCCGTGCTAATACTTCTTCTTTCTTCAGTGTGTGTTGAGAAGGTGATACAGCTCTGACTAGACTAAGGTGTATTCCAAACACCTATACCAGACTCCACGATATGAACTGGTGATGAAGCAGGCTAGACTCTTTCCTCCCTCCAAACGTCTTCTCACAGAAGTCTAAGCTCTACTCCACACGTCCTCACTGTCCGAAGACAGGAACTAGACTGAATAAAATCACTTCAACACCTACTACACTGACCACTCCCTCTAGAGTATACTCCACTACCCTAAGGGTGTGTCTAGTGTGTGTTGAGTGAATGAATATTGAGCATTAAACTGCCGTCTCGCCATACACTCTCCAGGGTACTGCGTGTGCCTACCACCAGGGCTACACAGATACAGTTCTTATGCAGATCTTGTCTAGCATTGTACACTCTTTCTTTGCATTTTAGCTGATAAAGTTCATCTTGAATTTTTCCTTCTGCAAGAGTGTTACCCTGCTTTGAGATGATGCAGCTGTTATTTCTAAAAGTAACTACATTCCTCATTTTGCATGAGCTTCTTTAGTGACAGAAGATTGATTTAAAGACTGTGAACATAGAGAACATCCTTTATTGGGATCTTTCTGCTTTGTGCTGAGGAAACTGGACAATGGAGGTTGCAGTCTCCTACTCCTTCTGAAGTCATATAGTGACCATTAGCTAAAATGACCTTTTCTGACTTGCTTTCCTTAAGGTCAATGAAGAAATCCTTGTTATTTGTCATATGACTGCTTGCACCAGAATCTAGATGACGCGCACCACATGTGTGGATACCAGGGCTATGGGGTACTCGGAGCCAAACCCATGGAAATCTATGGAGTTGTCACTGGCAGCAGAGCTCGGTCCGTGGCCCTGGCGGTCATGCAATGGGGATATTTACAGGGGATTTGTAGTTAGTTCGTGACGCCACCTGTGGTATCTGATCAATTGGACCAGCGCTGCTATAAGGATCTTCACAGGGGATGTTATGGGGCAGCTAGATGGTTGGTCTCCCACAGGTGAGACTGGTCCCTGGAAGTCTATGGTGATGATGCAGGGTGTAGTAAAGAATTCAGTCACACACAATGCAGCTTCTCTCCATACCTTTACTTGCAGATGTTTCAGGCAGGTCCCGGGGAGCTGGTCGGGGTGGAGAATGCACATTTGGGAACCGCTGAGCAGGTTAGAGGCCTCCTTTACTTCATATGTATGTGAGTCCAAACTTGCATGGAGCGAAGTTAACTCTGTAATCTCCAGCTTTTCTCAATAGCTGTCAAGCCCAGCTGACATTGTGGTAGAGCCTTCTATGTCTCTGATTATCAGATGTTGAGAGAACTAAGTCCTTTCTTTTGTCGTGCACTTGACTCAAAGTCCCCGTTCTCCCTGACTCCGTTTACGTATCAGCGCTTAGGGCTACCTTCTGCGACCTGTAGTCCAGAAAGCCTCCGGTTATCTTGTTACTAGGCGTGAAGCACTAGCAACGCTTCGGACCCCGGTGTCCGGTGAATTAGTGCAGGTAATCCGGTACCTGGTGCACTAGCATCTATCTTCTCCACTGTGCCCTTCGCCCTGCTCTCGCTCTTAACATAAGCACTTGTAGCTTTTGATGGAAATGTCAGCTTTCTCCAGAGCTCACTGAACAGCTCTCAGTATCCTCCAAGTCCAGACTGGACTGACACTGAACTGCACTGTCCTAAGACAGGAAGCTGACTGACTGAACTCTCTGGTGATCTGAGCTGTCCGAAGACAGGAAACTATCTGGAGATGACTCACTCCTGAGCCACCCGGAGTTTGACTGACTCACTGCTACGTGTCACTCCCTTTTATACCCCTGATGGGTGTGTCTGAAAGTGTGAGTGACGTGAATGGATAGCAAGCTTTTGCGGTTACCTTCCTGTGCATTTTCCCGGATTTTGTGTGCCTGACATAGCTGGGCCACACATCCCCCCTTGGTTAAACACAGCACTCCCGGGCTGTAAAAGAGAAAAAGAAAAACATTTTTGTTTTTGTGTTAACATCAACATTTTAACTCTTCCCATCCGGGAGGTACGAATTTCTGAACGTTACAATTTGTACATTAGAACAAATACAAAAGTATCAAAAGTATCAAAACATTCTCATAATACAAGACAAATTCTTGTGGAGGACCCGCACCAAACCTCCCACGTGGGTCCTGGGTGGGCTGCAGGACTTCTGACTGCAGACCTCACTCTAGGCCACACCATACGGGTTTTTTTCAGAGGTAGTAATGGTTTCGTGTAAAACCAAGATGTAGCACCGTAGTGCAAACTATTTACATTGAAAGTTTTTGGGCTGGCACAGTCCACAGCCACGCAGTCCATGCATGGTTAAAACACATAAAGTAAAATCATTGATTCTTCACTTTAACTCACTTTACCCAACCGGGGTATTTTATGCAAACTATGCAATCATCATTACATTTACTCCTTAGCTTTTTAAACTCTTTACCCAGCCGGGTATTCTACTTAAATATGTAAACACCATCATACATATTATAAAAACATTAATAAAGTGCAAATCTTGTAGAACTTCTTCATCAAAAACTTTTTACATTCTTCAGGTGCAGTAAACCCGTCTGGGTCCTACTGGTTTTCATTTTTCTTGCTAGATGTGACATTGACCTTTTCCATCCCTGGGGACAGAATAACACGATGTCCTTTGGTTTCCATTACTAGGATATCATGTCCTGCAATATAAGTCTGGGTCGCAACATCTCTTGTTTGTGCTGGTAGGGACCTCACTGGGACCTCTCCGGAATATAACATAGGTTGCGATGCAGGATGGGTCACAGATTGCGATGCAGGATGGGGCACCGATGAGTATGCAGGGGGCGACTCCAGTGCACGGTCTGGTGCTGTGGGAACTCGGGACTGGGACGCTTCAGTATTGTGTACGGTACCGGCGTCGGGGACGGGGTCACTGATAACAGAGACGTTTAGGGCATACCATCCCTTTAAACCCCAGTGTCGCGTGTAGCTTACTATGTCCCCATTTATCAGATCCCTCCCAGGATGACCGATGGGCAGGTGGGATTCCACATCCCGGCGGCTTACAAAGACCCCCGGATATAGGCCCGGCTCACGTATAAAGCCCCAGCCCTTGCGGAGTTGAAATTCGGTGACGCACCCCTGACGCCGCGGTTCCCGTCGGGTACCTTTATCTCGGCGGACGGTTTCTTTGTCAGCGAAGAACTTCTCATGCCATTCCTGTCGGTCTCGCAGTATCTTTCTCTCTTCCTCCTGCCGTTGTCTCTCTTTCTCGCAGTGTTGCCAGGCATTTCCGGTTTGGAGGTCGTAAGTCACATCATCCAGACGCTCCATCTCATCCCAGTCGATTTCCGGCAATGATGGCTGGGACCCCTCCGGTGTTCCTACCGGGGAACCGTAATCTGCTGCGGCCTCCTGGCCTGGCTGGCACTCCGGAACGGGCAGGGCCTCCTCAGCCTCCTTCTCCTCCACCTCCGCATCGGTGGGATCAGGTACAGCACTTTTGGGGGCGGCCTCCGGTTGTCCTTCAGCCTTTTTTAGCAGGGACTTTGGAAAATCAAGTGATGGGGTGATGTCGGTGGGAGAGAACACTGCGTCCCACAGCAGCCGCTGTGTCTGGGCACGCCAGCGTCTCTCTGTCTCCTGCATGTCTGCATGACCTGGATTAATCCTCGGAGCACCGCATTCTCTTTCTGCAGCTCCAGCATAGCGGGGTCAGTGTCCCGATCTGGGGACAGCTCCGGCACAGGCAGTAAATCCTCCGGTGAACAGGGTTTGTACGCCTCCGCTCCTTTACACAGATTCTCCTGTCCTTCTGCCATCTCGTCCCAGGCCAGACTGTAGTTTCCATCAGGAACGACCTGGTCCCTTCCGTGGAGGCGGGATTTGCGTCTCCTCCTTTTTGCATAGAAAATGAAGAGGAGGCGGATCTCTTTAGCAGTGGGGCAGGATCGCACATTATAGTAGCATTTTGAGAGGGCGGCCATAACTTTCGCGCCACAGGGGGGTACACGCCCACGAATGCACGCCCACCTTCTTCACCAGCGCCTCAGGGCGCCAATATGACGGTAAAATGGCGGTATTTGGCGCCAAAAGTGACAAACAGCAAACAGTCTTTTTCACCAAACAGTTCAATAGGCACACAGGACTCACAATTGCAAGCTTCGCATCCTGTTCGTGACGCCAAGTTTAGATGACGCGCACCACATGTGTGGATACCAGGGCTATGGGGTACTCGGAGCCGAGCCCATGGAAGTCTATGGGAGTTGTCACTGGCAGCAGAGCTCGGTCCGTGGCCCTGGCGGTCATGCAATGGGGATATTTACAGGGATTTGTAGTTAGTTCGTGACGCCACCTGTGGTATCTGATCAATTGGACCAGCGCTGCTATAAGGATCTTCACAGGGGATGTTATGGGGCAGCTAGATGGTTGGTCTCCCACAGGTGAGACTGGTCCCTGGAAGTCTATGGTGATGATGCAGGGTGTAGTAAAGAATTCAGTCACACACAATGCAGCTTCTCTCCATACCTTTACTTGCAGATGTTTCAGGCAGGTCCCGGGGAGCTGGTCGGGGTGGAGAATGCACATTTGGGGAACCGCTGAGCAGGTTAGAGGCCTCCTTTACTTCATATGTATGTGAGTCCAAACTTGCATGGAGCGAAGTTAACTCTGTAATCTCCAGCTTTTCTCAATAGCTGTCAAGCCCGGCTGACATTGTGGTAGAGCCTTCTATGTCTCTGATTATCAGATGTTGAGAGAACTAAGTCCTTTCTTTTGTCGTGCACTTGACTCAAAGTCCCCGTTCTCCCTGACTCCGTTTATGTATCAGCGCTTAGGGCTACCTTCTGCGACCTGTAGTCCAGAAAGCCTCCGGTTATCTTGTTACTAGGCGTGAAGCACTAGCAACGCTTCGGACCCCGGTGTCCGGTGAATTAGTGCAGGTAATCCGGTACCTGGTGCACTAGCATCTATCTTCTCCACTGTGCCCTTCGCCCTGCTCTCGCTCTTAACATAAGCACTTGTAGCTTTTGATGGAAATGTCAGCTTTCTCCAGAGCTCACTGAACAGCTCTCAGTATCCTCCAAGTCCAGACTGGACTGACACTGAACTGCACTGTCCTAAGACAGGAAGCTGACTGACTGAACTCTCTGCTGATCTGAGCTGTCCGAAGACAGGAAACTATCTGGGAGATGACTCACTCCTGAGCCACCCGGAGTTTGACTGACTCACTGCTACGTGTCACTCCCTTTTATACCCCTGATGGGTGTGTCTGAAAGTGTGAGTGACGTGAATGGATAGCAAGCTTTTGCGGTTACCTTCCTGTGCATTTTCCCGGATTTTGTGTGCCTGACATAGCTGGGCCACACATATACACCATATATGTTTTGCAAATGGGCTTGTACTGGCATTAAATGCAGCTTCAACACATGCAGAATCTTCCTTTACAGCTGTTTTAACTCTTTGATGACTTTTCTGGTTTTTAAGCTGACTCATTCTTGCTTTCCAAATTCTGCAGTCTGCTTTAAGGTGTGTAGGGATTTGCTCTGGTAGGCAGTGGTAGGGCCGCAGTAATGAGGCAACACACAGGCTTAGAGTCCAACTTCTAATGACACTTTAAACAGTAGGTAGCAGAAAGTAAGGAAAAAAACACAAACATACTCCAACTTGGAGAACCACTGGTCTCAGACTTACCTTTGCACGGGACAGGCTTAACTAAGCAGCTGCCTGGTCAGCGGCATCCGCCAGGTGCCATTCTCAGGGTTGCTATGAGTCTTGACGCAAAACCTTTGCAGCATGTGTAGTCCAACAGAACAAGTTCAGGCTAACTCCAGCCTAGTTCCTCACACCTTTCACACACTCCATGTGCCAAACAACAATCTCCATTACATAGCCCATAACCACACCCACAGGTGAGGTACACATCACATGGGCTGATCACGTGATTGTGACATCATTGCAGGTCCTCAACTTTAGGGAAAATCCCGGCCAAATTTTATCCTGCTGGGAGAAATATATCTTCCATCCAGCACTATACCCTTTGCTGCACCACAGGTGGCCGGGCTTTTTACAGACAAAACATTCATGAGTTTCTCTTAGATTTCTCTTATATTTAGAAAAATCTTGTGTCTTTAATGCTGTTTCTGCTCTGGATTGATTACTGCTGCTTATATGCTGTGTTTTCTCTGGAATTCATCCACAAATTTCAAGTTTGCCTTTAACATACTCTAGTGTCAGCTGATCATCTGGCCGTGCATCTAGTGCAGTCACGAGTGTGTCATAACTCTCTGGAAGACCACTTAATAGAAGTGCAGCAACATAAAAATCTTTAATTTCTTCTCCAATACCCCTGAGACACTCCACAATCTATAGCGTATTTCTTATATAGTCCTGCATATTCTGTCCATCACTTAGCTTGGACTGATAAAGCTTTCTCATGAGATAAAGCTTATTGCTGAGATTTGATCTTTCATGCACTTTCTGTAACACATCTCCTTTGCAGTTGCACACTGGCATATATGCACAATCTGATTATCATCTACACTGAGGGAGATCGTGCTTTGTGCTTTCTGATCCCCTCTAGCCAATCATCTGGTAAGGGTTGATGCACTTGTTCCTGAGTATATTTCCACGTAACTTTGTAAGGAGAGAGATCGGACCGCGGGTACTTGTACTAACTCGGACCCGGAACTGTAAAGGTTGCGTCCCATGTTGTCCGGGGGAAGACAAAAGGGCCCGGACAGGTGCCCTGACCCGTAAGTCCGGTGCATGGTTAAAAGTGAAAGTGCGCACAGCGTTAGCCAGTTTCCCGCCGGCAGCGATAGACAAGGTGCTGCGCAGCGTGCTCCACGGGTGCGCAGCCGGGCCATAACGAAACGTGGCTGACCTGACACCAGGGCTCTTCCGGAGCCCACTGCGGTAATAGGGAGAGCCGGGAGCCCTGTTCAGCTGAGCGCTGTACATAAGCATAAGAGCCGGGGTAGTGCACAAGACTGTTTGCTGCTGCCCTTGTTGCCCAACATTGCCATGCTGCCCAACCAGGACCCTGAAACTACTGTGGCCTTGTTTGCGTTGGCCGCATCAACTTATGGACTAGGGGCCCAGCAGAAGGTGCCGGAGACCGACCGCTGCTGCCAGAAGACTGACCACCATTGCCTACAGGACCTTATAGGGCAAGCACTGCGCAGCTGTTGTTGTCACTACTGACTTCCAAGCATCATCTACTGCTTGAGGAACCTCTGACACGATAAGTGTTTGAAAGAACTACGGTTACCTTGTTCATTTATTAACTCTTCATATCCTCTTCAACTTAATGGTTTATTCCCTCATTTAACTGTTTGACTCCCTGCGTGGAGTATAACACTGTTGAATTAAAATTGTTAACCCTTGCTCTGCCTTTCGTGCATCACTGCATCCCGCAACCTGCTTACACCTTCTCTTATGAGCAGCATCTTCACCTTGAATTTCCAGGACTGGTAGTTTTGGTTAGTGAGGCTTGGCACTGAGAACGTGACAGGATTGCTGCTAACGGACATCTCTGTTGCTCTGTGCTTCTTTTGCTTTGGGCTTCTGCTGCTGTGTTACTCTGGACCCATAACCTGTTGGCTGCTGATTACTCACGATACCCCCTAAACGTGTGACTACAGAACTTGTTTATTCAGGAACAATATATGATAAGCTTAATAGATCAGGAATAAATCATTTATGTGTCTCTATCTGTGCAGTATCTATGTGGCGCCACTAAGGGTCCAGTCGCCACAGAGGTACTGCACCTTATCCAGAGGTGTGGTATCTCACTCTCAGGTAAGAAGGGAGAACTACCCAGTACTCTAACACTCACACCCAACATACACCAGTTCAGTCAGGGCACCTGGGCGTACCCTTGGGGAGGATGGCCTCATCCCAGGCTTGGTAGAAAAGGGTGTTGGGGAGTGGGTGGGGAAGTAGGAAAATGGGAGGAGCTTAGAAGGCGGGAGTGAGTGAGCAGAGACAGTGAGTCAGAATGTCAGGAGAAGCAGTGCAATAGAAAAGCTGCAGAGAGAATTGTGAGGGGGGGGGGTGAAGGAAGCTCCCGGGAGGACAGAAGGGGTCCTAGGGACACAGGAAGTGCCAAAGCCACCCGTGGTGCCTGTATCCAGAAGTGGAGGGACTAGGTCGCAGTAGGGGAGCCGGCCCCCAAGACTAGTGGAGGATTATAAGACTAAGCTAGCTAGTCAGAGACTGGGGTAACTGTACGTACCTCAGCCACATCCACAATTATTCACCGAAAAGGCAGAAAAATATAGGAGCAAGGGAGTCAGTGATAGGTGGTCATGAAGGAGCATTTAGGAAGCAACCCGGAGGTGGACGAGCTGCCGGGTCTCCACCGCAGCTCCAGCCGAAAACCTCTGATGGAGGATGGGAGCAATGAGAAAATGGAAAACGGTCTTAGGAGCACAGGTAAGAGACGCAGACGAGAGATGGGGTTAAACCACAACGCATTTCGACGAAGGATGCTTCATCCACTTGATGAAGACGGATCCTCTGTCGAAAGGCGTTGTGGTTTAACCCCATCTCTTGTCTGAGTCTTTTTCCTGCTCTCCTAAGACCATTTTCCATTTTCTCATATAGGAGCAGGGAGACTCAGAGGAAGTCGCCCGACAAGGTCAGCAGCTGCTGGCTTGGGATACTGTTTGTGAAGACGCAGGGCAGAAGAGGCGGTAGCCAGCATAGTGAGATGGCCAGGAGAGAAAACACAGTAGGGAGTCCTGGAAAGGTGCATCCCAATCTACCTGGGAGTTTGCTGGACCCCTCACCTGGAGGACACGGCTCTAAGCGGGCATCTGCGCACAAGTGAACTGTGAGTAAAGCATTGGAAACTGCTCCCTGCTGTGTCCTCTGAGTCATTCATGCGTCACCCACCCTGAACCATAACAGCCACCAACATCAATTTTACACTTCCTAACTGCCCTGGGACACAGCTCTACCCGTGGAGAGCGTAACCATCTTTGCTGCCCTAACATCATCTCAGAGGATCTGCATTGCAGCATTGGCTATCCCTTGCCAAATACCACGGGTGGCGTCATGAGCATTATATGACAAACTTTATTTTCCGTTTTATACCCGTTTTTTCATGGGACGCCCAGGGCCACGGACCGGGTCACTGCTGCCATGACACTTCCCCTTTAAGAAGCGGCCCGCTTCCGAGTATCCCCACGGCCCAGGCGGGCGCTCCATTTACAGCAGGCTGCTGCTTCTCTCATACACAGACACAGGAAAAACAGGAAATAGTCACATACTCTTCCTGTGAGAGCATCTGAGAGGTTTTTTTTTTGTGTTCTAACTTTATACACAGCATACAAATCTAGCAACTGAACACTCATAGACAGGAAAGGAGTTGTTGCACCAAACATATTCCAACACTAGTGTAATATTCAATGTCTGTAGTCCTAGCATAATATATATCAGACCTTGACAAAATGCAGCCCGCTGACCAAGACAGCTTAAGGACTGAAATCAGTGGCTTGCGGGCTGCACCATGTCCTCAGGAATGGAGATGCTGACTCCTCCTTCCATCAGTCAGGGCCTGCGACTGACACAGCAGATGTGATGACATCACTACATCGGAAACTGCTGTACAGAGAGTGAACCCGAGACTGGAGCAGAGTGCCGGGGGAACTGGAGTGAGTTATGTGTTGCTTTTTTTCCCATAGGCAGCACTCAGTCAGACAATACGTTAGTGAGAATATAGCCTATGAAGCAGCGGAAGTAAACATGTTAAGGATGGGCCGCTGCTCATGGGCCACTGCTGTGTGCTTGCCCTTCAGGATAAAATTTGCCAGCCATCCCCTGGTGGCAATATAAAATATTAGCACCATAAGGTCTTCAGGAGGGTGTTTTTTCTTTCCAAACACTTAAAAGCATGCCAATGCATGTATGCGCATCTATTCTGCACATGGTGCTTATACTTGATACTAGATAAATCAAGATGCTTTGAATTTTTTTTTCCATATTTTATATTTTTGAAAATACAACTGCGATATTTAAATACATTGTTACAGATGCCAAATTTGGATTTATTTATTTTCTGTTTCAGAACTTTTATTAAGTCTATCAATATACTATCCAGCAAAGCCACTAAAGGAGACTCAAGGTCTCCAAAAATTCAATATAAACAGCAAACAAAAAGGCAGCAACACTCACCTGCCCAGATCTCAGAACAAATGCACTACAGGATGCAGCCAGCCCATAAAGCAAGATGTTAGCAGCACAGGTGCAAAATACCAGATTAAACAGCCACTCTCCACATACCCATTCAAGGAGGGGGTGACTGCCCAGTATACAATTGCACAATAGAGGTCCGCATAGGGTGCCGTTCACACAAGGATACTGCACAGTGTCTGGTTCACAGCCTATTAGTCACGCCCCTACTATTCGACTAGGCGGGCTGGCCAGTAGACTGTTGTGAATATGCTGGAGGCGGCTTTTGAGCTGGGGCTCCGGTGGTTGCTGAGGGTAATGAACTGATTAATGAATGGCCTTCAGCTGGCACTGAATGGTAGGATATAAGTGGCCTGATTTCCCAGCAGCCTTGCCGGTTATCAATTGTTCTTCTGGTCTTGCTTGAAGCACTGCTAGTTTCCTGCTCTCCTTCAGATAAGTGTTTGCTGTTTTTTTTTCTCTGTTTGATTTTCTCTGCTGGTTTGCTGCCTGCAGTGGACTGCAGTCTGTCCCCTTTTGGGGTTCTGGCGCTGCAATTGTGCTCCATTTGTGTCTGCACTTTTGCTTTGCTCTTTTGTTACTTTTATTTGCTGAATAGCGTTTTGTTACAAAAGAGATCTGATTTAGGTGGAAGAGGTCGTGTGATCTCAGGTTTTTTTGGCAATCAGAAGTGTTGGTATTTTTGTTAGGGTTTTTGTTGGATTGCAGTCAGAATTCTTTCCTGTACTTTTCTGTCTAGACAGATTGGGCCCCAGCGTTTGCTCTTTCTATTTTCTGTCTGTGTCCGTGCTTTCTTCTTGTCTAACCGCCATTACATGTTTGGGGGCTTCCTATTTTCTTTGGGGATCTGCTCCAGGGCAGATAGCTTTCATCTTTCTGCCCTTAGGTGTAGTTATCTCTCAGGCTGTGACGAGGCATCTAGGATCAACGTAGGAACGCTCCACGGCTACCTCGAGTTGTGTGGTTAGTTCAGGTTACTGCAATCCAATAGGTTCCAGCCTCTCTGGTGCATTACCGCTTTTGCTATTTTTTGCCATTTCTCCTCAGTTACTGAAACATAACAGTACACTCTCAATGCGCACCAGTGTGAACACCCCTCATGCGAGACCAGACGTGCCTGGGCCTGGCTGCACCCCGAAAAATAAAGTGCAAAAAATACAAAAATAATGGGGTACTAGTTAATATTTTGGCCAAAATACGTAAGCTTGTAACCTGCGCCAAAAGTCCCAACGCTTACAAGTCCTACACTACAGTCATGGCCAAAAGTTTTGATAATGACACAAATATTAATTTTTACAAAGTTTACTGCTTCACTTTTTCTAATGGCAATTTGCATATACTCCAGAATGTTATAAAGAGTGATCAGCTTAACAGCAATTACTTGCAAAGTCAATATTTGGCTAGAAAATGAACTTTATCCCCCAAAACACATTTCAACATCATTGCAGCCCTGCCTTAAAAGGACCAGCTAACCTCTTTTCAGTCTTTGCTCCATTAACACAGGTGTGGGTGTTGATGAGGACATGGCTGGAGATCAATCTGTCATGATTAAGTAAGAATGACACCACTGGACACTTTAAAAGGAGGCTGGTGCTTGGCATCATTGCTTCTCTTCTGTTAACCATGGTTATCTCTAAAGAAACATGTGCAGTCATCATTGCAATGCACAAAAATGGCCTAACAGGGAAGAGTATCGCAGCTAGAAAGATTGCACCTCAGTCAACAATCTATCGCATCATCAAGAACTTCAAGGAGAGAGGTTCCATTGTTGCCAAAAAGGCTCCAGGGCGCCCAAGAAAGACCAGCAAGCGCCAGGACCGTCTCTTAAAAGTGTTTCAGCTGCGGGATCGGGCTACCAGCAGTGCAGAGCTTGCTCAGGAATGGCAGCAGGCAGGTGTGAGTGCATCTGCACGCACTGTGAGGCAGAGACTCTTGGAGCAAGGCCTGGTCTCAAGGAGGGCAGCAAAGAAGCCACTTCTCTCCAGAAAAAACATCATGGACAGACTGATATTCTGCAAAAGGTACAATCAGTGAACTGCTGAGGACTGGGGTAAAGTTATTTTCTCTGATGAATCCCCTTTTCGATTGTTTGGGACATCAGGAAAACGCCTCATTCGGAGAAGACAAGGGAGCGCTACCACCAGTCTTGTCTCATGCCAACTGTTAAGCATCCTGAAACCATTCATGTGTGGGGTTGCTTCTCAGCCAAGGGAATCGGCTCTCTCACAGTCTTGCCTAAAAACACAGCCATGAATAAAGAATGGTACCAGAATGTCCTCCAAGAGCAACTTCTCCCAACCCTCCAAGAGCAGTTTGGCGATCAACAATGCCTTTTTCAGCATGTTGGAGCACCTTGCCATAAAGCAAAGGCGATAACTAAATGGCTCAGGGAACAAAACATAGCGATTTTGGGTCCATGGCCTGGAAACTCCCCAGATCTTAATCCCATTGAAAACTTCTGGTCAATCATCAAGAGACGGGTGGACAAACAAAAACCTAAAAATTCTGACAAAATGAAAGCATTGATTGTGCAAGAATGGACTGCTATCAGTCAGGATTTGGTCCAGAAGTTGATTGAGAGCATGCCAGGGAGAATTGCAGAGGTCCTGAAGAAGAAGGGTCAACACTGCAAATATTGACTTGCTGCATTAACTCTTTCTAACTCAATATAAGCTTTTGTTACTCATATGTTTGCAATTATATTTCTGTCTGTGATAAAAACATCTGTCAAAAACACATAAAAACCAGAGGGCAGCAGATCATGTGAAAATATAATATTTGTGTCATTCTCAAAACTTTTGGCCATGACTGTACACTATACAACAAAGCCACTAAAGGAGACTCAAGGTCTCCAAAAATTCAATATAAACAGCAAACAAAAAGGCAGCAACACTCACCTGCCCATCCTGTAGTGCATTTGTTCTGAGATCTGGGCAGGTGAGTGTTGCTGCCTTTTTGTTTGCTGTTTATATTGAATTTTTGGAGACCTTGAGTCTCCTTTAGTGGCTTTGCTGGATAGTGTAGTGTAGGACTTGTAAGCTTGGGGACCTTTGGCCCAGGTTACAAGCTTACATATTTTGGCCAAAATATTAACTAATACCCCACTATTTTTGTATTTTTTGCACTTTATTTTTCGGGGTGCAGCCAGGCCCAGACAAGTCTGGTCTCGCATGTGGGGTGTTCACACTGGTGCGCATTGAGAGTGTACTGGCCAGCCCGCCTAGTCGAATAGTAGGGGCGTGACTAATAGGCTGTGAACCAGACACTATGCAGTATCCTTGTGTGAACGGCACCCTATGCGGGCCTCTATTGTGCAATTGTATACTGAGGCAGTCACCCCCTCCTTAAATGGGTATGTGGAGAGTGGCTGTTTAATCTGGTATTTTGCACCTGTGCTGCTAACATCTTGCTTTATGGGCTGGCTGCATCCTGTAGTGCATTTGTTCTGAGATCTGGGCAGGTGAGTGTTGCTGCCTTTTTGTTTGCTGTTTATATTGTCTATGAATATAACATGATTTAACTGTATAAATTAATACTGTCTATTGGTCAGAATTAATTAGTAAATTTAATATAAAAGTATATGTGAAAGGAAAGAAGAGGAGAAGATGAGATGCTCTGGTTTCAGAATGAGGCCGGAGTCACACTACCGTACAATATGGTAATACATCGTATAGCACTCGGCCCATGTTACTCGATGGGGCAACTCACATCTGTGATTATTTTCTCATGCTGAATCGGCATGAGAGAATAATGACAGCATGCTGTGATTGGCAGCAAGACTTGGCTCACTTGCCCCCATATAAGTCTATGGGTGCGAGTGACACAATGCACAGCACTTGAATATCACCCTAGTGCGGTGCAATATACGCCGACGCCAGCAGCGGAGAAGGTGGAGAAATACATTTTTCCCTCTCCTCCACAACTGTGAGAGAGGATCGGAGCACAGAGCACTGACACTCGGCTTACACTCGTAACAGAGCAGTAGCCGAAGATCATTATCATATCACATCCGATGCCATACGCTGGTGTGACTCCAGCCTAATGCTACAACCTTGCAGAAAAACATATGATAATATCATCTCACCCATTTAGTAGGAAGATCCCCGCATGTTAGTTAAAAGTAATTTAGCTCACTAACAGTACCCTAAGAACTCCTGGGATTAAGCCTAAAACCAGAGCCAGAGAAAAGTGTAGGGATAAGAGACAGAGAAAAAAAAAAAGTTAACAAAGGATTTGTTTTAAAGAAACTGATGTAATTAGTTATTTTAATTCTGGATCTAAATCTAGTGTCCATAAAAATGTTAGGTTGTTAATCCCAATTAATGCCAGTAGAGGGAGTACTGAGGTATAGACAATAACTTTGGGTTTGGCCATTGTTATAGAAAAGAGTTCTGATCATGTTGGTAAAATGCACAGTATCCTTGTATTTTTCATTATGATTTCATTTTTTTCCTGGCTTCAAAACAAATTCTTTTTTAGGCAATTTACGTCTTTGAGGTAAGTGAGACATAAATGGACCTGACCCTGAATACCTGTTTGTTCTATCACTCAATGATGTGATCGCTTTTGTAATCAGAGAATTTCATTTTTATTCAAGAAAAACTGTATATATTCATTCTCATGGTATTTATCACTGACACGTAAATGCAGGTCTCTGCTGCTACTGCTGGACAAAGAATGGCCTTGATGTAAAGAGCAGAACAGGTTGAAATTGTCGTTCATCATGACGCTTGGGTATATACCTTGTAACCTCTAAACGAAAACAAATATGTTCTTCTTTCTGAAGCTCTTTGCCGCATCTGAAGTGCTTTCAATTATTGCAATGTTTCAGTTTTCAACTTTGCTATCCATCATGTCCCTTCTTGGAGGAAAGTAATTAAACCATGTATATTGCTGCAAATGTTGTCAATGTTTCTTTTTTTTTTATCCATCCTTGTGCAGCTATAGGCATCTCTTAAATTTGGTAATTCGGCGAAGTGGTAGTGTAAGATTACTGCAGGAACGTGGGATGCAGTGACTAGCAGGAGGCAGAGCAAGAGTTAATGGGAATTTTATGCAGTAAATTAAAGGTAAAACAATGCTCCATGCAGGGAGTTAGCAGATTCACAACAATGCAGTTACAGGGGATAAACAATGGAGATGCAAAGTGAAATAAACAGGCAGTAAAAGAATGGATCAACTTATCAGTCTGTGGATCCCTGACGGAGGTGGTTGGAAGATCCCACGACATCGACGCAGGTGACCCAAAAGTCTCTGAAACGATCCCGGATATAATTGAAGCAATGTCTCTGTAACGAAACGGAGGGTCCTGGCTTCTTCAGATGGGATATTCCGGTCCTGGTGCATGGTATGACACGGGGAGTGGAAGATGGTGGAACAAATGAGGTACAAAGTCCGGAAAAGGAGTCCGCAGCGGGGCCTGCAGAATCAGCGTGTTGAGCGAGGTCAGCAAGGTAACGACTGTTGGCAGCTGAGCAGGGTAGTGACCAGTCAGAGTTCCCAGATGCGAGGGTCTGCAATTTACTCAAGTCTTTTGGTATGCAGGCAGTCCGCACAGGACAGGATAGGTCGAAGAGAAAGTCTTGTGATTGGCGTGGGACAGTGGAGACGGAGTCAACATTCTCCTCACGTGTACTTTGTCTTCCCGCCAGAAGCCCCTCATTCCCTCGTTCTGCTCCTTTTATCTCCACCCCGCCCCCTGCAGTCAGGTGCCCAGGTCTGCTCCAGTTAGAAATTCCTTCCCCCCGCAAAAATGGTGAAAACCCTGGTGGTTCCAGCCCAGAAACACACGAAACTGCCCTAGCCCAGTCCATCTTCCTACATTCCCCCACTACTTTAGTTCGCTATTCCACGGGTGAGAATTCACGAGAACTGTGCAGGCTTTTCCTTCTCTTCCATATTTTCTGTTGCCAAATAAATTGGTCCTGTTAATAATGATTGGGGGGGTTTGCCAGCTGTTGTACGTTCGGAGCGCCGTAAGTTGGAAGGGGTAGTGGAGTCTTCTGAGATGGTAGAATCCGTTGGCACCATAGGAGCCTCGGATAAGTCTGTATTTTCTAAAACATCTTCCTCAGGGACCGTGGGCCCCTGTTCTGTACCTCCTACAACCTCCTCTTCCTCTTCTTCTTTGATGACAGGAACTGACTCAAGAGGCTCAGTTATCTCCAGTTGTGCTGGATCTTTAGATAAGCAGGGCCGAATCATGTTTCGGTGAACTACTCGAGTAGTAGAGTTTCTATCCCCTTCAGGTTGAATCTCGTACACAAGGCCTTCGGGTAGGGGTCTCTTTCCCAGCGACTTTCCAGCTTACCTCGAGGGCGTTTATCTTGCACTAGTACACGGTCTCCAATTTGAAGTTCTGTTGCCCGTGGTGAGGTCCTTTCAACATGTTCTAATTCTCGGAGTCTGGTCTGTACCAACCGATGCAGGGTCTGCAGACGATGTCGATGTTCCCGGACCCATGAGGACACTCCTACACGTCAACAGTCTTCTTCTGGATCTAGCTCCAACTCGGTGATTCCTTTTCCATCTAGGCCGAACAGGAGTGAGTAGGGAGTGAAACCCGTAGTACTATGTACTCAGTTGTTATAGACCCAGACCAACTCTGAAACAAATTCAGGCCACCAAGCGTTCCAATCTTCTTCCATAGTTCTCAGCATTTGAATCATAGAATCATAGAATGGTAGAGTTGGAAGGGACCTCCTGGGCCATGTGGTCCAACCCCCTGCTCAAAGCAGGATTCTCTAAATCATCCCAGACATATGTCTGACCAGCCTCTGTTTGAAGACTTCCATTGAAGGAGAACTCACAACCTCTCGTGGCAGCCTGTTCCACTCATTGATCACCCTAACTGTCAAAAAGTTTTTTCTAATATCTAATCTGTCTCCTCCCATTCAGTTTCATCCCATTGCTTCTAGTCTTTCCTTGTGCAAATGAGAATAAAGATGATCCTTCTACAATGTGACAGCCCTTGAGATATTTGTAGACAGCTATTAAGTCTCCTCTCAGTCTTCTTTTTTGCAAGCTAAACATTCCTAAATCCTGCAACCATTCCTCATAGGACATGGTTTTCAGACCGGTCACCATTCTGGTGGCTCTTCTCTGAAATTGCTCCAGTTTGTTGATGTCTTTTTTAAAATGTGGTGCCCAAAACTGGACACAGTATTCCAGATGAGGTCTGACCAAAGAGGAGTAGAGGGCAATAATGACCTCACGTGATCTAGACTGTATGCTTCTGTTGATACATCCTAGAATTGTATTTGCCTTTTTTGCTGCTGCATCACACTGGTGACTCATGTTCAGTCTGTGATCAATTAGTATATCCAAGTATTTTTCACATGTGCTGTTACTTAGCCCTATTTCTCCCATTTTGTATATGCTTTTTTCATTTTTATTGCCCAGATGTAGTACTTTGCATTTTTCCCTGTTAAAAACCGTTCTGTTAGTTGCTGCTCACTGCTCCAGTTTATTTATATCTTTTTGAATCCTCTCTCTCTTCTCTAGTATTAGCTACCCCTCCTAGCTTTGTGTCATCAGCAAATTTGATCAGTTTACCCACAATTCCTTCATCTAAATCATTGATAAAGATGTTGAACAATACAGGGCCCAAAACAGAGCCTTGTGGCACCCCACTTGAGACATTCTTCCAACTGGATGTGCAGCCATTTACGACCACTCTTTGGGTTCGATCACTAAGCCAGTTATGAATCCACCTAACAGTTGCCTTGTCCATTCCATACTTAGTCATTTTTTCCATAAGGATTGTGTGAGATACTTTGTCAAATGCTTTGCTGAAGTCAAGATATACTATATCTACAGCATTTCCCTGATCCACCCAGTCAGTGATTCTGTCATAGAAGGAAATTAAGTTAGTCTGACATGACTAACTTTTTCATCTGGAGGCGTTCCCATTGTCACAGAATCCGCAAAGTTTCCGGAGAAAGAGTGTTCCTCTCTGCCAGACTCTTTGAAGTTACACACCGTCTCTTTGAAGTTACACACACCGTCTCAATAGAGCCAGTTCTCTATCTTCTTGCTGCAGCTGGACCTATTCATCCCGGGTTCATCCTAAAACTCCTCCTGGGATCTGTGTTTGTATCTGATCCTGCGTTGCTACCACCATCCTGGCAGGCTCTAGAAACCTGGGAATTTCTTCATTTTCCAGTTCCTCATCCCTATTCCGTCCAGATTCTCAATGATTTATCCTGGACAGGGCATCAGCATGAACGTTCTCTGCTCCCCTCTTGTACGAGATTTGATGCCAAAATTTTGCCATTCTGGCCATCCAACGTTGTTCCAGAGCTCCCAGCTTGACTTTTCCAGATGAGCCAGAGGATTGTTATTGGTGCGCACTAGTACTTCAGACCCGGACAGAAACTCCGCGAACCTCTCCGTCATGGCCCACACCAACACGAGTAGCTCCAACTTGAAAGAACTGTAGTTGTCCGGATTACGATCAGAATCGTAAAGGGACCGACTTGCAAAAGTGATCACCTTCTCTCTTCCTTCCTGTAACTACGACAATACAGCCCCAAGTCCATACAAACTCCTGTTAGTGTGAAGGACAAACGATTGAGAAAAGTCTGCATAAGCCAACACCGGAGCTTCCGTTAAGTCTTTCTTCAGGTCTTGAAATCCTTCCTCCTGATGTTCTTTCCAACAAATCTTCAAGTTCTTTGCGCCCGAGGGCGCTCCTTTCAACAGTTCTTGTAACGGTCTGGCCCGGCGAGCAAAGTTTTTCACAAAGCGGTGATAATACCCAGCCAGTCCTAGAAATGCTCGAACATCCTTTACTGTCTCTGAGTGGGACAATCTTGTATCGCGGCGATCTTTTCACAAGAGGGTATTACCCCTTCCGCGGACACAACATGGCTAGAGATGAGCGGTGTTCGAAGCGAACTGTTCACCAATTTCAAATTCAAGCTGTTTTGGGCGGTGTTCGAGCCGTTCGACGAACCCGAATGATTTTGAAAAAATTCGGCTGTTCGAGGTTATGTTCGATAACTGTTCGTGCACCTAAATCGTCACTGGATTTGAGAATCACTGTTAATACACAGCTTGAGTGTACAACGGGGTGGGGGGAGGGGCATGGGATGGATCTCTGCAGAAATAATGAAGATCTCCATTTTTTTTTCTTTCCCTCATTTCCAGTGGGCGTGCAGTCTGTCAGCCTATCAGCAGCGCATACATGGAGCGAAGTGCTTTTTTTTCACACAAGCAAGGGCATGTGTCATTGGCTGTGTATGTCACATGTCCTTGCCCTATAAGACCCAGCCATTTCCCCCTTCACCATCATTTTCTCACTGCTGCAGCACAGTGTTAGACGGCACTGCTGCTGCTGTTAGCGCTATCTTTCTAACAGTGACTGTGAAGCGAATTTGCAGTTAGACAGGAAGGTTTAGGGAGTAGGGAGGGACTAGTTTGTAATTGCAGCCCTTTTAAGGGCTAGGTTACAGCAGTTCCTAGCACTTTTAGCAGGCAGGTCTGTGCTCTATATAGACAGATAGGTCAACTTGGGAGTAGTGACTATTTGTAATTGCAAGCCCTTTTGAGGGCTAGGTTACATCAGTTGCTATCACTTTTTGCCAGCTCCACCAGCGTTGAAATACTCATAATTTTTTACTGCATCTTGCCTGTAATATAATTGTGGGCATAGTAGCAGTCTGTGGTACTCATTGTACTAGGCCATCTATACAAAGCTCCACCAGCGTTGAAATACTCATAATTTTTTGCTGCATCTTGCCTGTAATATAATTGTGGGCATAGTAGCAGTCTGTGGTACTCATTGTATTAGGCCATCTATACAAAGCTCCACCAGCGTTTAAATACTCATAATTTTTTGCTGCATCTTGCCTGTAGAATAATTGTGGGCATAGTAGCAGTGTGTGGTACTCATTCTATTAGGCCATCTATACAAAGCTCCACCAGCGTTCAAAAAAAAAAAAGAATTTTTATCTCCATCTTGCCTGGACAATAATTTTGGGCATAGTAGCAGTGTGTGGTACTCATTCTATTAGGACATCTATACAAAGCTCCACCAGCGTTCAAAAAAAAAAAATTTTTAGCTGCATCTTGCCTGTAAATAATTGTGGGCATAGTAGCAGTGTGTGGTACTCATTCTATTAGGCCATCTATACAAAGCTCCACCAGCGTTAAAAAAAAAAAAGAATTTTTAGCTGCATCTTGCCTGTAGAATAATTGTGGGCATAGCCAGTGTGTGGTACTCATTCTATTAGGCCATCTATACAAAGCTCCAGCAGCGTTCAAAAATAAAAAAGAATTTTTATCTGCATCTTGCCTGGACAATAATTTTGGGCATAGTAGCAGTGAGTGGTACTCATTCTATTAGGCCATCTATAAAAAGCTCCATCAGCGTTCAAAAAAAAAAGAATTTTTAGCTGCATCTTGCCTGTAGAATAATTGTGGGCATAGTAGCAGTGTGTGGTACTCATTCTATTAGGCCATCTATACAAAGCTCCACCAGCGTTAAAAAAAAAAAAAGAATTTTTAGCTGCATCTTGCCTGGACAATATTTTTGGGCATAGTAGCAGTGTGTGGTACTCATTCTATTAGGCCACTATACTAAGCTCCACTAGTGAGGAAGGTGCAGGAGCCCAGGAAGAAGTGTAGGACCAACTGGCGATGGGCATGGAAGACTCATCAGATGAGGGAGACCTTGATCACATTTCTGTTGTGCGAGGTTGGGGGGAGAGGGCAGAGGAAGGAAGCAGGATTCTTACCTCGCCACCAACACAACAGGGACTTGGTGCTCCTGGATGCGCAAGACACATGAGTGCCTTCTTGCTGCACTACCTGCAACATGACCCTCGAATTGTCAGAATTAATAATCCTGACTACTGGGTAGCCACACTGTTAGATCCCGGTACAAAAGTAAATTTGCCAAAATAATTCCAGCTATAGAAAGGGATTCACGCATGCAAGAGTATCAGCAGAGACTGTTGCAGAATCTTACATGTGCTTTCCACAAAACACCAGTGGTGCACGTAGTGAATCCCACAGTTCTAACTTGCCAACCGTGGGAATGTCGTCGAGTCTTCAGCACTCAAACCGTAACAGAAACACAGTATCTGCTGGTGTTAACAGCAATTTTGCGGAATCCTTTTACCACTTTTTTAGCCCATCCTTTGCAAGGCCACAGGAGACAAGAAGTCAGACACATAGTCAACGCCTAGAGACGATGGTACAGGAGTATCTCCAACTGAACATGGAAGCCATGACTGTGTCACTGGACCCTTGCTCTTTTTGGGCTTCCAATCTGGATAAATGGCCGGAGCTCGCCACTCACGCCTTGGAGATCTTGTCATGCCCCGCAGCCAGTGTTCTCTCTGAACGTGTGTTCAGCGCTGCCGGTGGTGTGCTGACAGATAAGCGCACGCGGCTGTCCACTGAGAATGTAGACAGACTCACGTTCATAAAGATGAACAAATCATGGATCCGCAAGGACTTTTCTACCCCTGTGTCATCCTGGGGAGAGTAAAAGCTTGAGGATTTGGTTAAATCACCTCACCAACTGTTTTAAGCTTTCAAATTACTAATAATTTTTAGCTGCATCTAGGCCGGAAAATAATTATGGGCCTGTAGCAGTGTGTGGTACTCATTCTATTAGGCCATCTATACTAAGCTCCACCAGCTTTCAAATTAATAATAATTTTTGTTCTCTCTGAACGTGTGTTCAGCGCTGCTGGTGGTGTGCTAAGTCTGACAGATAAGCACACGCGGCTGTCCACTGAGAATGTAGACAGACTCACGTTCATAAAGATGAACAAATCATGGATCCGCAAGGACTTTTCTACCCCTGTGTCATCCTGGGGAGAGTAAAAGCTTGAGGATTTGGTAAAATCACCTCACCAACCGTTTTAAGCTTTCAAATTACTAATAATTTTTAGCTGCATCTAGGCCAGAAAATAATTTTGGGCCTGTAGCTGTGTGTGGTACTCATTCTATTAGGCCATCTATACTAAGCTCCACCAGCTTTCAAATTAATACGAATTTTTAGCTGCATCTTGCCTGGAAAATAACTTTGGGCCTGTAGCAGTGTGTGGTACTCATTCTATTAAGAAATTAATAGAGAGTAAAAGCTTGAGGATTTGTTCAAATCACCTCACCAACCGTTTTAAGCAACTCTGGGGCAATTGATGCTACTTAAGTGGTGTCTGTGCCCCAAATTTTTGGAAAAAATGGAGACTCTTTTTGGAGTCCCCTTGCTATGTTTTACGTGACGTTGGCATCGTCAATTACAGGTGGGTTGGGTCTTTCCCCACCCCCCTTTTAACCGTAAGAAACTACATACACTATGGCTTGGGGTAACACAGATGGTTGAGTGTGAAGAGCTGTTTATTCATACTATAGCCTGGGAATCAGAGGTCTGCTCCAAAGCTTGAGTGTCTGCTAGTCAGCGGAGTAGCCAAAACACAACATGAAAATAGCCTCACCAGATATTAAAAGATGAACAGTGCACTAGCAGGATGCAGCCGGCTCCCACAGATAAAGGCTGGCGCAGCACAGGTGCCCTCCACTGATGAGGACAGCCACCCTATCACAAAAAAGTGATGATAAAAGTATAGGCTGCCTGTGGAAAAACACACAAATAAGGCTTGCTTAGGAGGACAAAAAAGTGCAATGCATAGTGTCTGGATAGCAGCCTATTTATAACGCCCATAATAGAAGGCGGGCTGTTCAGCACTATATATGCATCACACAAAAAAACAGACCATCAAAAAGGAGCCTACCTGCACCCTGCAAAAGATGATAAAAAGTGCAAAAAAATGCATCTGATAAATGCATCAATGAGGTATTGGTTACTATTTTGGCCAAAGCAGATAAGCTCGCAAACCAACGGCAAGGTTCCCCATTATATTGCGAGTAACTAACTTAAATCAATTCAAAGCTCACAGACAAAGATAGAAGGACTTAAAAATCCTAAAAAAATTTTTAGCAAAAACACAACATGAAAATAGCCTCACCAGATATTAAAAGATGAACAGTGCACTAGCAGGATGCAGCCGGCTCCCACAGATAAAGGCTGGCGCAGCACAGGTGCCCTCCACTGATGAGGACAGCCACCCTATCACAAAAAAGTGATGATAAAGGTATAGGCTGCCTGTGGAAAAACACACAAATAAGGCTTGCTTAGGAGGACAAAAAAGTGCAATGCATAGTGTCTGGATAGCAGCCTATTTATAACGCCCATAATAGAAGGCGGGCTGTTCAGCACTATATATGCATCACACAAAAAACCAGACCATCAAAAAGGAGCCTACCTGCACCCTGCAAAAGATGATAAAAAGTGCAAAAAAATGCATCTGATAAATGCATCAATGAGGTATTGGTTACTATTTGGCCAAAGCAGATAAGCTCGCAAACCAACGGCAAGGTTCCCCATTATATTGCGAGTAACTAACTTAAATCAATTCAAAGCTCACAGACAAAGATAGAAGGACTTAAAAATCCTAAAAATTTTTTTAGCAAAAACACAACATGAAAATAGCCTCACCAGATATTAAAAGATGAACAGTGCACTAGCAGGATGCAGCCGGCTCCCACAGATAAAGGCTGGCGCAGCACAGGTGCCCTCCACTGATGAGGACAGCCACCCTATCACAAAAAAGTGATGATAAAGGTATAGGCTGCCTGTGGAAAAACACACAAATAAGGCTTGCTTAGGAGGACAAAAAAGTGCAATGCATAGTGTCTGGATAGCAGCCTATTTATAACGCCCATAATAGAAGGCGGGCTGTTCAGCACTATATATGCATCACACAAAAAACCAGACCATCAAAAAGGAGCCTACCTGCACCCTGCAAAAGATGATAAAAAGTGCAAAAAAATGCATCTGATAAATGCATCAATGAGGTATTGGTTACTATTTTGGCCAAAGCAGATAAGCTCGCAAACCAACGGCAAGGTTCCCCATTATATTGCGAGTAACTAACTTAAATCAATTCAAAGCTCACAGACAAAGATAGAAGGACTTAAAAATCCTAAAAATTTTTTTAGCAAAAACACAACATGAAAATAGCCTCACCAGATATTAAAAGATGAACAGTGCACTAGCAGGATGCAGCCGGCTCCCACAGATAAAGGCTGGCGCAGCACAGGTGCCCTCCACTGATGAGGACAGCCACCCTATCACAAAAAAGTGATGATAAAGGTATAGGCTGCCTGTGGAAAAACACACAAATAAGGCTTGCTTAGGAGGACAGCGGAGTAGCCACCGGCAGTAGATCTAATTACAAATTTTTAACTGCATCTAGCCCAGACAATAATTTTTGGCCTAGTAGCAGTGTCTGCTAGTCAGCGGAGTAGCCACTGGCTGTAGATCTACAGTCATGGCCAAAAGTTTTGAGAATGACACAAATATTATATTTTCACATGATCTGCTGCCCTCTGGTTTTTATGTGTGTTTGACAGATGTTTTTATCACAGACAGAAATATAATAATTGCAAACATATGAGTAACAAAAGCTTATATTGACAGTTAGAATGAGTTAATGCAGCAAGTCAATATTTGCAGTGTTGACCCTTCTTCTTCAGGACCTCTGCAATTCTCCCTGGCATGCTCTCAATCAACTTCTGGACCAAATCCTGACTGATAGCAGTCCATTCTTGCACAATCAATGCTTTCATTTTGTCAGAATTTTTAGGTTATTGTTTGTCCACCCGTCTCTTGATGATTAACCACAAGTTCTCAATGGGATTAAGATCTGGGGAGTTTCCACGCCATGGACCCAAAATCTCTATGTTTTGTTCCCTGAGCCATTTAGTTATCACCTTTGCTTTATAGCAAGGTGCTCCATCATGCTGAAAAAGGCATTGTTGATCGCCAAACTGCTCTTGGAGGGTTGGGAGAAGTTGCTCTTGGAGGACATTCTGGTACCATTCTTTATTCATGGCTGTGTTTTTAGGCAAGACTGTGAGAGAGCCAATTCCCTTGGCTGAGAAGCAACCCCACACATGAATGGTTTCAGGATGCTTAACAATTGGCATGAGACAAGACTGGTGGTAGCGCTCACCTTGTCTTCTCCGAATGAGGCGTTTTCCTGATGTCCCAAACAATCAAAAAAGGGGATTCATCAGAGAAAATAACTTTACCCCAGTCCTCAGCAGTCCACTGCCTGTACCTTTTGCAGAATATCAGTCTGTCCATGATGTTTTTTCTGGAGAGAAGTGGCTTCTTTGCTGCCCTCCTTGAGACCATGCCTTGCTCCAACAGTGTCCGCCTCACAGTGCGTGCAGACCATGGTTAACAGAAGAGAAACAATGATGCCAAGCACCAGCCTCCTTTTAAAGTGTCCAGTGGTGTCATTCTTATTTAATCATGACAGATTGATCTCCAGCCATGTCCTCATCAACATCCACACCTTTGTTAATGGAGCAATCACTGAAAAGAGGTTAGCTGGTCCTTTTAAAGCAGGGCTGCAATGATGTTGAAATGTGTTTTGGGGGATAAAGTTCATTTTTTAGCCAAATATTGACTTTGCAAGTAATTGCTGTTAAGCTGATCACTCTTTATAACATTCTGGAGTATATGCAAATTGCCATTAGAAAAAGTGAAGCAGTAGACTTTGTAAAAATTAATATTTGTGTCATTCTCAAAACTTTTGGCCATGACTGTAATTACAAATTTTTAACTGCATCTAGCCCAGACAATAATTTTGGGCCTAGTAGCAGTGTCTGCTAGTCAGCGGATTGACCTAGCTGTTAAGCAAGCTACACCACCTGTACTTTGAACACTTAATTTTTTCAAAGGAAATGCTTCGGGCCCCCGGGACAATCAGTGAAGATCATCGGGAAGGCACCCCAAGGCACAGGGGATGTGACTGGCGGTAGGACGCCTTGCGGTGGACCGCCAAGCTCGATCCTTATAAAAGCTTTTTAACTGCAGCAGCTTTACTGGACGCTACTGGAGCTGGAATTACCGCAGCTGCTGGAATGAGACTTGCCCTCCAATAGATCCTTGTAAAAGGATTTAAAGTGTACTCATTCAAATTATAGAGACAATTTAAATTAAAAAGATTAGACCTGCCTCCACCGCAGAGGGGCTCGCTCGACCCACCAGCGGATAGGCACCAGTATTGGGAGAGGGGGGCTGGCCGTCAGGGTCCACCGCAGGTCTGGCACAAACCCGGCGACACGCAGGTCGCACGGGCAGGGATGGACTGGCCGTGTCGGCTTCGCACTTTTTTGGTTTTAGAAGGGCATGACATGCATATATCTGTGTCTCACCCTCCTTTTACTCCTCCACCTCTTTTCTTTTCACATGACTATATGTACTTGTCACTTTACCATGTGTTAGTTGTGTCTTCTGAGCAATTTGTCAGCTTTTGGACACCTTTGAAGTGTTTTCTATGTGTTTCTATGTGTTTTGGTTTGCCTGCCATTGGTTTTAACGGTGTTCGACGGTGTTCGACGAACTGTTCGTCGAACACACGGCTGTTCGGCGAACCGAACCGAACTCGAACACTACGGGGTGGCTCATCACTAAACATGACCCAGATACTCAATCTGAGCACGGAACAAATTACATTTTTGAGGTTTCACCTTCAGCCCGTATTTCTGCAAGCGACTCAACACTTGTTCCAGTCGTTGTAAGTGTTCCTCAAATGAAGCAGCGAAGACTATGATATCGTCTAAATAGATTAGTGTAGCTTCAAAGTTGAGATCACCCAGACATTGTTCCATGAGACGTTGAAAAGTTCCTGGGGCATTAGCCAAGCCGAAAGGCATCCGATTAAATTCGTATAAGCCCATGGGCAGAATAAAGGCAGTCTTTGCCCGATCTTGTTCTGACATCGGTCTAACGTTGACAAGAATCTGGCCTTCCCGAGTGCAGACAGGGACTCTTCGATTCTGGGCAGTGGATAAGAATCCTTCACAGTACAGGCATTGAGTTTCCGATAATCCATGCAAAAACGCGGAGTCCCGTCTTTCTTTTGTACCAAAACTATCAAGGCTGCCCAAGGGCTCTGACTTTCTCTGATGACACCTTTCTGCAACAATTGTCCCAGCATACCTTTCACCTCCTGATATAATTGTGGTGGGATTTGTCGATAGCGTTCCCTGATAGGTGCGATACTTTCCGTGGGTATCTCGTGAGTGATAGCCGTGATACAGCCAAAATCGTCTTCATGGCAGGCAAACACGCCCCGGTATCTACCCAAAAGAGTTTCCACCTGCTGCACTTGTACCAGAGTTAGTTCAGCCAACTCCGCTCGCATTTGGTCCAGGATCACTCGCCCCTCCTGAATATGCTGAAGCTTCGATGTCTTCGCGGAATTCACTGTTACAGTCCAGTGGTCTTCATTGTGTACTTTCAAGTGTACGGTTTGCGGTGACAGTATTTCTTCAGGCAGACCCACAACTCGGGCCACCTCACTTCTGGGGCAAACTATGATGTCTTGATTTTCTAGATTAACACAACTTATAGGTACTGCTCCATCTCGCACGGTGGCTAACGTACAAGTCACCATTATTCCCAAGGGTAGCTTCTCCGAGCAGGAAGGCTCAACTTGAATTTCCACTCCCTCCAGAGGGATACGAGCTCGGACAGGCAAAGTCAGCACCGTTTGACCTGGGGCAACACAAGTTTCTTAGAGGAAGGCACAATGACTTTTCCTAGCGCTTCCCCATTCTGGCATGACTACTGTGCTTGAGCTACACGGATCTAAGGGGTGTGAGAGCCCCTTGCTTCAGGGTCTCATTGGCAGGTTAATTTATCAGAAGACTTCCAAATTCTTCTAAAACGTTCATGCCCAGAGTAACTGTGTGCCCGACGTTCACTTCTCCCCGGGTCAGCACCACACCTCTGAGTCCTAGATCCTTCCCACACTTGGAGATCTGCATCCAAATTATTCAACATTGCCACATTGCCACCAGCGAGATACTGGACCGTGGGCCCCCCCAACTGCTTGATCTGCCACCTCCGTGCTGTTAGACTGCATCCTGCCGACTACGCCAAATGTAAAATTACTGCAGGAACGCGGGATGCAATGACGAGCAGGAGGCAGAGCAAGAATAGGAATTTTATGCAGTAAATGAAAGGTAAAACAATACTCCACGCAGGGAGTTGGCAGATTCATAACAATGCAGTTACAGGGGAATAAACAATGGAGATGCAAAGTGAAAGAAACAGGCAGTAAAAGAATGGATCAAATTATCAGTCTGTGGCTCCCGGACGGAGCTGGTTGGAAGATCCCACGACGTTGACGCAGGTTACACGAGAAGTCTCTGAAACTATCCCGGATATAATTGAAGCAATGTCTCTGTAACTAAACGGAGGGTCCTGGCTTCTTCGAATGGGATATTCCGGTCATGGTGCACAGTATGACAAAGGGAGTGGAAGATGGTGGAACAAATGGGGTACAAAGTCCCAAAAAGGAGTCCGCAGCGGGGCCTGCAGAATCAGCGTGTTGAGCGAGGTCAGCAAGGTAACGACTGTTGGCAGCTGGGCAGGGTACTGACCAGTCAGAGTTCCCAGATACGAGGGTCTGCAATTTACTCAAGTCTTTCGGTACGCAACATCCTTCAGCATGACCGGTTTGGCAGTGGGTCAGTAATAGTGTGGGGTGGCATTTCTTTGGAGGGCCACACAGCCCTCCATGTGCTCGCCAGAGGCAGCCTGACTGCCATTAGGTACCGAGATGAGATCCTCAGACCCCTTGTGAGACCATATGCTGGTGCAGTTGGCCCTGGGTTCCTCCTAATGCAGGACAATGCCAGACCTCATGTGGCTGGAGTGTGTCAGCAGTAACTGCAAGATGAAGGGATGGAAGCTATGGACTGGCCTGCCCGTTCCCCAGACCTGAATCCGATTGAGCACTTCTGGGACAGCATGTCTCACTACATCCACCAACGTCACGTTGCACCACAGACTGTCCAGGAGTTGACGGATGCTTTAGTCCAGGTCTGGGAGGAGATCCCTAAAGAGAACATCCGCAACCTCATCAGAAGCATGCCCAGGCATTGTAGGGAGGTCATACAGGCACATGGAGACCACACAAAATACTGAGCATCATTTTGACTAGTTTCCACTTTAATTTTCTTGTTTTGATTTTCATTTTGACTTGTTTCCACTTTCATTCTGGGGTTTTCTCCAAATCCAGGCCTCCATTGGTTCAAAAATTTGATTTCCATTAATGATTCTTGTGTGATTATGTTGACAGCTCATTCAACTTTGTACACAACAAAGTATTCAATGAGAAAAGTTCATTCATTGAGATCTCGGATGTGTTATTTGAGTGTTCCCTTTATTTTTTTGAGCAGTATATATATATATATATATATATATATATATATACACCTATTCTATGTGTATATATCTATTCTATCTATTCTATTCTAACCTGTCAGTGTGATTTTACTGTATACCTGCATATGAATTGCCGGCTTTTCAAAGGACGCTGGTGTGTTAAAATCGGACAGCACTCTCATGGTGAGAGTGCTGTGCGATTTTTTTTCTCACACCCATTAACTTCTATTTCGGGTATCCAATCCAATGCGATCCGATTTGCGATTACAATCGCAGCATGTTGCAAATTTTTTCTAGCACGATCTTGATCCAATCCGAGCTGGAAAAAAAAACGCAGATGAAGACACCATTATAGATTAACCCCTTTATTCCATCTGACATTCTATTCCGTCCATGTGCCCAGGGACTTAATTCCCAAGGACGGAATAGTACGTCATATGCAATCAGCTGTGCTCCTGGGGAAAGCGCAGCTGATCGCAGCTGGGTGTCAGCTGATTATCACAGCTGACACCCGGCACTATGTGCCAGAATCGGTCATGGACCGCTCCCGGCACATTAACCCCCGGCACACTGCGATCAAACATGATCACAGTGTTCCGGCGGTACATGGAAGCATCGTGCAGGGAGGGGGCTCCCTGCGTGCTTCCCTGAGACCCTCAGAACAGCACAATGAGATCATACTGTTCTGAGGGCTTCCTCCCTGCAGGACCCCAGATCCAAGATGGCCGCAGGGTCCTTCTGGGTCCTGCAGGGAGGCGGCTTCCTCAGTGCCTGCTGAGAGCAGGCGCTGAGAAAGCCTGCAGCACTGCCTGTCACATCGCTGGTCTGACAGAGTGCTGTGCACAGTGTCAGACCAGCGATCTGATATTATACAGTGATGTCCCACCCTGGGACAAAGTAAAAAAGTTAAAAAAATAAAAATCACTTGTGTAAAAAAAATAATTCCTAAATAAAGAAAAAAATATATATTCCCCAATAAATTCATTTCTTCATGTAAATAAAAAAACAAAACAACAAAAGTACGCATATTTAGTATCGCCGCGTCCGTAACGATCCGCCCTATAAAACTGTCCCACTAGTTAACCCCTTAATGAACACCTTAAAAAAAAAACAAGGCAAAAAAAACAATGATTTATCATCATACGGCCGAACAAAAAGTGGAATAACACGCGATCAAAAAGACCGATATAAATAAACATGGTACCGCTAAAAACGTCATCTTGTCCCACAAAAAATGACCTGCCATACAGCATCATCAGCGAAAAAATAAAAAGTTATAGCTCACAGAATAAAGCGATGCAAAAATAATTATTTTTTATATATAATCGTTTCTATTGTATAAAAGCTCCAAAACATAAAAAAACAATATAAATGAGGTATCGCTGTAATCATACTAACCCGAAGAATAAAACTGCTTTATCAATTTTACCAAACGCGGAACGGTGTAAACGACCCACCCCAAAAGAAATTCATGAATTGCTGGTTTTTGTTCATTCTGCCTCCCAAAAATCGTAATAAAAAGCGATCAAAAAATGTCATGTGCCCGAAAATGGTACCAATAAAAACGTCAACTCTTCCCGCAAAAATTAAGACCTCACATGACTCTATGGGCCAAAATAAGAAAAAATTATAGCTCTCAAAATGTGATGATGGAAAAAACTATTTTCTGCAATAAAAAGCTTCTTTTAACGTGTGACAGCTGCCAATAATACAAACCCGCTATAAATAGTAAATCAAACCCCCCTTTATTACCCCCTTAGCTAGGGAAAAATAATAAAATTCAAAAAATGTATTTATTTCAATTTTCCCGTTAGGATTAGGGTTAGGGTTGGGGCTAAAGTTAAGGTTAGAGTTGGGGCTAAAGTTAGGATTAGGGTTAGAGTTGGGATTAGGGTTAGGGGTGTGTTAGTGTTAGGTTTGTGGTTAGGGTTAGGGTTGGGATTAGTGTTAGGAGTGTGTTGGGGTTAGGATTGGAGTTAGAATTGGGAAGTTTCCACTGTTTAGGCACATCAGGGGCTCTCCAAACGTGACATGGCGTCTGATCTCAATTCCAGCCAATTCTGCGTTGAAAAAGTCAAACGGTGCTCCTTCCCTTCCGAGCTCTGCCATGCGCCCAAATAGTGGTTTGCCCCCATATATGGGGTATCCGCGTACTCAGGACAAATTGCACAGTTAATCTTGGGGTCCAATTTCTTCTGTTACCCTTGGAAAAATAAAAAATTGGGGGCGAAAATATAATTTTTGTGGAAAAAAATATGATTTTTTATATTTATGGCTCTACGTTATAAACTTCTGTGAAGCACTTGGGGGTTCAAAGTTCTCACTACACATCTAGATAAGTTCCTTTGGGGGTCTAGTTTCCAAAATGGGGTCACTTGTGGGGAGTTTCCACTGTTTAGGCACATCAGGGGCTCTGCAAACTGAACATGACACCCATCAAAGTCTGCAAAATGTCATTACTTCCTTTCCGAGCCCTGCAGTGCGCCCAAACAGTATTCCCCCCCCACATATGGGGTATCAGCGTACTCAGGACAAATTGGACAACAACTTTTCGAGTCCAATTTCCTTGGGAAAAATCAAAAATTGGGGACTAAAAAATCATTTTTGTGGAAAATCGTTTTTCGTTTTTTTCACACCCAGACATTATAAACTTTAGTGAAACACTTGGGGGTTGAATGTGCTCACAACAGATCTAGATGAGTTCCTTAGGGGGTCTAGTTTCCAAAATGGTGTCACTTGTTAGGGGTTTCCACTGTTTAGGCACATCAGGTGCTCTCCAAACGCGACATGGCGTACAGCCAATTCTGTGTTGAAAAAGTCAAACTGTGCTCCTTCCCTTCTGAGCTCTGCCGTGCACCCAAACAGTGGTTTACCCCCACATATTGGGTATCAGCGTACTCAGGACAAATTGCACAATGACTTTAGGGGCCTTGCTACCCTTGGGAAAATAAAAATTGGGGTGAAAAGATCATTTTTGTGGAAAAAAATATGATTTTTTAATTTTACGGCTCTACATTGTAAACTTGTGTGAAGCACTTGGGGTTTAAAGTGCTCACCACAGATCTAGATAAGTTCCTTAGGGGGTCTAGTTTCTAAAATGGGGTCACTTGTGGGTGGTTACCACTGTTTAGGCACATCAGGGGCTATCCAAATGCGACATGGCGTCCAATCTCGATTCCAGCCACTTTTGGTTTGAAAAAGTCAAATGGCGCTCCTTCCCTTCCGAGCTCTGCCATGCGCCTAAACAGTGGTTCCCCCCCACATATAGGGTATCAGCGTACTTAGGACAAATTGGACAACAACTTTTATGGTCCAATTTCTCCTGTTACCCTTGAGAAAATAAAAAAGTGACTTAAATATAATTTTTGTGGGAAAAAATAGGATTTTTTATTTTCATGCCTGGGCATTATAAACTTGTGTGAAGCACTTGGGGGTTCAAAGTCCTCACCACAGATCTAGATAAGTTCCTTAGGGGGTCTAGTTTCCAAAATGGGGTCACTTGTGGATGGTTTCCATTGTTTAGGCACATCAGGGTCTCTGCAAACTGAACATGACACCCATCAAAGTCTGCATTCCAAAACGTCATTAATTCCTTTCCGAGCCCTGCCATGTGCCCAAACAGCATTTCCCCCCCCACATATGGGGTATCAGCGTATTCAGGACAAATTGGACAACAACTTTTGGGGTCCAATTTCCTTGGGAAAAATCAAAAATTGGAGACTAAGAAATCATTTTTGTGGAAAAAAAATTTTTCACACCAAGGCATTATAAACTTTAGTGAAACATTTGGCAGTTCAAAATGCTCACAACAGATCTAGATAAGTTCCTTAAGGGGTTTAGTTTCCTTAGTTTCCAAAATGGTGTCACTTGTGGGGGGTTACCACTGTTTAGGCACATCGGGGCTCTCCAATTGCGACATGGCATCCAATCTCAATTCCCGCCAATTTTGGTTTGAAAAAATCAAGCAGAGCTCCTTCCCTTCCGAGCCCTGCCGTGCGCCCAGACAGTGGTTTTTCCCCCACATATGGGTATCGGCGTACTCAGGAGAAATTGCACAACAACTTTTTCTATCCATTTTCTCCTTTTACCCTTGTTAAAATAAAAAATTGTTTGTAAAAGATCATTTTTTTTACTTCAGCACCTGAAGGGTTAATAAACTTCTTGAATGTGGTTTTGAGTACCTTGAGGGGTGCAGTTTTTAGAATAGTGTCACTTTTGGGTATTTTCTGCCATATAGACGCCTCAAAGTGACTTCAAATGTGAGGTGGTCCTTAAAAAAAATGGTTTTGTACAATTTGTTGTAAAAATGAGAAATCGCTGGTCAACTTTTAACCCTTATAACTTCATAACAAAAAAATTTTGGTTCAAAAATTGTGCTGATGTAAAGTAGACATGTGGGAAATGTTATTTAGTAACTATTTTGTGTGACATATTTCTCTGTTTTAAGGGAATAAAAATTCACAGTTTGAAAATTGCAAAATTTTCTAAATTTTCGCCATATTTCTATTTTTTTATAAATAAAAAGTTATATCGAAGAAATTTTACCACTATCATAAAGTACAATATGTCAAGAGAAAACAATCTCAAAATCGCGAAGATCCGTTGTAGCGTTCCAGAGTTATAACCTCATATAAAGAGACAGTGGTCAGAATTGTAAAAATTGGCCCAGTCATTAACGTGCAAACAACCTTCGGGGTTAAAGGGGTTAACATTAGTCCGAATTCAATCAGATTTTTTATTGGATTAAATTCTTCCGATTTCATCGCAAGTGAGCATGAGCCGTAAGTTGGAAACCATGATGTAAATGTTCAGCGTAGAGCGCTAGATAAATGTGATCCCAAACGTTGTGTAAAATGTTCCTAATAAAAGCTTCAACTCAATCAACAACAAAAAAAAAAGTCGCCACTCAAGTTCGTCATCTATTACAAGAAATATAAGGGGCTTCCATGTCACTGGTAGTACGACTGGCTCCGGAAAAGAACTATGGCTTTTCCTTCCCCAAAAGAAATACAGTAAATTCTACACTCCCAAATTCAAATGCCCCCCATTCTGAGCCCCACAGTGTGCCTAACCATATTTAGCGTCAAAGTTTGGCATTTCTGTAGTGATGAGAGCCTGCTTAATTTACGGGTTCGTGTCTCCAGAAGCATGAGCTGGGCATAGTATACTGGGAACTGCAACATACTGGGCAACATACTGGGCACTATAATGTACAGGCACTACAATAGCTGATTTGCAATTTTCACTTAGCAACATCCAATGCTGCTTGTTTTTGGAAAGCAGCCATGGGGTCAAATCATCACTACACCTGTAGATAAATTCCCACAGGGGTATATGTATATGCAAACTATTCTAGGAAAATCTGTGCTCCAGGGGGAAAGTACAGTCATGGCCAAAAGTTTTGAGAATGACACAAATATTATATTTTCACATGATCTGCTGCCCTCTGGTTTTTATGTGTGTTTGCAGATGTTGTTATCACAGACAGAAATATAATAATTGCAAACATATGAGTAACAAAAGCTTATATTGACAGTTAGAATGAGTTAATGCAGCAAGTCAATATTTGCAGTGTTGACCCTTCTTCTTCAGGACCTCTGCAATTCTCCCTGGCATGCTCTCAATCAACTTCTGGACCAAATCCTGACTGATAGCAGTCCATTCTTGCACAATCAATGCTTTCATTTTGTCAGAATTTTTAGGTTTTTGTTTGTCCACCCGTCTCTTGATGATTGACCACAAGTTCTCAATGGGATTAAGATCTGGGGAGTTTCCAGGCCATGGACCCAAAATCTCTATGTTTTGTTCCCTGAGCCATTTAGTTATCACCTTTGCTTTATGGCAAGGTGCTCCATCATGCTGGAAAAGGCATTGTTGATCGCCAAACTGCTCTTGGAGGGTTGGGAGAAGTTGCTCTTGGAGGACATTCTGGTACCATTCTTTATTCATGGCTGTGTTTTTAGGCAAGACTGTGAGAGAGCCGATTCCCTTGGCTGAGAAGCAACCCCACACATGAATGGTTTCACGATGCTTAACAGTTGGCATGAGACAAGACTGGTGGTAGCGCTCACCTTGTCTTCTCCGAATGAGGCGTTTTCCTGATGTCCCAAACAATCGAAAAGGGGATTCATCAGAGAAAATAACTTTACCCCAGTCCTCAGCAGTCCACTGCCTGTACCTTTTGCAGAATATCAGTCTGTCCATGATGTTTTTTCTGGAGAGAAGTGGCTTCTTTGCTGCCCTCCTTGAGACCAGGCCTTGCTCCAAGAGTCTCTGCCTCACAGTGCGTGCAGATGCACTCACACCTGCCTGCTGCCATTCCTGAGCAAGCTCTGCACTGCTGGTAGCCCGATCCCGCAGCTGAAACACTTTTAAGAGACGGTCCTGGTGCTTGCTGGTCTTTCTTGGGCGCCCTGGAGCCTTTTTGGCAACAATGGAACCTCTCTCCTTGAAGTTCTTGATGATGCGATAGATTGTTGACTGAGGTGCAATCTTTCTAGCTGCGATACTCTTTCCTGTTAGGCCATTTTTGTGCATTGCAATGATGACTGCACGTGTTTCTTTAGAGATAACCATGGTTAACAGAAGAGAAGCAATGATGCCAAGCACCAGCCTCCTTTTAAAGTGTCCAGTGGTGTCATTCTTACTTAATCATGACAGATTGATCTCCAGCCATGTCCTCATCAACACCCACACCTGTGTTAATGGAGCAATCACTGAAAAAAGGTTAGCTGGTCCTTTTAAGGCAGGGCTGCAATGATGTTGAAATGTGTTTTGGGGGATAAAGTTCATTTTCTAGCCAAATATTGACTTTGCAAGTAATTGCTGTTAAGCTGATCACTCTTTATACATTCTGGAGTATATGCAAATTGCCATTAGAAAAAGTGAAGCAGTAGACTTTGTAAAAATTAATATTTGTGTCATTCTCAAAACTTTTGGCCATGACTGTACATGGCCAAAAGTTTTGAGAATGACACAAATATTATATTTTCACATGATCTGCTGCCCTCTGGTTTTTATGTGTGTTTGACAGATGTTTTTATCACAGACAGAAATATAATAATTGCAAACATATGAGTAACAAAAGCTTATATTGACAGTTAGAATGAGTTAATGCAGCAAGTCAATATTTGCAGTGTTGACCCTTCTTCTTCAGGACCTCTGCAATTCTCCCTGGCATGCTCTCAATCAACTTCTGGACCAAATCCTGACTGATAGCAGTCCATTCTTGCACAATCAATGCTTTCATTTTGTCAGAATTTTTAGGTTTTTGTTTGTCCACCCGTCTCTTGATGATTGACCACAAGTTCTCAATGGGATTAAGATCTGGGGAGTTTCCAGGCCATGGACCCAAAATCTCTGTTTTGTTCCCTGAGCCATCTAGTTATCACCTTTGCTTTATGGCAAGGTGCTCCATCATGCTGGAAAAGGCATTGTTGATCGCCAAACTGCTATTGGAGGGTTGGGAGAAGTTGCTCTTGGAAGACATTCTGGTACCATTCTTTATTCATGGCTGTGTTTTTAGGCAAGACTGTGAGAGAGCCGATTCCCTTGGCTGAGAAGCAACCCCACACATGAATGGTTTCAGGATGCTTAACAGTTGGCATGAGACAAGACTAGTGGTAGCGCTCACCTTGTCTTCTCCGAATGAGGCGTTTTCCTGATGTCCCAAACAATCGAAAAGGGGATTCAACAGAGAAAATAACTTTACCCCAGTCCTCAGCAGTCCACTGCCTGTACCTTTTGCAGAATATCAGTCTGTCCATGATGTTTTTTCTGGAGAGAAGTGGCTTCTTTGCTGCCCTCCTTGAGACCAGGCCTTGCTCCAAGAGTCTCCGCCTCACAGTGCGTGCAGATGCACTCACACCTGCCTGCTGCCATTCCTGAGGAAGCTCTGCACTGCTGGTAGCCCAATCCCGCAGCTTAAACACTTTTAAGAGATGGTCCTGGCGCTTGCTGGTCTTTCTTGGGCGCCCTGAAGCCTTTTTGGCAACAATGGAACCTCTCTCCTTGAAGTTCTTGATGATGCGATAGATTGTTGACTGAGGTGCAATCTTTCTAGCTGCGATACTCTTCCCTGTTAGGCCATGTTTGTGCATTGCAATGATGACTGCACGTGTTTCTTTAGAGATAACCATGGTTAACAGAAGAGAAACAATGATGCCAAGCACCAGCCTCCTTTTAAAGTGTCCAGTGGTGTCATTCTTACTTAATCATGACAGATTGATCTCCAGCCATGTCCTCATCAACACCCACACCTGTGTTAATGGAGCAATCACTGAAAAGAGGTTAGCTGGTCCTTTTAAGGCAGGGCTGCAATGATGTTGAAATGTGTTTTGGGGGATAAAGTTCATTTTCTAGCCAAATATTGACTTTGCAAGTAATTGCTGTTAAGCTGATCACTCTTTATAACATTCTGGAGTATATGCAAATTGCCATTAGAAAAAGCGAAGCAGTAGACTTTGTAAAAATTAATATTTGTGTCATTCTCAAAACTTTTGGCCATGACTGTAGTGATCTGTACTTCCTGAGTCCACATATGGAATATTTTCACATTAAGCAGAAATCGTGGGACAAATTTTGGTGCCATTTTTACCCACTTCTTGTGTGAAAATGTAAAATCTGAAACTAAAACAAAATTTTTGTGGTAAAAATATAATTATTTTTTCTTCAGTGCCCAGTGATAAAAAATTCTGACACAACCATGGTGTCAATATGATCACTGCACCCCTAGATGAATTCATTGAGAGGTGTAGTTTGTAACATGGGGTAACTTATGGGGGGTTCTGCTGCTCTGGCATCTCAGGGGCTCTTCAAGTGAGTCTGGCACCCGCAAACTATAACAGTAAAATCTGCACTAAATTATGGCACTCCTTCCCTTCTCAGTTTTGCATTGTGACTGTGTCAAAAGTAGTTCCTGATTACATGTAGGGTATTGGCGTACTCTGGAGAAATTGCACAACAGAGAGGTCCATTTTTTCTTATTAACACTTATAAAAATTAAAAATTTGAGGCTAAAACAACATTTTAGCAGTAAACATTTAATTATTCTTTATTCACCGCCCAACGGTATAAATTTTTAGTGAGACATATGTGGAGTCAACATGCTCACTGCACTCCCAGACAAAATTTAAATTTAGAGGTTTAGTTCTCTTATGGGGTATTTCTGCTGTTCTGGCACCTGAGGGACTCTGTCAATGTGACATGGCACCCTCAAACCATTCCAGCAAAAAATGAACTCCAATATGGTGTTTCTTCCTTTCTGAGCTTTGCACTGTGCCTCAAAAGTAGTTTTCGACCACATATAGGATATGTGTGAACTCAGGAGAAATTGCACAACAAATCGTTTGGTCCATTTTGCTCCTGTTACCCTTGTAAAAAGAAAAATTTGGGGCAAAACCAACATTTTTGGGGGAAAAATATATTTTTTCATTTTCACAGTTCAACATTATAAACTTCTGTGAAGCACCTGGAGATTCAAAGTGCTCACCACATGTCTAGATTAATTCCTTGAGGGGATCATCTAGAAATATAGAATTGTGTTATGTTTCGGTAGCTGAGGAGAAATAGCAAAAAATAGCCAAAGTAGCAATACACTAGAGAGGCTGGAAACTACTGGGTTGCAGAACCCTAAACTAAACGCAACACTAGAAGTAGCCGTGGAGCGTACCTACGGTGATCCTAGACGCCTCATCACAGCCGGAGAGATAGCTACACCTAAAGGCAGAAAGATGAAAGCTAACTGCCCCGTAGCAGAACCCCCAAAGAAATAGGAAGCCACGAAACATGTAATGGCGGTTAGACAAGAAGAAAATACGAACACAGACAGAAAATAGAATGAGCAAATGCTGGGGCCCAATTCTGTCTAAATAGAAAAGTATAGGAAAGAATTCTGACTGCAACCCAAAAAACCCTGACAAAAATACCAACACTTCTGATTAACAAAAAACCTGAGATCACACGATCTCTACCACCTAAATCAGATCTCTGGTGTAACACACAGCAATTCAGCAAATAAAAAGTGACACAGGAACAGAGCAAAAGTGCAAACACAAACTGAGCACAAATGCAGCGCCAGGCCCCAAAAGGGACCAGGTTGAAGTCTACTGCAAGGCAGCAAACCAGCAAGGAAAATCCAGCAAAAGAAAAAAAAACAGCAATTCACTTATCTGAATGAAAGCAGGAATGCAACCTGAGCTCCAACCAAGACCTGGAAGAATAATTGATTACCGGCAAGGCTGATGGGAGTTCAGGTCACTTATATCAGACCATTTTGACCCAGCTGAAAGCCATTCAGCAATTGGTTCATTACCCTCAGCAGCCACCGGAGGGAGCCCCAGCTCCAAAGTCACCTCCAACGTGTTCACAACAAAATGGTAGAGTTGGAAGGGACCTCCTGGGTCATCTAGTCCAACCCCCTGCTCAAAGCAGGGTTCACTAAATTATCCCAGACAGATGTCTGTCCAGTCTCTGTTTGAAGACTTCCATTGAAGGAGAACTCACCGCCTCTCGTGGCAGCCTGTTCCACTCATTTATCACCCTAACTGTCAAAAAGTTTTTTTTAATATCTAGTCTGTGTCTTCTCCCATTATGTTTCATCCCATTGCGTTTAGTCTTTCCTTGTGCAAATGAGAATAAAGATGATCCTTCTACAGTGTGACAGCCCTTGAGATATTTGTAGACAGCTATTAAGTCTCCTCTCAGTCTTCTTTTTTGCAAGCTAAACATTCCCAAAACCTGTAACCGTTCCTCATAGGACATGGTTTGCAGACCGGTCACCATTCTGGTCGCTCTTCTCTGAACTTCGTCCAGTTTGTTGTCTTTTTTAAAAATGTGGTGCCCAAAACTGGACACAGTATTCCAGATGAGGTCTGACCAAAGAGGAGTAGAGTGCAATAATGACTTCACGTGATCTAGACTGTATGCTTCTGTTAATACATCCCAGAATTGCATTTGCCTTTTTTGCTGCTGCATCACACTGTTTACTCATGTTCAGTTTATGATCTATTAGTTTACCCAAGTCTTTTTCACCTGTGCTGTTGCTAAAAGAATATTTTTGTGGGAAAAATGTGATTTTTTTTTTTATTTTCACGGCTCCACATTATAAACTTCTAACTTCTGTGAAGCACCTGGGAGGTTCTAGATTCCTTTAGGGGTCTAGTTTCCAAAATGTGGTCATCTGTGGGGGTTTCCACTGTTTAAGCACATCAGTGGCCCTCCAAACGTGACATGGCATCCGTTCTCGATTCCACCCTTCCGTGCCCTGCCATGCATCCAAACAGTAGTTTTCCCCCAAATATGAGATATTGCCGTATTCAGGAGAAATTGCACACCATAGCTTGGGGTCCATTTTCTCCTGTTTCCCTTGTAAAACTAAAAAATTGAGGACTAACGTTTTTTCCTTCCACTTTGCATTAATTAAAGCACTTGAAGGGTTAATAAACTTATTGAATGTGGGTTTGAGAGCAGCATTTTTAGAACAGGGTCAACTTTGAGTATTTTCTGTCACATTGTACCCCCAAAATCACTTCAAATGTGATGTGGTCCCTAAAAAAAGGTTTTGTAACTTTATTTGGAAAAAATGAGAATTCGCCTTCAACTTTTAACCCTTCTAACTTCTTAACAAAAAAATATGATGTATCCAAAATTGTGCTGATGTAAAGTAGACATGTGGAAAATGTTATTTATTAATTATTTTGTGCAACATAACTCTCTGGATAAAAGGGCATAAAAATTAAAAGTTTGAAAATTGCTAAATTTTCACAAAATTTCATTTTTTTCCCACAAATAAACAAACAAATTTTACCACTATCATGAAGTACAATATGTCACAAAAAAGTGGGGTTCGATGAAGTATTCCAGAGTTATTACCATTAGAGATGAGCGACTTTGCCTCCAGGAGGGTCGCGTCGGGTTTCGGACCACCCGACTTTCGCAAAAGTCGAGTTGAACAAAATCGGCCGACTATCAGAAAAAGTTGAAGGTCCGACTGAAACTCGACCCGACCCCAATGCAAGTCAATGGGGAAGAAAAGTCGGCAGGGAGTGGAGGACAGTAAACACACCTACAGTGCCCATTTCAACACGACATCAATTCTTATTAATTATGCTTGTCAACCTTAATTTACTTTATAATAATAGTATGCATTGAAAACTGGGGGTTATTTGGCTAAAGTTGTAGGGGGGGACAGGGCTGGATCCAGGTTTTTCGTGGGCCCCGGGCGAAAGAGTCTCAGTGGGCCCCTTTAACATATACCACAATTCATGATGCTCCGATACGGCAGAGAAATATAGGTATAGTACAATGCCAAATACTTCACTTCTAACATTACATGAGTGATATCTATTGTAAATTCTACAATAGCTCAAAAACCGGACAGTGTAGTCCTCCATACAGTATTATGGTCATCACATAGTGCGGCATACAGAATGGGCTCCATATAATGCTCCATACAGAATAGGCCCCATATGTGCTCCATATGATGCTCCATATATAAAGGGCTCCTATATGATGCTCTAGTATATGATGGGCTCCATATATGATGCTCCACTGTATGATGAGCCCCATATAATGCTCCAAATATAATGGTCCCCATATATAATGGGCTCCATGTGATGCTCCATATATAATGTGCCCCATATGATGCGCCATATATAATGGGCCCCATGGATGATGCTCCAGTGTATGATGGGCCTATACAATGCTTCATATATAATGGGCCCCATATGATGCTCCAGTGTATAATGGGCCCTGTATATGATGCTCCAGTGTATGATGGGCCCCATTTATAATGCTCCAGTGTATGATGTTCCCCATATATAATGCTCCAGTGCATAATGGGCCCTATCTATGATGCTCAAGTGTGTGATGGGCCCCATATATAATTCTCCAGTGTATAATGCTCACCATATATTGCTCCAAACATTAAAAAAATGAAATACCTCTCCTCGCTGGGCACTGCTATACTGTGGACTCCTCAGGCAGAGGGCGCACAGACGTGATATCATCGCGCTCTCTGACCTGAATGTCACTGTCAGGAAACGCGGAAGACATCACAGCGGTGGAGTAGGGAGAGGTAAGTATTGCAAGTGCTGGGGCCCTGAGCAAGCAGGGGGGGGGCGCCAGCATTGGCACAGGGCCCCTCATAGTACGCCGGTGTCTCTGACAGCCGGCCCTGGGGGGGTACAGCCCAGTTAGGGAGGTGGAAAAACTGGCATATGTTGAGGTGTAGGCTGGACGTTCAGCAGCTGCAAATGGAGGAATTGGAGAAGTCGGAGGAAGAGGAGGACAAAGCGAGCCATTTTGCTGGCAACCTATGTGTCATCAGGGGAAGGTGGTACAAAATCCTTTGAAACCCAGGCATGGTTCATTTTAATGAAGGTGAGATCAAAAACATTTTGGGTCGACAGCCGGGTCCTTCTTTCTGTCAGGATTGATCCAGCAGCACTGAAGACTCTTTCTGATAGCACACTACCAGCAGGGCAAGTGAGCTCCTGTAAGGCATATTGTGCCAATTCAGGCCAGGTGTCCAGTTTACAAGCCCAATAGTCAAAGGGGAATGAACTGTGAGGGAGAACATCGATAGGGGAGGAGAGGTAATTTTGAACCATAGTTGACAACTGCTGTCTCCTGTCTGTTGCAATCGATTCAGTATTAACAGTTGTGTGAGCAGTACTCGAGAAATCAGTCCACAACATGGTCATGAAACCCCTGTCTCCAACTCCACTTCAGCTGTGTCCACCACGAACACCTCTTCCATGTTGCTCAGTACGGCTCGTGGTAGAACCTGCACAGCTGCCTCTAACAAACGGTTTACCAGAGTTGCTTGTTTGTTCACCAATATTAGCTCTAGGTTCTCTTGTGGCATGATGTTCTGTAATTTGCCTTTATAGCATGGATCGAGGATGCTGGCCAACCAGTAGTCGTCATCCTTCATAATTTTGGCAGTGCGGGGGTCCCTTTTTAGGATCCGCAAGACATAATCACACATGTGGGCCAATGTTCCAGGTGTCAATGATGCACTGCCAGTGGTGGGTGGAGGAGCACTTTCTGCCAAATCCACATCCCTCCAGTCACGCTTATGATGGCATCGTCTTACCAGCCGTGTGCATTCCTCAAAACACTAAAGGACTTTACAGAGGTCTTTCGGCTTTGACCACTGCACACCCGACAACTCGATGTCTGGCCTCAAACTGCCTGCTCGTGTATCCTCCCACAAATGCATTACAGCATGCCTCTGTTCGCACAGCCTCTCAACCATGTGCATGGTGGAGTTCCACCTTGTTGCAATGTCTATGATTAGGCGGTGCTTGGGGAGGTGGAGCGATCGCTGCAGCCTCTGCATACGACTGGAGTCTACGGCGAGCGACAGATGTGTGAGCACAGTTCTCGCACCTTATGGAGCAGGGCTGGTAACTCCAGATAATTATTTATGAAGCACTGCACCACCAGATTCAAGGTGTGAACCAGGCAAGGTATGTGTCTGAGTTTTGCCAGGGCTATGGCCGCCACAAAATTACAGCCGTTATCACTGACTACCTTGCCTGGCTCAATATGTAGACTGCCCAGCCATGACTCAGTTTCTCTCTGCAAGTAGTCGGCCAGTAACTCCGCGGTGTGTCTGTTTTTGCCCAAGACATCATCTTTAAAACAGCCTGCTGATGCTTACCACTAGCTGTTCAATAGTGGGAACACGTCGTGTGCAACACTGGCAGCTGCGGATGGAGTGCTCGTGCGACTGCGCTCTGTCGACGAGCTTTCGCTTCTGGAGGAGGAGGAGGGTCGAACGCCTACAGCCAACTGTTGCCTATACCATGGGCTAGGCAGCACTGTCCCACCACCGCTGTCCCCTGTGGACCCTGCATCCACCACATTAACCCAGTGTGCAGTGATGGACACGTAACGGCCCTGGACATACCTACTGGCCCATGCATCTGTTGTGAGGTGCACCTTTCCACTCACTGATTGTTTGACTGCATGGACAATGCAGTCTTTCACATGCAGGTGGAGGGCAGGGATGGCTTTTCTAGAAAAGAAGTGCCAACTGGGTAGGTCATAGCATGGGACAGCGTAGGCCATGAGCTCTTGGAACGCTGCGCTTGTAACCAAACAGAAGGGCATCATCTCTAATGAGATCAGTTTGGCAATGTAGGCATTCAAAGCCAGTGTACGCGGATGAGAGGATGAGTACTTTCTTGTCCTTCTCAGAATGTCTGCTAGGGTGAGCTGGACTTGAGAGCTGCATATGGGGGAACTAGCGGTGGATATGGCGGACTGAGAGGGGGTTGGTGATAGTGGTGTGATGGCCTAGATTCAGTCTTTCGTTGGAAAAACATTGTGATTCCCTGACTGCTTTGGCCTTGCGACGACACCTCAACATTTCTTGCTGGTGGTGTGCTAACCGGTGGGCTTACAGTGGGGGGAAGCGATGTAGCATTGCTGGCTACCTTCAGTCGGAGCAGGTGCACAAGTGCTACCTGAGGTTTTGTAGTCCGTCCACGCTTGCAAGTGCATTGTGTTTAAATGTCTAAGCATGCAACTGGTATTCAAATTTTGGAGATTTTTCCCTCGGCTAAAGGTCCTTCCGCACTTTTATACAGATAACCTTTGCCCCATCAATAGGATCTTGGTAAAAAAAGTGCCACACTGCACTCTTCCTACTATGGGAAAAATTTTCAGGGCTTGCACACTGTGCTAATTTGACCGTCTGGCCAAGCTGTCCTGCAACTCTTTTTATTTTTTTTAACACGTTTTTGGACTGCTAAATGCCTGCCAGATAACCACAGCTGCGATGTCGATGCCTGCTGCGGATTCTCCTCCTCTTCTGAGCTATTTCCAGCGGCACCCTCTTCCCCCAATGGATGCTAATCCGGGTCAACAACTGGGTCATCCATCACCTCCTCTTCAATTTCATCTGCACCTTCCTCTGTGTCACCGTGTAAGGTGGTAGAGTATGCGGGAAGGGGCACCTGAGTTTCATCAGGGTCAGAATCTGGCTCAGTAGACTCTGAGGGCAATACAGTACTCTGGGTGAATGTACCAGCAGAATCATATAGCAGTGGCTGTGCATCAGTGCACTCCATGTCATATTCATCTTGGACTGGGGAATTCAGGATTTCACTTGATAACCCAGGCATGGTATGAGTAAAGAGCTCCAGGGAGTAATCTGAAGTGTGGTCTGCCGCATCCTTCACTTTTGTTGGGGGTGAAGGACACACGGAAAGGTGTTGTTCCTGACCAGGAGCCTGCACTGACGGCTCAGTGCTTGCAGTTTTTGAAACTTCAGAAGAGGAGGCGATAGAGCTGGAGGCTGTTTCGGCAATGTAAGCCAAAACCTGTTCCTGATGCTCCGGCTTTAAAAGAGGTTTACTTACTCCCAGAAAAGGGAGCCTTCCAGGCCTTCTGGAGCCAGACGATGACGCAGGCTCAACACCTCCTGCCTTAGGTGCTATTGTGCTTTTGACACTACCAGCAGATGCACCACCACCATCAGTACCAGCTGCCCCCCGCCCATGTCTGCGGCCTCTTCCACCATACTTCCTCATGTTTGGGAAAATGTAACAAAAATACCAGCAGATATGGATTTGACAGAATACAAAAGGCAGAAAAACGGTACTGTATCAGAAGCGTACAGCTGTATACAGTGTAGGGGAAAATTTAAATCTCCGTATGTATTTCCGGAGTCACTCACAGACGCTCACTCAGTAAGGATGACCGTAATACAAAAGCAGAAAAACGTACTGTATCATAAGCGTACAGCTGTTACGTAAAGGGAAAATTTAAATCTCCGTATATGTTTCCCTAGTCACACACAGTACGCTCCCTCAGTAAGATTTGACCATAATACAAAAAGCAGAAAAACGGTACAGTATAAGATGCATACAGCTGTATACAGTGTGGGGGAAAATTTAAATCTCCGTATTATTTCCGGAGTCACACACAGACGCTCCTCAGTATGGATTGACCGAATACAAAAAGCAGAAAAACGATACAGTATAAGAAGCGTACAGCTGTATACAGTGTGGGGGAAAATTTAAATCTCCGTATATATTTCCCGGAGTCACACACAGGTAGTCAGCATGCATTTGTAGTGTGTGAGGAGCGTACAGCTCTATACGGTGTGGGAAAAAATGAACGATCAGTAACTGTGCAGTAACTGTGCAGAAAAAAAGAATAAAAGTATTAGTGCTATGTAAAAAGCAGTCTGCACAGCAGTGTGCACACAGCAATACAGCTATCAGGCAGCCTAATAACCAGCGCTGCTGCACACAAGAAAATCCTCCCCTGTCACTGCACACTAACTGTACAGCACAATTGCTGTCTGCACAAGCACATAAGAACTTCTCTTTCCAGCCCTAACTCTCTCCCTACTGATAAACAGCGTCAGCAACCTCTCCCTACTGTTAAGATCGGCAGAAGTAAAATGGAGGTCGGCGGTCAGGGCTTTTATAGACACTATGACCCCCCCCCCCAAAGCAAGCCAATCACTGCAATGCCCTTCTCTAAGATGGTGGTGGACGCTGCCCATGTCATCTCGTTGCCCACAATGTACGTCCTTGCTCATTGGCTGAAAAAAGGCGCCTGCAAGCATTATGGGAAAATCGACTTTGGCGCTTGTTTTGCCGAACGCATGGCTGACTTCACGCTATGGTCGGATTTCGCTCGGCGGAACTCGACTTTGGCGAAAGTCGGCGACTTATGAATCTGACCGACCTGTTTCGCTCAGCTCTAATTACCATATAAAGTGACATTGGTCAGAATTGTTAAATTTGGCCTGGTCAAGAAGGTGAAAACAGGCTTGGGGGTGAAGGGGTTGATGGGAATCTGTCAGTAGACTAAATCCTCCTAAGCCATCTATATGGAATAAGAAGCCGAATACAATGACAACTTGATATCTGCGATCTAATAACAGGGCCCCCATGGAGCGTATAGTTCAGGGGGACACATGGTCGCATAGGCCCATAATATTTTTAATAATTAATTATATGAAATATATTAATTTAATTATTAAAGTTCTATTATTTTACTGGAATTATTTATATATTTACAGATTTTATGGTTATTGGTATGTTCCTTCCCCCCCTATTTTATATTTTATGGTACTTACCTGTATTCTGGAAATTTCTTTCTCCAAAAGTGCAGGAAGAAAAGTTTAAAATGATTGGTGGATTTAGTTTAGGCAGGAACTTTAGTACCTTTATAAACAGTCTACTCGGAACATTCCTGGCAGTCCTTGAAGAAAAGAAGACAAAGCAACAGCCGGCCCGCCCTCCCTTTATAATTGTTTTATGACAGTCGCGGTGTTTATTAAGTTGGGTATAGTCGCCCAGCTAACGTTGGGTGGACTTGGTTCATTCATGATTAATTCATTTTACTATTGGTCAAGTTTGTTGATTATATTTAAATTGAATTTGGTGATTAAATAATTTATTCAGGTAACCTTTAATAAACATTGTGGCAAATTTTCATCCATATTCTCCTGTAGTGTCATTATTTTATTTAGTGAGTGGATTTATTTTATTGGGCATTATGCTACCATATCTTATTCCAGAGAAATTCACATTTTTCTTAATATGTAAATGATCCGTAGACTAATCTGCTTGAGAATCTGTCTCCAGAGCTTATTTTAAATAAAAGGGGCATTACCAGTATGTGTGATGTGTAATGGCCGCTCTCTGCTCTCCTGATCACATTGCAGACCTGTGTGTGATTATAAGTGACACATCTGCAGGTGCCTCTCAGAGCTTCTGGTTTCATCTCACAGGCAGACAGTGTCACAATACAGCAGAGCTGTGAGAGCTGCAGCAAACTTCATCAATTGGGCCCTATGTTTCTACTATAACACACTTTGGTCACAATTAATCAAAACTGTTTTGCAAACTAGCCTTGATGAAAAGTGTGCTGGAGTAGGATGCACTAAATTATAAAGGATCTTTATAATAGAACATTAAAATTGCCATTTCATAAGTTATAGCAGAGTTGGGCAGATCGATTCATCAGACTCCAGTCCATCGACTAGGTCAGTAGTCTCTGGCTGCTTGTTGGGAGCCTAACAAATCTTTTACCTCACAGAATTTCCAGCACGGCTTTTGACTATGTAAGGGGTTACAAGGACTGTTGTGTTCCCCTAAAATGTCCCGGTTAATTATTAGTGTCATACATATTATTGTATATATCCTTGTCTATATGTATGTATATTGTTGCCTTGTTATGCTGCTAGAATGTATATTATATTATATAGGTATAATAGGGAAATTGTAGTACCCTGAATCGGACACTAGCTGGGGGTATTAGTGTACATAGTTCTTTAGGAGGAGCTAGCTGTGTTAAGAGGAAAGTGTCTTCCTGTCTGTAGTCAGTAAGGACTTAGTGCCATGTAGGGTTGTCAGCTACGCAACGTTAAGCAAGGTACCCAGCCATCCAGAGTCCGGATGGACAGAAGTACAGCTGAAGCAGCAGCGTGACCGCAGTGTGGAGCAGAAACTTGAGAAGTGATCCTGAGCAGTACAGGGACACAGGTCACTAATCATGTGGCAGGACATTGCATGTGCCAATGCCCTCAGATCCGGGGCTAAACAGACGAGGGAACCCCCAAATGTAGTGAGTCTGGACAGGGAGGACACTGTGTTACCGCAAGAGGCGATACGACCCAGTAATGTACTGAAAGATGTAGAGAGGAGAACAGAGGAAGTGAACAATGTGTATTGTATGGAACCTTATGCTGATGTTGTTACTGACAAGAATATGCTGCGAAATGAAGAAAGTAAAGTTTTCCGTTTTAAGTTTGAAATGGACTCTGTCTCTTTATATGCAACAACAGCAGCAGTGGAACTTCAGCAAGCCCGATGGGACCCTAACGGTGCAGAAGGTGAAGCAGAAGGTATGCAGCAGAGAGGACACTGTATGTGATGGGAGGCCAGGGTACGCCAGAGTCTCAGCCACGACTACACCCTGCCACACCCTCACAACTAGATGGGCTGGTGCGACTGTGATGCACAGGTGATGTTCCTCCAGCCTGGCTAATCTGAAGACACCCTGGGATCCCAGACGTATAAGAAATTTGAGAGCCTTCTGTCCAGTGGCCAGAGGTTACTCATCCACCCAATTTACCAGAGTCCCATGAATCAAAGCGCCCAACTCTAGTTATAGCTGATCTTATTAAATGCTAATTTAACCCTTTAAGGGGAACTTGTCACGTTTTACATGCAATGGAGTCCAATCTGTGGACAGCATAGAGAAGGAGAAGGTGAGCTGAATGATATATAGATTTGTTGGAAAAGATTCAATCCAATTTGTAATTTAGTTATTGAAATCCATGTTGTTTGTATGCATTTGATTACAGTGGGCTTTCCTACTCAGTGATTGACAGCTATCTCTGCATGCACAGTTATATAGGGAAGACTATGACTCACTGAATAGGACCTCCCACTGGACTCATGTGCATGCAATTATAAGGGAGCTAAATGAATAAAATACAGGTTTTACTGAAACTTTTCCCACAAAAATGTATAATCAATCTGATCAATTCCTCCTACTCTGTAACTGCATACAGGGCCGGCATCAGCACCGGGCGCACCCGGGTAAGTGCGCAGGCGGGGGGGCCCACTCACAGTCGGGGACACCGGCATGCTATGGGGGCCCGAGGCCTGTGCCGGTAAAGGGGGCCGGTGCCTCAAGCAAAGCATCGGTTAGTGAGGAGAGGTGAGTATTTCATTTTTATTTTTTTATGTTTGGCGCAGTATATGGAGACCATCATATGGGACCCATCATACACTGGAGTATCATATATGGGGCCCATCATACACTGGAGTATCATATATGGGGCCCATCATACACTGGAGCATCATATATTGAGCATTACATGGGCCTATCATACACTGGAGCATCATATATGGGGCCCATTATATATGGAGCATTATATGGGGCCCATAATATACTGGAGCATCATATATAGGTCCATTATATATGAAGCATATATGGGACCATCAGCACTGAAGACATATATGGGCCCATCATACTGAGCATCATATGGGCCCATATAATGGACACATTGGCCCATTATATATGGAGCATCATTTGGGGTCTATTATATATGGAGAATCTTATAGGGTCCATTATGTATGGAGCATTATATGGGCCCATTATATATGGAGCATTATATGGGGCTCATTATTCTGTATGGAGCTCTATGTGGTGACCATAATACTGTATGGAGCAATATATAGGGCTCATTATTCTGTATGTAACACTATGTGGTGCCCATAATACTGTATGGATGACTATACTGTTTGTCTTTTGAGCTATTGTAGAATTTACAATAGATATTACTCATGTAATGTATTAAGTAAGTGAAATGTTTGGCATTGTACTATACCTATATTTCTCTGCCGTATCTGTGCATCATGAATTGTGATATGTGATAAAGGGGCCCATTGAGACTCTTTTGCCCGGGGCCCATGAAAACCTGGAGCCAGCCCTGACTGCATACCTGCATATCATGATAAGTTCCCTTTTAGGACTCAATTTTAATTTTTGTACTTTTGTTTTTTCCTGCTCATTTTACCATAAAGTGTACGGGAAATGGAAAACAATTCCAAGTGAGGTAAAATAATGAAAAAATGCAATTTGCCATTGTTTTTTCAGTTTTTTGTTAACGGTGTTAATTGTGCAGTAAACATACACTGGTAACCTGATTATTCAAGTCAGTACGATTACGGCACTAACAATAGTTTTTTACTATTTTAGTGGCTTAAAAAAATTCAGAACTTTGCAAAAAAAATTTTTATGTTGACATTTTCTGACAGTCCTAATTTTTTTTATTTTTCTGTCAATGGAGCTACGTGAGAGCTTGTTTTTTGTATGGTGAGTAGGTATTCTTGTTGATTCAGTTTTCTATTTTTTGATTGCTTTTTATTGCATTATTTGTTGCAGGTAAGCAAATTTAACTCCTTTCTGTCATCGGACGTACTATCCCGTCCATGTGCCCTGGGACTTAATTCCCAGGGATGGGATAGTACGTCTGCGCACACTGTCACACCAGCGATCTGACTTTCTACAGTGATATCCCACCCTGGGACAAAGTAAAAAAGTTAAAAAAAATGAAAATCACAAGTGTAAAAAAATAATTCCAAAATAGAAAAAAAAATACTCCCCAATAAATTAATTTCTTCCTGTAAATAAAAAAACAAAACAATAAAAGTACACATATTTGGTATCACCGCGTCCGTAACGACCCGCCCTATAAAACTGTCCCACTAGTTAACCCCATTAGTGAACCCCTTAAAAAAAAACAAAAAACAAAGCGTTATCATCATACGGCCGAACAAAAAGTGGAATAACATGCGATCAAAAAGACCGATATAAATAAACATGGTACCGCTGAAAATGTCATCTTGTCCCGCAAAAAACGAGCTGCCATACAGCATCATCAGTGAAAAAGTAAAAAAGTTATAGCTCGCAGAATAAAGCGATGCAAAAATAATTATTTTTTATATAAAATTGTTTTTATCGTATAAAAGCGCCAAAACATAAAAAAATTATATAAATGAGGTATCGCCGTAATCGTACTAACCCGAAGAATAAAACTGCTTTATCAATTTTACCACACGTGGAATGGTATAAACGCCCCCCCCAAAAGAAATTCATGAATTGCTGATTTTTGTTCATTCTAACCTCCCAAAAATCTAAATAAAAAGCGATCAAAAAAGTCACGTGCTCAAAAATGGTACCAGTAAAAACGTCAACTCGTCCCGCAAAAAATAAGACCTCACACGACTCTGTGGGCCAAAATATGCAAAAATTATAGCTCTCAAAATGTGGTGATGCAAAAACTATTTTTTGCAATAAAAAGCGTCTTTTAGCGTGACAGCTTTCAATCATAAAAACCCGTAATAAATAGTAAATCAAACCCCTTATCACCCCCTTATTTAAGGAAGAATAATAAAATTAAAAAGATGTATTTATTTCCATTTTCTCATTAGGGTTAGGGTTAGGGTTGCGGCTAAAGTTAGGGTTAGAGTTGGGGCTAAAGTTAGGGTAAGAGTTGGGGCTAAAGTTAGGATTAAGGTTAGGGTTGGGATTAGGGTTAGGGATGTGGTTGGGGTTAGGGTTGGAGTTAGAATTGGGGGGTTTCCACTGTTTAGGCACATCAGGGGCTCTCCAAATGTGACATGGCGTCTGATCTCAATTCCAGCCAATTGTGCGTTGAAAAAGTCAAACGGTGCTCCTTCACTTCTGAGCTCTGCCATGTGCCTAAACAGTAGTTTACCCCCACATATCGGGTATCAGTGTACTCAGGACAAATTGCACAATACCTCTTGGGGTCCAATTTCTTCTGTTACCCTTGGGAAAATAAAAAAATGGGGGCGAAAATATCATTTTTGTAAAAAAAAAATGATTTTTTTGTTTTAAAGGCTGTATGTTATAAACTTCTGTGAAGCACTTTGGGCTTCATAGCGCTCACCACACATCTAGATAAGTTCCTTGTGGGGTCTATTTTCCAAAATGGGGTCACTTGTGGGTTTTTTTCACTGTTTAGGCACATCAGGGGCTCTCCAAATGCGACATGATGCCCGCAGACCATTCCATCAAAGTCTGCAATCCAAAACGTCACTAATTCCCTTCTGAGCCCCGAAGTGTGCCCATACAGTAGTTTTTTTCCCACATATTGAGTATCAGTGTACTCAGGACAAATTGGACAACAACTTTTTGGGTCCAATTTCTCCTGTTACCCTTGGAAACATAAAAAACTGGGGACTAAAAGATCATGTTTGTGGAATAAATATGATTTTTTTATTTTCACGCCCGGGCGTTATAAACTTTTTGAAAGCACTTGGGGGTTCAAAGTGCTCAACACACATCTATATAAGTTCCTTTGGGGGTCTAGTTTCCAAAATGGGGTCACTTGTGGGGGGTTTCCACTGTTTAGGCACATCAGGGGCTCTCCAAACGCAACATGACACCCGCAGAACTTTCCATCAAAGTCTGCATTGCTAAACGTCACTACTTCTATTCCGAGCCCCGACATGTGCCCACACAGTAGTTTTCTCCCACATATAGGGTATCAGCGTACTCAGGACAAAAATCATTTTTGTGGGAAAAAAATAGGATTTTTTATTTTCATGCACGGCATTATAAACTTGTGTGAAGCACTTGGGGGTTCAAAGTGCTCACCACAGATCTAGATAAGTTCCTTAGCGGGTCTAGTTTCGAAAATGGGGTCACTTGTGGGGGGGATTACACTGCTTAGGCCCCTCAGGGGCTCTGCAAACTGAACATGACACCCATCAAAGTCTGCATTCCAAAATGTCATTACTTCCTTTCCGAGCCCTGCCGTGCGCCCAAACAGTATTTTCCTCCCCCCACATATGGGGTATCAGCATACTCAGGACAAATTTGACAACAACTTTTTGGGTCCAATTTCCTTGTGAAAAATCCAAAATTGGAAAATTGGGGACTAAAATATCATTTTTTGTGGAAAAAATTTTTTCACACCCAGGCATTATAAACTTTTGTGAAACACTTGGGGGGTTAAATGTGCTCACAACAGATCTAGATAAGTTCCTTAAGGGGTCTAGTTTCCAAAATGGTGTCACTTGTGGGGGTTTCCACTGTTTAGGCACATCAGGGGCTCTCCAAACGTGACATGGCATACAGCCAATACTGCATTAAAAAACTGCACTCCTTCCCTTCCGAGCTCTGCCATGCAGCGTACTCAGGACAAATTGCAAAATAACTTTTTAGGTATTGTTACCCTTGGGAAAATAAAAATTGGGGTGAAAAAATCATTTTTGTGGAAAAAATATGATATTCTAATTTTACGGCTCTACGTTATAAACTTGTGTGAAGCACTTGGGGATTCAAAGTGCTCACCACAGATCTAGATAAGTTCCTTAGGGGGTCTAGTTTCCAAAATGGGGTCACTTGTGGGGGATTCCCACTGTTTAGGCACATCAGGGGCTATCCAAATGCGACATGGCGTCCTGTTATGAGCTCGGTTGCAACAACTTTAATATATAATGGATTGCAACCGAACCCGGGGTCCACGGTGCAGTTTATGTCACTGCTGCTGAACACCCTTTGGGTAACAGGCTAACAACTGACAACTAAATGATTAAATTAGATCTCGCCTGTGTTACTTCACACTAGGGGAGATGTAGAATTGACACTATCTCCGTTAACGTCACTGAAGATGTGCAATCGACTGGCGTAGATGTAGCCCTGTTAATGGCACAGAAGCCATTTGCCAGATATTAGGTTTGCACTTTGTGCTGCAAGCTGGTATAGACGTAGCCCTTCTTGACTGCACAGAAGCTACGTGCCAGCCACTAGGAAGTGCGTGCGATTAGCGCCAGGCGTACGTGCTACCAGCCGGCGTGAGACCGGACTGAGCAACTCTGTTCAGCTTGGCAGGCGATGCCCAGATTACGCACCCCGCAGTCTGCTCAGGGTGTATGGCTACCCTATATTCGTAGCAAGACTGCGCCACATTGGCTACAGGTTACACGCCCCGCAGTCTGCTCAGGGGATATAGCTACCCTATATTTGTAGCAAGACTGCGTTACATTGGCTACCTGCCTGACATTAGCTAAACCTGCCTGAAGGACCTGTGCTAATTAGCTGAGCAGACTCTTGCATCGGCAGGTCCCAGAGAGCAAAGCTAGAGAGCACGTGGAGCCCAGATTCTGGGACGTCCACACATGAGCACTGCCTATTGTAGTATGATCTGACCATGCCGCGGACAGACAAACTATTTAAGGGCTAAGCTCCGCCCCCAGCCATCTCGTCAATCGCATCACCGATGACGTCATCCATGACCAATCAGGCAGTGCCAGGTCAGAAGATCAGCTGAAGTTAACCACCAATCACGGTTTGCCTCGTCACTGACATGCTCAGTGCAGGCATTTCTGGACTTAGGCTATAACAGCCCTGTCTCCTTCTGTAACCTATGCTTAAGGCTACTATTAACAAAGTCCCTGGAGACAGCTTGTACTCTCTTGTACTGGCTAGGCGTTGGGATCGACAGCAAAGCTAAGCAGCATCTGCCCTGGCTGAGACCTGGATGGGGGACCACTGATGCCTCAAATCCAGCCGACGCCTAACATTATACCCCCCTAACATCCCCCCCACCTGATGCTCAATGAGCCGGGGTGCATGAATATGGTCCAAAATTTTGAAAGAACCCATAAAACCGGAGGCGAACTTAGCAGATTCCCCGCGTCCTCTAATATTGCGAGTCGCGAGACGGGCCTTGTCACCCGGGGATAATACGGGGCCTGGACAGAGATAATTGTCAACCGACTATCTCTAATGGGACTATTTCTCTCTCGCACAAGAGGTACAAGATTGGACATATTTTTTAATGTCCTGAGGCAACCGAGGCCTCCAATACGACCGTTGGAGAAACTTAGTGGTACGTTTGACTCCCAAATGACCTCTGGTTTTAGGGGCATGTGCCCAAGAGAGCACCTTATTTTGTAATTTAGGAGGAACGAACATCTTCCCGGGAGGGACCTGGTCTAAGATCATAGGTGCCACCATCCGCATATCCCCAGAAGGCATGACATTTTTGGACTCGTAACCGTCCTCGGTCGTATCTGCAGGCAAGGAATAAACCCTACTGCGATGAGGCTCTGAGCCGGGGACCAAATCAATTGGACGGTCATACGGTTGGTGGGAAGGCAAAATCTCAGCAGCCTTTTTGGAATGCTCAGGACAAGCGACCAAGTCAACAGACGGCTCTGAGACTACCCTCCGGGTCGAAGCAATCATACGCTGAGAAACACCATTCTCACCCCCGAAATTAATTTCCCCCGTGTTCCAGTTAATATGTGGATTGTGACAACGAAGCCATGGAAGGCCTAATAGCACCTCATCCGATCCACCGGGAATAATGAAAAAGAAATATCCTCCCGGTGACCCTGAGGAAATGACATAGTGAGGGGAATCGACCGGTGGGTGATTTGCGTGTCTAGCAGTGAACCGTTGACTACCTTAATGTTCATTGGTTTGGGCAGTAACTCCATAGGAATGGCATGTTTCTGGGCAAAGGTTAACGACAAAAAATTGCCATCTGCCCCAGAGTCCACCCACGCCTTGGCAGAAACCGCAGTTGCTTCGAAGAGCAACGTTACCTCATATATTAGTTTAGAGGTAGAAGTCCCTGAATCTAACACACCTCCTCTAATGGTGGTTAGACACTCTCAGTTCCTCCGCCTGCTTGGAACCCTTATTACTGGGGTACTCCAAGAGATGTGTAGGACGGGAACGAGGGGACCATTTCCTAGTCAGGGATATATCCATAGGCTCACGTTCCGTGTCAGGAACCGCGGGTTCGGAAAGAGATTTAGAAATTGACGGTGCCAACTGGAACCGAGGTGTAGAAACCTCCAGCTCCAATTTCTGCATAACGTAAATCTATTCGGTTGGCAAGAGTCATTAACTATTCCAGAGAGGTTGGAATCTCCCTGGTAGGTAGAGCATCTTTTATATGCCCATCCAGACCCTTCCAGAACAGTGGTATTAGCGAAGGTTCAGACCAATCCAGTTCTGCCGCTAATGTTCTGAACTGGACGGCATAGAGATGTGCTATCGACTGGCGTAGATGTAGCCCTGTTAATGGCACAGAAGCCACTTGCCAGATATTAGGTTTGCACTTTGTGCTGCAAGCTGGTATAGACGTAGCCCTTCTTGACTGCACAGAAGCTACGTGCCAGCCACTAGGAAGTGCGTGCGATTAGCGCCAGGCGTACGTGCTACCAGCCGGCGTGAGACCGGACTGAGCAACTCTGTTTGCGGGTAAGTAGAGATACGACAAAACCCACTTTAGCCCTTTCGGAGGGGAATCGTGCCTCCATCATTTCCAGCTGAATGGAGCATTGATTGATAAATCCTCTGCAGGAACTGCTGTCACCAAAAATTTTTCCGGGAGAGCAAAATGGGGTAAAGAAATTTTAGCAGCTATCGCAGCATTATTTACGAGACTTGCTGCTTGTGCGGCTGCCTGAGTAGCTACTGCAGTGAGATCAGCAACCAGAGCGGCCTGCTTCAGAGACCTAACTCTGGCCTCTAGTTGCTGAACGTAGTGCTGCAGCTGCTGGTTGTCAGCCATGGTCGGCTAGACCCTGGTGGTCAAATACTGTTATGAGCTCGGTTGCAACAACTTTAATATATAATGGATTGCAACGAACCCGGGATGCTGTTTATGTCACTGCTTTGGGTCACAGGGTAACAACTGACAACTAAATGATTTAATTAGATCTCGCCTGTGTTACTTCACACTAGGGAAGATGTAGAATTGGCACTATCTCCGTTAACGTCAAGGGAGATGTGCTATCGACTGGCGTAGATGTAGCCCTGTTAATGGCACAGAAGCCACTTGCCAGATATTAGGTTTGCACTTTGTGCTGCAAGCTGGTATAGACGTAGCCCTTCTTGACTGCACAGAAGCTACGTGCCAGCCACTAGGAAGTGCGTGCGATTAGCGCCAGGCGTACGTGCTACCAGCCAGCGTGAGACCGGACTGAGCAACTCTGTTCAGCTTGGCAGGCGATGCCCAGATTACGCACCCCGCAGTCTGCTCAGGGTGTATGGCTATCCTATATTCGTAGCAAGACTGCCCCACATTGGCTACAGGTTACACGCCCCGCAGTCTGCTCAGGGTGTATAGCTACCCTATATTCGTAGCAAGACTGTGTTACATTGGCTACCTGCCTGATATAAGCTAAACCTGCCTGAAGGACCTGTGCTAATTAGCCGAGGGGACTCTGGCATCGGCAGGTCCCGGAGAGCAAAACTAGAGAGCACGTGGAGCCCAGATTCTGGGACGTCCACACATGAGCACTGCCTATTTTAGTATGATCTGACCGCGCCGCGGACAGACAAGCTATTTAAGGGCTAAGTTCCGCCCCCAGCTATCTCATCAATCGCATCACCGATGACATCATCCGTGACCAATCAGGCGGTGCCAGGTCAGAGGATCAGCTGACGTTAACCACCAATCATGGTTCGCCTTGTCACGGACATGCTCAGTGCAGGCATTTCTGGACTTAGGCTATAACAGCCCTGTCTCCTTCTGTAACCTATGCTTAAGGTTACTATTAACAAAAACCCTGGAGACAGCTTGTACTCTCTTGTACTGGCTAGGCGTTGGGATCGACAGCGAAGTTAAGCAGCATCTGCCCCAGCTGAGACCTGGATGGGGGACCACTGATGCCTCAGATCCAGGTTCAAATCCAACCTTCGTCCGACGCCTAACACGTCCAATCTCGATTCCAGCCAATTTTGGTTTGAAAAAGTAAAATGGCGCTCTTTCCCTTCCGAGCTCTGCCGTGCGCCCATACAGTAGTTTCCCCCCTCATATGGGGTATCAATGTACTAAGGACAAATTGGACAATGACTATTATGGTCCAATTTCTCATGTTACCTTTGGGAAAATAAAAAATTGGTGACGTAAATATCATTTTTGTGGGAAAAAAATTGGATTTTTTATTTTCATGCCCGGGCATTATAAACTTGTGTGAAGCACTTGGGGGTTCAAAGTGCTCACCACAGATCTAGATAAGTTCATTAGGGGGTCTAGTTTTGAAAATGGGGTCACTTGTGGGGGGTTTCCGCTGTTTAGGCACATCAGGGACTCTACAAACTGAACATGACACCAATCAAAGTCTGCATTCCAAAACGTCATTACTTCCTTTCCGAGCCCTGAAGTGCACTCAAACAGTATTTCTCCCCCACATATGGGGTATCAACGTACTCAGGACAAATTGGACAACAACTTTTGGGGTCCAATTTCCTTGGAAAAGATCAAAAATTGGGGACTAAAAAATCATTTTTGTGGAAATATATATATATTTTTTTCCACACCCAGACATTATAAACTTTAGTGAAACACTTGGGGGTTCAAAGTGCTCACAACAGATCTAGATAAGTTCCTTAGGGGTTTAGTTTCCAAAATGGTGTCACTTGTGGGGGTTTCCACTGTTTAGGCACATCAGGGGCTCTCCAAACGCGACATGGCATACAATCTCAATTCCAGCCAATTTTGGTTTGAAAAAGTCAAATGGCGCTCCTTCCCTTCCGAGCCTGGCCATGCGCCCAGACAGTGGTTTTCCCCCACATATGGGATATTGGCGTACTCAGAAGAAATTGCACAACAACTTTTTCTGTCCATTTTCTCCTTTTACCCTTGTTAAAATAAAAAAATGTTTGTAAAAGATAATTTTTGTGACTAAAAAGTTAAATATTCATTTTTTCCTTCCAAGTTGCTTCAGCTCCTGTGAAGCACCTGAAGGGTTAATAAACTTCTTGAATGTAGTTTTGAGTACCTTGAGGGGCGCAGTTTTTAGAATCGTGTCACTTTTGGGTATTTTCTGCCATATAAACCCCTCAAAGTGACTTCAAATGTGAGGTGTTCCCTAAAAAAAATGGTTTTGTACAATTTGTTGTAAAAATGAGAAATCGCTGGTCAACTTTTAACCCTTATAACTTCGTAACAAAAATAAAATTTGGTTTCAAAATTGTGCTGATGTAAAGTAGACATGTGGTAAATGTTATTTAGTAACTATTTTGTGTGACATATTTCTCTGTTTTAAGGGAATAAAAATTCAAAGTTTGAAAATTGCAAAATTTTCAAAATTTTTGCCATATTTCCATTTTTTTCATAAATAAACGCAAGTTATATTGAAGAAATTTTACCAGTATCATGAATTACAATATGTCACGAGAAAACATTCTCAGAATAGTGAAGATCTGTTGAAGCGTTCCAGAGTTATAACCTCATAAAGAGACAGTGGTCAGAATTGTAAAAATTGGCCCGGTCATTAACTTGCAAACCACCCTCGGAGGTAAAGGGGTTGAAACAAAAATAAAAGCTAGTGAGAAAAGGGCTTGAGATTCTTTTAAATCAGTTGTGAAGACATTTATAGGTAACAACAAATATCCAAAATTTAAGTCCATCTTGGAGAACATGCTGAAACATTTCAAAGCCTTGGATTTTCTGATGAATTTGAAGTTACATTTTTTCCATTCCCATTTGCACTATTTTCATGAAAGCCTTGGTGCTATTAGCGAAGAGCAAAGAGAAAGATTTCATCAGGATATCAAGAACATGAAACAACTATACTAAGGTAGATGGAACGTGAACATGATGGCGGACTACTGCTGGATGCTTCAGGCCTGCTATAAGAGAAAAGGTATCAAGAGAAGCTTAGAAGACTTAGGGCCTGTGCACACGATGCGGATTTGCCTGCGGATTTTTCCGCACAGAATCCACACCTCTTGGCAGAAAACGCAGGTGCTTTTTTGATCCTTTTTTTGTGCTCTTTTGATGCGTTTTTTCATGCTTTTATCTCATGCATTTTTGTATACGTTTTTGTCAGCTAAATAAAGATATGTTATTTACCAAAAAAAAAAGATTTGTGATGTCATTTGTCCAACCTCCTCTTTTACATTTGTCCAACACACACTCCATTACACACACAGACCGGTAGATAGATAGATACCGGTAGATAGATAGAAAATACATAGAAAGATAATAGATAGATAGTTAGAAAGATATATAGAAAGATAGATAGATAGATATATAGATAGATAATAGATAGAAAGATATATAGGTAGATAGATAGATGATAGATAAAATGGTACATAAATAGTAAAAGAGACACACACACACACACAAAATCTTAACGCAATATAGTTAATAAAAAAAAAATGGGAAAAAATGGCATGAGCTCCCACGCAATTTTCTGCGCCAGAGGGGGAAAGCCGATGGCCGGGGCCAATATTTCTAGCCTGGGAAGGGGTTAATACCCATGGAGCTTCCCAGGCTATGAATATCAGCCCACAGCTAGACTTTACAGGCTTTTAAAATAGGGGGACCCCAAAAAAAAATTACGTGAGGTCCCCCTATAATTTTTAGCCAGAAAGGTTAGGCAGGCAGCTGCGGGCTGATATTCATAGCCTAGGAAGGGGGCCATGGATATTGGCGCACCCCCCTGGCTACAAATTCCAGCACCCATCTATACGATGCGCCATTTCCGGCACTTAGCACCCCTCTTCCCACTCCCCTGTAGAGGTGGGATATGGGGTAATAAGGGGTTAATGTCACCTAGATATTGTTAGGTGAAATTAAGCCTGGTTAATAATGGAGAGGCGTCAATAAGACGCCTCTCCATTATTAATCTTATGGTTTGAAAGGGTTAAAAAACCACACACATAAGAATAAAGTATTTTAATGAAATAAAACACAACACGGTTTTCATATCTTTATTACACACTCAGATTCAAGCGATGCCCTCGATCTCCTGTAATAAAAAGTAAAAAAAAACAAACAACCATATAATCCCTGTCCGACACAGTCCAATTAATAACGAGTGTCCCACGACAATCTCCCCTTTAGAACAGTGACATCAGGTGATGCCACTGCTCTATAGGGCCTCCCAGTGATGCACTGACAGGAGACAATGGCTCCTGCAGTGCATCACTGAGGTTACCTGAATTCATTCTCTCACTTTATGGCAATGCTGCGTGGGAATTTTCTCACCCAGCATTGCCGGTGAGAGAATGAACTGTAGTGACATCATTCTCTCCCGGCGGCAGAGCGATACACAGATCCATGGCGTTGGGGATTAGGTGATTGGTGAGTATGTGCTCTATGTTATGTGTTGTATGTCATGTGTATGTTCTGTATGTTATATGTTGTATGTTGTGTATGTAATGTATGTGTTTTTTTTTTTTTTACATTCAACACATTAGCCGGATGATGGGACTACTACTGTCCCATCATTGGCTAATGTGTCAGTCACTGTAGCAGGCATAGCCGGATGGGACTTGTAGTCCCATCCGACAATGCCTGCATACGCAGAGACACACACACACAGGCCTGCAGACCCCCGCACATACACAGATCATGCACACAGGCTCGCACATACACAGATCACGCAGACACCGGCACACACATACACGCACACAGTCACCGCCCACACACTATACACGCACACAGTCGCCGCCCACACACATAGCGCCACACACTATACACGCCCACACTCCGCCCACACACTTCCCTCCTCCCGAACTGCAGCGTTTCACCCGCAGCAAAACCGCAGAACTTTTTTAGACCTGCAGTTTTGCTGTGGAAGTGCCCGACTCAATGCAAGTCAATGGGCGCAGAAACGCTGCAGTTCCGGACAAAGAATTGACAAGCTGCGGAAAATAAAACGCTGAAAATCGGCGTGTTTTTTTCTGCAGCATGTGCACAGCAAACCTGCGTTTGCCATAGAATTACATTGGATGTGCACTGTACTGCGGGTTGGATGCGTTTCCGCACGTTGAAAAACGCAGCGGAAACGCATCTAAAAATGCAACGTGTGCACAGGGCCTTAGAAGAGAAAAGGAAAAGCTGCAGGAATTAATTTCCAATATAGTTTCATTAAATTAAATGTATTATATGTAATATTGTGTTCATTTTTGGCTATAATAAAGATTTTTCTTGTTCATCACACGTAATTTCATTGGGCATTTTCTGCAAAATTGATAAATGATAGTTAAAAATAGAAGTGTTTTTTTTAATCAGAGAATAAGAATACATAAGAATCAGTCATTGGATTTAAAAAAAAATGTAAGCCCAAATTTTGCATACCTGTGTTAATGCACATTGGAATAGAGGAAGCATAAAACTTCTAGTCTTATGCTACAAAGCATGTGTATGATGGATTTGAAAAAATGAACATGGCTGACATTTCAATTACAGTTTTTGGCTGAAAAAAATATTGGCATAACTGTATATCAACCATATGACATAAGGAAAAGAATGGTGCCAAATGTATGTGCCATCTTGAATTTATAAATCTAGAGAAAATTACGGCATGGTCCATAAATTTGTTTTTCAGTATTGTTCAGATATCATTATTGATAAATGTTCCCCCCATTACTATTTCACTCTTCTTTTCTTTGTAGGATGCAGTCTCTTCACAACATGAAATTGTGACGCTAGTCAATTCTCACAGCCAAATTGTGAATCAGAGTGGTCAAGGAGTCCAAGGTCAGAAGCCAGAAGGGTACTTAATAAACAGAAGGAAGAGACAAAAGTGTAGTCAGGTAACGCTCCGAGGTCAGAGTACCGGGAGGATAACGGATCAGAGCTGAAGGGATTAAATAGATGGATGGTCAAAAAGAAGTCCAAGGTCAGGCAACAGATCAAGCATACAGAACTCAAGGCACAGGAAAGCACAAACAACACATGCTGAATGTACGTCTGGCAGAGTTCTGGGAGACACAGCACAGCTCAGTTAAGAAGCATGGCAATTAACTGGAATAATGAACACATGGATACAGCTGACCCCTCACAGTGTTAGATTGGATAGGTGAGCTGTCAATCAACACATTGACAACTCAGCACACCCCTGTACCAGATTGGATGGCCAAGCTGTCAATCAAAGTATCGACAGCTTCAGCACACCCCTATACCCGATTGGACGGCCAAGTTGTGAATAACTGCATCCCAGACACCCTGATGGGTGGAACCGTGACAGAAATAAAGGCGAAATATTTTTCATCAGCAGTACAGAGCACTGTATTAATGTGAATCTAGAACAAATTATTAAAGAACATCTATGTAAGTACCTGCATAAGAATGAAGTGATTAAACAGAGTCAGCATGGGTTTGTAACTAATAAGTCATGTCAGACTAACTTAATTTCCTTCTACGACAGAATCACTGACTGGGTGGATCAGGGAAATGCTGTAGATATAGTATATCTTGACTTCAGCAAAGCATTTGACAAAGTATCTCACACAATCCTTATTGAAAAAATGACTAAGTATGGAATGGACAAGGCAACTGTTAGGTGGATTCATAACTGGCTTAGTGATCGGACTCAAAGAGTGGTCGTAAATGGCTGCACATCCAGTTGGAAGAATGTCTCAAGTGGGGTACCACAAGGCTCTGTTTTGGGCCTTGTATTGTTCAACATCTTTATCAATGATTTAGATGAAGGAATTGAGGGTAAACTGATCAAATTTGCTGATGACACCAAGCTAGGAGGGGTAGCTAATACTAGAGAAGAGAGAGAGAGAGAGGATTCAAAAAGATATAAATAAACTGGAGCAGTGGGCAGCAACTAACAGAATGGTTTTTAACAGGGAAAAATGCAAAGTACTACATCTGGGCAATAAAAATGAAAAAAGCATATACAAAATGGGAGGAATAGGGCTAAGTAACAGCACATGTGAAAAAGACTTGGGTATACTAATTGATCACAGACTGAACATGAGTCAACAGTGTGATGCAGCAGCAAAAAAGGCAAATACAATTCTAGGATGTATCAACAGAAGCATACAGTCTAGATCACGTGAGGTCATTATTGCCCTCTACTCCTCTTTGGTCAGACCTCATCTGGAATACTGTGTCCAGTTTTGGGCACCACATTTTAAAAAAGACATCAACAAACTGGAGCAAGTTCAGAGAAGAGCCACCAGAATGGTGACCGGTCTGCAAACCATGTCCTATGAGGAACGGTTGCAGGATTTGGGAAATTTGCAAAAAGGATTTGCAAAAAAGAAGACTGAGAGGAGACTTAATAGCTGTCTACAAATATCTCAAGGGCTGTCACATTGTAGAAGGATCATCTTTATTCTCATTTGCACTAGGAAAGACTAGAAGCAATGGGATGAAACATAATGGGAGAAGACACAGACTAGATATTAGAAAAAACTTTTTGACAGTTAGGGTGATCAATGAGTGGAACAGGCTGCCACGAGAGGTGGTGAGTTCACCTGCAATGGAAGTCTTCAAACAGAGGCTGGACAGACATCTGTCTGGGATGATTTAGAGAATCCTGCTTTCAGCAGGGGTTTGGACCAGATGGCCCAGGAGGTCCCTTCCAACTCTACCATTCTATGATTCTATGATTCTAGCCTAAGGGTGCATTCACATTGCTTTATGACACTCGTTCAGTGGCTCCGTTGGGGCTTATGTCCGAACCCCCCACAAAACGAAATGTAGACATATGCGCCGACGGGGCTATAGACTATAATAGTGTTGACAGAGCGAATGTGTGCTCTGTTGTGCAGAAAAATATTTGGAGTTGAGAGTCCTCAGTGGTTGATACCTTTTAATGGCTAACTGAAAAGATGGTAACAAATTGCAAGCTTTCGAGACTACTCAGGTCTCTTCATCAGGTAAAGACTCTGTCGTGCATCATTTTCAGGCATATATGCCTACAGGAGGCTGACACTCAAACGCAGTCTACTACGTCTGAGTGTTAGCCTCTAATAGGCATACAAACCCAAAAATTATGTACAATGGAGAAGGACTTGGGGATCCTAGTTAATGATAAACTTACCTGGAGCAGCCAGTGCCAGGCAGTGGCTTCCAAGGCAAACAGGATCATGGGGTGCATTAAAAGAGATCTGGATACACATGTTGAGAGCATTATACTGCCTCTGTACAAATCCTGGTTAGACCGCACAAGGAGTACTGTGTACAGTTTTGGGCACCGATGCTCAGAAAGGTTATAATGGAACTAGAGCGAGTACAAAGGAGGGCAACAAAATTAATAAATGGAATGAGGGAACTACAATACCAAGAGAGATTAGCAAAACTAGGATTATTTAGTCTAGAAAAAAGACGACTGAGGGGCGATTTAATAACCATGTATAAGTATATAAGGGGACAATACAAATATCTCTCCGAGGATCTGTTTATACCAAGGAATGTGACGGTCACAAGGGGGCATTCTCTGCGTCTGGAGGAGAGACTGTTTTTCCACCAACATAGAAGAGAATTCTTTACTGTTAGTGCAGTGAGAATCTGGAATTCCTTGCCTGAGGAGGTGGTGATGGTGAACTCAGTCGAGGGGTTCAAGAGAGGCCTGGATGTCTTCCTGGAGCGTAACAATATTGTATTTTACAGTTATTGGGTTCTTTAGCAGGACGTAGATCTGGGGATTTATTCTGACGGACTATAGGCTGAACTGGATGGACAAATGTCGTTTTTTCGGCCTTGTTAACTATGTTACTATGTTACGTTTGCTCTGTCGGCAACATTATAATCTATGACCCATCGAACGCATACGTCCGAATCCAGTTTTACAGGGAGTTTGGTTGTAAGTCCCAATGTCAGACACTGAACGGGTGCCTAAACACAATGTGAAAGCACCCTAAGGCTGCCAAAATACAATTTATCACGAGTTGGGGTAAAACAAGGTCTAAACTTACATCACAAAATCTAAATTCTTATTGCTTGTCATATGTTTTAAGAAAAATTTGCACATGAATCATTGTTTTCTCCAGCCAGGCGCAATCATTTCTGCTACAAATATAACAAAAAGATTTTCTACAAAAGAAAGAATTTGTATTTTCTTGTGCCCCTGCTACATGTCTTATTTTAATCTAACAGGTGACACTATGTTGCATAAATTTTCCAGTTATATTTTAATTACTCAGAAGGAAGTTACTGCCATATTGCTGATAGTCACATTGTTTTCTTTCTTTTTAAATGATAAATTGACTATAACTTTGCTGTTGTGAACATAGATTAATTTAGAGACTTGATTTTTTACCTCAGCTGAAAGATGAAGAAAAAGATTGTGAAAAGCCTCTGACATGTTCCAAAAAAAGAATATATAATTTTTAGAAAAACAATTTATTGTTTGTTAAAGGGGTTTTACAGTCTGTAGGCTCTCTGGAGACTGCTGAATTATGACAGTGTGTGGTGACAGTGTGTGGTGCGCATGCTGTCACGATTCACCAGTATATCCCATGAAAGTGTGTAAAGTTGTGATCACATGTATATGATTTACATTGTAACGATCACATGCTGACTAAATACTTTTGGCTTCTCTACATATAAGTTGGAGGAGTCTATGTAGCACGTGACCGCTAGTATGCAAATCTCATCCATGCAGTCACGTAACTACCTGCTTACCATTGGCAAGACCAAGGAATCGTAACAGCAAGCATACTATCCTAGTTCAGCAGTCTACAGTCATATAGAGTGTCTGAGACTTTTGTCAGGTCTAAACTAGAGATGAGCGAATATTTCAATATTCGGTTCGGAGAACGATCGTCAAATTTGCAATATTCGCCGATTTAATCGCCAAATATAGCAGAACATACACAGCACAAAAGCCGGTGTTTCCCCCACTCTGTGACAGCATGGTAAACACTGGCGTAGCGCTTCTGATTGGCGTGAAATCATCCCCGCCGGTAAGAGAACCACAGCTGTGATTAGAGGTATAAAGTTTACTTCCGGTCACTGATGTCAGCCCTGTTAGAATTTCTCACTGTGATGTGCAGTGAAGTCACTGAGCTTGAACTGCGGTGACCTCTTCACTGACTTTTTCCCACAAAGCTGTGGTCATGGCAATTCAGCCCTGCTAGGAATGCAGCCTCAGTGACCGGAGGTAACTTCAATGACGTCACCGCAAGTCACTGAAGCTGCGTCACAGCAACTCATTCACCAGTGGTTCTCAGCCTGGACGGTCGCATCTTGGCACAGTCAAGGTTGAAAACTATTAATCCCCCAGACATGGATTACGGCGTGGAACAGAAAGACCAACGGGTGAGGGATATTGTTGTTTTTTATTTTAGTTTTATTACAGGAAAACAAACGCTTCGATGGAATTAGGCATTAGGTGAGTATAACCAGGCTTGGCTCCAGGTTTTTATGGGTCCCGGGCGAAAGAGTCTCAATGGGCCCCTTTAATACATACCACAATTCATGATGCACAGATATGGCAGAGAAATATAGGTGTAGTACAATTCCAAACATTTCACTTACTTCATACATTACATGAGTGATATCTATTGTAAATTCTACAATAGCTCAAAAGACAAACAGTATAGTCATCCATACAGTATTATGGGCACCACATAGTGCTCCATATAGAATAATGAGCAACATATAATGCTCCATATATAATGGGCCCCAAATGATGCTCCATATATAATGGGCCCCATATGATGCTTCAGTATATGATGGGCCCCATACAATGCTTCATATGTAATGGGCTCCATATATGATGCTCCAGTGTATGATGGGTCCCATAAGATGGTCTTCATATATTGCGCCAAACATAAAAAAAATAAAAATGAAATACCTCTTCTCACTGGCCGCTGCTCTGCTTGAGGCACCGGCCCCCGGTACTCGCACAGGCACCGGGCAACCATAGCATGCCGCTGTCCCCAACTGTGAGTGGGCTCCCCTGCCTGCTCAGGGCCCCGGCACTTGCCCGGGTGCGCCGGGTGCTGACGCCGGCCCTGAGTATAACTGTGTTTGTTATTTTTAAATAAAATGGAAAACTGTGTTTAGTCTTTTTTTCTAATAAAGGACTTCATTCTGGCTGTGTCTTTATTTACCATGTAACTATAGGATTAATAATGGATAGGTGTCTTATAGTTACCTCTCCATTACTATGCCGTGGGCTTGATTTCCCCTGACAATACAAAGGTGACATCAACCCCAAAAATATGAACCCCACTTGCCACCGCTACAGGGCAAGTGGGAAGAGCCGGGCAAAGCGCCAGAATTGGCGCATCTAATAGATGTGCCTTTTCTGGGTGGCTGCAGGCTGCTACTTTTAGGCTGGGGGGCAATATCCATGGCCCCTTACCAGCCTGAGAATACCAGCCCCCTGCTGTGAGCTTTAGAAAGGCTGGTTGTCAAAAAAATGAGGGGACCCCATGCCGTTTTTTTAAATTATTTATTTAAATAATTAAAAAATATGGCGTGGGACCCCTCTATTCTTGCTAACCAGCCTTGCTGAAGCTGATAAATGAGGGTTGCAGCCCCCAGCTTTGAGTTTTGCCCGGCTGGTTATCAAAAATACAGGAGAGCCCACATATGTTTTTTTTAAATTATTTATTTACAGCGCAGAAGCGATTGAAGAAGGCCGGCGTTAACCTGCCGTAGAATACGGACAAGTGCTATGCGAGAAAACATCGCATAGCACTCAGCCCAGTGTTAATCTATGGGGCAGCTCATATCAGTGTTTATTTTCTCAGCCATGTTCGGCGTGTGTGTAAAATCGCCAATGCAAGCCAATGGGTGTGAGAAAAAAAAATGCACTGCACTCGGACCATGCGAGTGCTGCTTGATTTTTATGCACTGATGTCCTTTGAAAAGCCAGCAATTCATGTGCCGCGTACAGTAAAATCACACTGACAGGTTAGAATAGAATAGATAGAAGATATATACATATAGAATACATACATACATATATATATATATATATATATATATATATATAAACTGCTCAAAAAAATAAAAATAAAGGGAAACACTTAAACAACAGAATATAACTCCAAGTAAATCAAACTTCTGTGAAATCAAACTGTCCACTTAGGAAGCAACACTGATTGACAATCAATTTCACATGCTGTTGTGCAAATGGAATAGACAACAGATGAAAATTATTGGCAATTATCAAGACACACACAATAAAGGAGTGGTTCTGCATGTGGGGACCACAGACCACATCTCAGTACCAATGCTTTCTGGCTGATGTTTTGGTCACTTTTGAAAGTTGGTTGTGCTTTCACACTCGTGGTAGCATGAGACGGACTCTACAACCCACACAAGTGGCTCAGGTAGTGCAGCTTATCCAGGATGACACATGAATGTGAGCTGTGGCAAGAAGGTTTTCTGTGTCTGTCAGCGTAGTGTCCAGAGGATGGAGGCGCTACCAGAAGACAGGCCAGTACACGAGGAGATGTGGAGGGGGCCGTAGGAGGGCAACAATCCAGCAGCAGGACCGCTACCTCCGCCTTTATGCAAGGAGGAACAGGTGGAGCACTGCCAGAGCCCTGCAAAATGACCACCAGCAGGCCACAAATGTGCATGTGTCTGCACAAACGGTTAGAAACCGACTCCATGAGGATGGTCTGAGTGCCCGATGTCCACAGATGAGGTTGTGCTCACAGCCCAACACAGTGCAGGACGCTTGGCATTTGCCACAGAACACAAAGATTGGTAAAATTCGCCACTGGCGCCCTGTGCTCTTCACAGATGAAAGCAGGTTCACACTGAGCACATGTAACAGATGTGACAGAGTATGGAGACGCCATGGAGAGCGATCTGCTGCCTGCAACATCCTTCAGCATGACCGGTTTGGCAGTGGGTCAGTAATGGTGTGGGGTGGCATTTCTTTGGAGGGCCACACAGCTCTCCGTGTGCTTGCCAGAGGTAGCCTGACTGCCATTAGGTACCGAAATTGGATCCTCAGACCCCTTGTGAGACCATATGCTGGTGCGGTTGGCCCTGAGTTCCTCCTAATGCAGGACAATGCCAGACCTCATGTGGCTGGAGTGTGTCAGCAGTTCTTGCAAGATGAAGGCATTTAAGCTATGTACTGGCCCGCCCGTTCCCCAGACCTGAATCTGATTGAGCACATCTGGGACATCATGTCTCGCTCCATCCACCAACGTCACATTGCACCATAGACTGTCCAGAAGTTGGCAGATGCTTTAGTCCAGGTCTGGGAGGAGATCCCTCAGGAGCCCATCAGCTGCCTCATCAGGAGCATGCCCAGGCGTTGTAGGGAGGTCATACAGGCACAGGGAGGTCATAGAGGCACGTGGAGCCCACACACACTACTGAGCATCATTTTGACTTGTTTTAAGGACATTACATTCCACTTTAATTTTGTGGGTGACTCCAAACCAAAATCAGTTAATAAATCTGATTTCTATTGATGATTTTTGTTTGATTTTGTTGTCAGCACATTCAACTTTGTACAGAACAAAGTATTCAATGAGAATATTTAATTCATTGAGATCTAGGATGTGTTATTTGAGTGTTCCCTTTATTTTTTCAGCAGTGTATATAATATATATATATATATATATATATATATATACAGTACAGACCAAAAGTTTGGACACACCTTCTCATTCAAAGATTCTTCTGTATTTTCATGACTATGAAAATTGTAGAATCACACTGAAGGCATCAAAACTATGAATTAACACATGTAGAATTATACATTACACTTTACAAAAAGTGTGAAACAACTGAAAATATGTCTTATATTCTAGATTCTTCAAAGTAGCCACCTTTTGCTTTGATTACTGCTTTGCACGCAGAAAAGGTGAACGGATGGACTCTACATGCCTGGTTCCCACCGTGAAGCATGGAGGAGTTGGTGTGATGGTGTGGGGGTGCTTTGCTGGTGACACTGTTGGGGATTATTCAAAATTGAAGCGGTGAGCGGTCCAGCTCACCCCATACCATCTCGATTGGGTTCAGGTCTGGTGACTGTGGAGGCCAGGTCATCTGGCGCAGTACCCCAGCACTCTCCTTCTTGGTCAAAAAGCCCTTACACAGCCTGGAGGTGTGTTTGGGGTCATTGTCCTGTTGAAAAATAAATGATGGTCCAACTAAACGCAAACCGGATGGAATAGCATGCTGCTGCAAGATGCTGTGGTAGCCATGCTGGTTCACTATGCCTTCAGTTCTGAATAAATCCCCAATAGTGTCACCAGCAAAGCACCCCCACACCATCACACCTCCTCCATGCTTCACGGTGGGAACTAGGCATGTAGAGTCCATCCGTTCACCTTTTCTGCGTGCAAAGCAGTAATCAAAGCAAAAGGTGGCTACTTTGAAGAACCTAGAATATAAGACATATTTTCAGACGTTTCACACTTTTTTGTAAAGTGTAATGTATAATTCTACATGTGTTAATTCATAGTTTTGATGCCTTCAGCGTGATGCTACAATTTTCACAGTCATGAAAATACAGAAAAATCGTTGAATGAGAAGGTGTGTCCAAACTTTTGGTCTGTACTGTATACAGAACAGACCAAAAGTTTGGACACACCTTCTCATTTAAAGATTTTTCTGTATTTTTGAGTATGAAAATTGTACATTCACACTGAAGCATCAAACTATTTTTAAACTGTGAAATTAAACTTAACAAAAAGTGTGAAACAATGAAAATAGTCTTATTCTGGTTCTTCAAAGTCCACTTTTTCTTTTATGAATGCTTTTCACACTCTTGCATTTTTGAGAGCTTCAAAAGGTATCACCGGAAATGGTCTTCCAACAATTTGAAAGGGGTTCCAGAGATGCTTAGCACCGTTGTCCTTTTTTACTTCACTCTGGGTTAGCTCACCCCAAACCTCTGATTGGGTTCAGGTCGGTACTGTGGAGGGCCCGGGCATATGGTTAGCACCCCATATTCCCCTTTTGGTCAAATAGCCCTTTCACAGTCTGGAGGGGTGTTTGGGGTCATCGTCCCTTTTGAAAAAAAAAAATGAGGGCCCAAAAAACGCAAACCCGGGGAAAAGCATGCCGCTGCAAAATCTGTGGGAGCCCTCGGTTCATATGCCCCCAAATTTTTAAAAAAACCCAACAGTGTCACCAGCAAAGCACCCCCAAACCATCACACTTTTTCCTCCTGCTTCACA